>JAOYRR010000099.1:600000-784294 GCA_038994665.1 Podotricha telesiphe
AAAATTTGATTTAATAATGAGTCCGCGTAGTAATGAAGACTTTATTACTTGAGTTGCGGACAGCAGTTAGTTCTTGATATGGGCCTACACTTCAATAAGTAACTAATGATGAGACCAACGTGGTGCAGTTTACTGTAACATGCTTGGTTATAAGTTCAACCTACACTTGGGGTAATGATCATATATAATTCATTTTAATTTCCTCGCTCTGGTACGACTAAGTGCGGCGTTGAGTTCCGCCACTCAATAGAATGAAGCACGGAGTGTCATGGCACTAGGTTCTCCCTGCACAATTTTTGATGCGTTTAAAAAGGTGGTCATAATAGAGTTATGAATATATATTTTTTTATTAACGTAGTTTTAATTTATGTTCTTATAATTAAGTTGGGAATTAAAGTCTGTTAAATCCTGATTTTCATGACCTCAAATATCGTCATATTGTTTTTGTTTCAATACATGTGATTGATATTTTGGAAATGCATAAAATTATTAAATCCAATATTTCAACTTTCTGATGTTGATTCCATTTCATGAAGTACACTCAGAAGTTTCAGGCTAGCTAGTCATTGGAAGATGTCGTTACAATATAGATAGCGTGTTAAACGGGATGGTTAATCGTATTAGGCATGAAAAAAATATATGACAACACGCTACAAGTTGTAGGGACTCAGTAAGGTAGCGTATTATGTGAGAAACCGCATTAAACGTGTTTTTTAAACGTACTTAAGTAGGGAATGGAGTGATCTTACACAAGGTTCTTTTTCCACAAAGAAGAAGAGAAGAAAGAGAAATATGAAGACTATATATTTTTTTTAAATCTGAAAGATTTTCATTTTATGTTAAAAAAATCTATAACACAAGCTTCACATTGTCTCTGTTAAAAAACTACATAACGAGTTTTCTAATAAATACTTAGGATTATTATATTTTGCCTGTTCAACATAACATAATACGTTTACGAAAACAGGTTTCTTTTTAACTTGTAAGCCCTGTTAAATGCAGTTATTGTTAGTAAAGTAGAAATAGAGAGCATGTGCGAATTATTGGAGCTTTGTTAACAAGCTTTGTGTTTAGTGTAAATACTCTAATTATATATTTTATAAAATTACATTTTATTTTATTTTTTTCATCGAAACTTGAGCCAAACAAGGAAAAATATCATTTTTTTTGAAGTATATATTTTTTTTCTTATACAAAAGTAATCAGGGTAGGCAGAGACAGGTGCTACGATCTCTACTTTCCACCCGATTCCGAGACATTGTATGTAAAGTGGCGGAACTCAACGCCGCGCTCTCTTTGTTTTTTTACCAGTGCGGAGAAATTATATTTATTTAAAAATAAACGTTCCCCCGAATGGAAGTCGAACCCAGGACAAATCGCGTTTACAGCCAGCACTTGTCATATAAATCGTGTTGTTGATATAAATAATATTAGTTAAAAAAATAAACGAACGTACAGCTTAATTAAGTAAAAAGCTAGGACATGTTTTCCAATTCGTGACAACGTTTCAAAAACCAATTCTTATTGTGAAGTGAAACAAGCGTTGCTCTCCTTTCAGTATTTCAATATATATATCCAACAGCAGTATCTTTTGTAAGAGGTCGCCAAATCCATAAACCAGTTATACAGGTTTTCTTTTTATTTGTAAAAGATTTTTGTAATAATATTTTGTTAGTTATTTTAAATGGCTAATTAGTTGAAACTTATTTTTATTTATCTATAAGGGGTGTTTGACCATATTTTGTGAAAATATGAATAATCCATACTAATACATATTATAAATGAGAAAGTAACTCTGTCTATCTGTCTGTCAGCCGAACCACTGAACCGCTTGTAATGAAATTTTATATAGAGATACTTGAGGGTCTTGGGACAAGCATAAGTTACATTTTCCTCCCATTTTTTTTAGTTTTTTCCAGAAATTTCATTGTTTTACGAAAAGGCAGCCGAAGATGTAGTTCACCCGGACGAAGCCGCATGCAGGAAGCTAGTAGCAGAATTTGATCTATATAGAGCACTTGTAGATTCACGTCACATGTAAAAGAATTTTTATACTCGTTTATAAAAAATGTTTCGCTCTCGCGATTTTAACACATTTTAGTCGGATTAGCTTATATTCTGGTAGTGCAGTGGTATACACTTTTAAGTGCTTCGTGGTTACAGTTAGATGGGTCTATCGATTGTCGGTACAGACTGGCAAGTGAAAAGTGAAAAGTTTAGTTCCGTTTATAATTTCCGTGAATAGTGTTATATATTCCCACATCTATACATTAATTCTACGTTATTCTAATTATATTCCCATTCCCATACAATATACATTCATTCTAATTATATTCCCACATTATGTGGGCTGAATCTAGATAAACATATAATATAATTCGCATGGGTTTCAAGAGGCGGAAATTGAAATCGAGTAGGAATCGAACTCACAACCAATTGCGTTTCCAATCAGGCGTCTAAGTCTGTGAAATTAATTCTCTTAGTAATTAGATACCTACATAATTATATTTAAATTCCAAGCCTAGTACAGTAACGGAACATAAATTATTGTAATAATCCAGAAAAAGTCAATAAAAGATACGAACTGAACGGAATATAATATATGTATATATAATTATAATTCTAAGGTCATAGTAAATATACTCATAGCTATTGAGATTATTCGAAATACTTATACATTTCCAAATAAATGTATCAAAGTTTGTTGTTTCTAAACAAATAATTTACATTCCTAAGATAGTGTACGCATTGGCCAATATTTACTTAATATAATACGCGTATATTATAATAATATAGTAAATTATTATCTTTATTTGAACGCATCGTGTGTCACGTAAGTGGTTTTATATCTAACGCTGTATTCAATGTTAATCTAGTACCAAGACATTATGTATTGAGTGGCGGAACTCAACGCCGCGGCTAACTACGACCGGAGGATGAAAGTTATTGAAATATAGAAATAAAGAAATATAGCGCTTACATTGAGACGATGGGTTCAGTACTGTATTATGCATATACATATGTATAAGCCTATATAATATAATAATAATTCTTTATAACCGAAGTCGTGATCCATGGTGATTGCAACTTCTTATATCACTCAATGTAATATCTATACTATTATTTTAAATTCTAAAGTAACTCTGTCTGTCTGTCGGTCTGTGACGTCAATATCACGATCAAACTTGCTCAACCGATTGTCATGAAATTGAAGATACTTGAGGTCTTAGGATGAACATACCTTTTTTTTTGTTTTTCCAGGAATATCATTGTTTTACGAATACGCCGGCGAAAATGTGAAACAGCTATAGTTTAATAAGCGGATACCTAAGACACGGCTTTGAGTTCCGTCATTCAACTCGTAAAATCTCCAATTCGAGTGAAAAGTGTAAAATGGAGTCTCTGATACTAGGTTTAATCTGATTACTTTAATATGCGGGAAAAAGAATGAAGCTGTACCTAATTATTAAATGTATTGTAATACTACAATAGATACAATAAAATTATTGATCTCGATATCGAGAGATTGTATCATATATCATATGTGGGCTAATTGTTTAATTATTTAACATTTTGAATATTTTGGCACTTATATTTGTAATTTTGAAGCTTTCGGTTGTTATTATAATATTATCATAGTCAAATTGAGTGTTATATTGAATTATCGAGGCTAATGTGATACAGTGGAAGCGTCTAACTCTAAACGTGATGGTCGTAGGTTCCATCCCCACTCCGTGGAATGATTACATTTATTTACATTGGTCATTACAGCAAGGATGCTTTTAAAAGTCAGAACGCGGCGTTGAGTTCCGCTAACACGCGATTTATCGCATTTGAGCGGGAAGCGGAGAGCGGTTTTTCTTGATACTAGCTTCTCTCTGTCCAATGTAAGTAAAAGCGTGCAGTTGTACAATTAAAACAAAAATAGATCATTCTTACTTTATTGAGTGTACAATTGTAGAAATTTTCATCGATAATCGATTATTTCATATTGAATGAAGCTTATAAGATTAAATTATTTTTTGTTAAAAAGTAAGGGTAAGTGTCATGTCATTTCGCCATTATTATCATTAATCATAAGGTCATAATGTCGATGTGTGGCAGTGTCTGTTTGTACACACGATTATTAGGGATTCAATCCTTACTTGGACAAATAGTTATATTATAACTTTTCACTGTGTTATTCCACTTACTAACAAAATAACTCGAAATTTGGCAGAAAATGGAGAACGGAGAACTATATTTGTATATCTATTAAGGAACATCATGATTTTCATGCTTTTCCTCGCATAGCAGGGTAGTAGGGAATAAGCTCCATTGTGAAGCAATTACGATACGTATTGGACTGTACGGTTGCTTGGTTCTAAATTCTAATCTCAATGAGGGAATTATTTGTCACCCTAATTTTTTCATGCAAAAGTCACCTTTCGCTTTCGCAATATAGACTGTCTCTCAATTTAAAAAAAATTACAATAACAGTTTTATATCACTATTGTCCTGCAGAATTGGGGGACTTGTTATTAGATAAGGTTATTTTTTTAGTACATAACCAATTATAAAGGCGGTCGTGGCGCAGTGGGACAGCGTCTGACTGGTACCGCTTTGGTAAGAACAAAGTGCGGCGTTGAGTGAAACTTAATGATCTCGATATCTTGCTTTGCGTGAAGCTGAAGCTAAGGTGTACTTATGCTAAAATATTGCTTTTATATAATGCTAAAATTTCATTACAAAATTTTATTCCATGGAATGTGATTGTAAATTTTCTTTTAAATATCTTCATAGTTTTTTAAAACTGTAATTTTAGGTGGATGTCAAAAGCCAACGCCACTCTATATCGAGTCCAAACAACGTAAACCCGATACTATAAATAAAAAGGTTCTCCCAAGTTGGGTCACTACCCACAACTCACGCAGGTGGGTAACTACCTCAATATAAAAACGATTTGAGCTTTTCGACCTCAAAGTCTATAAGTATTGATGAACTTCAAAAATTCATAAAAAAAAAAAACCGGAAGTTGTTGATAAAGTTATTGGAAATGCCAACACAGACACACTCCACGCACACGAGCGTATAAAAAATAACGTTTTTGCCTTCCTTCCTACGGAAATATAGATAGAGAGGGGTATATTTTATATATGGGACAGTAAGGGACGGAAGTCGTGGGAAACGCTAGGGTGGCGGTATCCCATAGCGCTAGGACCCTATATACATCTGTTGGGGTCAGTTTTAATTGCAACACCTGTTTTATGCTAATTTATCGTAATGCAAATACTTGTTTTGATGACAGTTAATTCACTTTGAACTCGCTAGTTAAAGACAAGAGTCAATTTAACTTTTGTAAGGAAATTTGGACGTGCCAAGATTTGAACCCGCTCTTTCTGATGGTGATTAATGGGTTCCGAGCTCGTGTTAACCTATATTATTGTAAGGTAAATATTTTACTTGTTAGTTTAAGATAAAGGTTCTCTTATCTTGTTACTTTATAATAAAGGTGTATTGAATTGTTGTATGAAAATTGAGATGTGGCAAGATTTGAACCTGCACTTATATCTTGTTGTCTATGCGTTCCTAAGTGCATTATGCACAAAATTTTTAAAATGTTAATTATTGTTTGATGACAGGTATGAATTTATCATTAATTTAGGTACCTACGTTTTGCTATCTAAATTAGCCGCACGTAACTTCCATATAGCAAAGTAAGCCAGGTGGATATAGTGTGAAAACACTCCGTTGTACACTTTCCCCCTGAGTCTGAGACTCTTTTTCAATTTCCTATTTACAAACATAGTAAAATTAAAAATATGGCGTATCAAATTTTAATAACTGCGGAATTTGAACCTGTATCTTCTGGTCTTCCACGTCCTCTAGCTAAGTCATACGTGTTGTTACCTGACCTATTCATACAAAAAAAAAATTGGAGCAATTTGTTGGACAATGTCCATGTGCTCTAGCCAATTAAGCTATACATTGTGTCTTCCCACTATTTCGAAATTTCTGTGTGTGTTTGTCATTCGTAAGTGGCGTCAGTTCATACCGAATTTCATTTTTTTTACCACCTTATTGTCGCGGAACTCAACGCTGCGCTTTCCCATAAAGCTCTATTTATTAAATATTACCCTAAACGAGATTTGAACACGCTTTGATTTGTCTGACATATACCAACTGCACCACAATAATGTAAAATGTACGATAAAGTAAAGTAATATTTTTTTATTTTTTTAAAGAAAGTTATTATTTATTTGCTATAAGATCGGAGGCTATCTTTCTAATGACTTTCTCAAACTCGAGCTTTACTGAGTGGGAGGAGCTTTGAAGTCAAATAAAATAAAATAGAATGATTTGAATTTTTCAATTACTGAAAGTAATGAGAATTTCTAAACACTAACATTAGTTCTTATACAATGGTACAATAATATTCCATTATTTTTATAGCCTTTCTTTACCAGACTGTACCGTATTTTCTTCGCTTCTGGTTTCCGGCTTCCGAAACAATTTTACCTTAACAATAACGATGTTTTAATTTCATTTTAAGTTAAAGGAAAGGAGTTAAAAATAAAATTAGTGTGTAAATATAGAAAAAATAATTTAATTTCTTTCCAATCGCAAGCGATTACACATATCACGTAATATGTACATATTATACACAGTATCGTATGGATACAATTACACAATGTAAAGTTACACAAAATATTTATTATATAAAAAAGACGAAATTTTCACAACCGTGCGTAAATCACAATTTATGTACAAAATGTGTTTTTTTTACATTTATAAAATAATAAAAAAGCTAAATTAAGAAAACTTTTTTGAGTTCAGATTTAGATATAAAGAAATAATTCAATTTGACTCGATTATCAGAACTGGCGGATTACTATACCAATCTAACATTGAAAAAATTGTAGTCCACCGTCTACACCTTGCAATATTTGTATGTATTAGCATACATATTGTATATTCAAGCACAGACGTATGTCTGCACATACATTCATATAATACATATATACGTACAAACATACACATATTTATAAATACACATAGTTGTTATATATAAAATCACATCAACATATTATAATTAAAGCTTGGTATTTGGTCCCAAAATGTCCTAAATTAATAAACTTACAAATATACTATATAAATTATCACACAACTTTATAACTAATCTAGTAATTAACAGTCTTGAATAAAGTTTTAAACCACACTTAGAGACGTCAATTACAGTTAACTGGCATTATATTGATACATCAGTATCGTCTCTAAGTGTGGCTGTTTCATTTAAACTCTGAGATCGACAACAATTTATCTAAATTCTTCCATTAATTTGGTGAAAATATATTTTTTTACAGTAATAGTAGTTATATATAGAGAAATATGTATTTTATTAAGTTTCAATAGAAAGTTGTTCTAAAAAATAGTCTTCATTTATTTGTACGTCCACGTATCTCACTAATCTTTTAGCGTTATATAAAAGCAGAGAAATTTATCACCTTCTCTTTCAATGTACGCTTACATAGCGGTTGCCTGTCGGGATGTAACTTATCGCCAACCCATATGGTAATTTAATCCAAAACCTTTGTTTGCAACCAAAGAGTTATAGGAGTTTCAACATTTCAAAATAATGTCCCTTTATTAATACTAATATGCTAATTCAGCTCCCCAAGGTCTGTAAGGTTTGGAACTGTTCTGTGAGTACTGATGATGAGGTGGATGATGTGGATATGGTGCAGGGTAATGTGGAGCTGTTGGGGCCGGGTGGGGACCAGGGGGAGCTGGAGGTCCCGGAGGTGCAGGGGGTGCAGGGGGGTAGTGTGCGTAACTTGGGGGAGCAGATAAAGGTGCAGCTATCGCGGTAGGAGCTGCAACTGAGGTAGCTGTGGTTACCGGTGGTTCGTGCCTCAATTCTGTGTACCCATGTTGAGGCTGAGGAACACTAGGATATTGGTAGCCCCAGTTCGATTTAGCAGCCAAGTCTCTCTGAGCTGCAAAACACTGAAGGTGGCTCATTAAGCGAAGGCGGAGAGGATCCTGGATGTCCAGACCCTCACAGCTGACCAGATAACGTGCGACTTCGGCTGCACATTCTCTAAATCCAATGCCGTGGTAGTCCATGGCGTACCGTTGTGGGTCGTACGCGTATGTATCGAGACCTGAAAAGAACATTTCTTTGTTAGAATTTTGTCTTCTTCGTAATACAATTGGGAGATGCTTGCAATGCAAAATTTAAAATCATCACAGAGTAATTTTTTAATTTAAAACTAATTTAGGTTTCTCAATCTGGTTATATAAAACACGGAGTCGGCTATCAAAAATGGTTTTGCTCAAAAAATAAGGAGTCTCAATAAAAGTTTCTTCTGCATTTCTTGCAAAAAATCCAGATAAGTATAAAAAATCTCCTTTTTTACGAATCTAGTTTAACAAGTTTCAAGCAGCTGCATAAAAAGGGTGAAAATTTAAAGATAAAAATAACCAGTTCGTACAGATGCGTACACTCAAGCATTGTTCAAAGAAATGTATGAAATCAAGAAAACATAACAGCCTTTTATTTCTACCCTCTTTACGCAACAAGTAGGTGAAAGAGATAGTTATTTTAAACATTATGTGCGAAAGGGATGGATTTGTAACGGGATCCCAACGTTTCCGGCGTCTCTACGTAGGGGAAAAAATAATATCAAGATCCGCTATACAGACCCATTGCAAATGAGGGGTTGGAGTCAGTGGGCCACCGGGCCAAGGAGATAAGACGCCAATAAGATTTACTATGTGATTTATAAAAAATATAATACGAAGATAGACTAAACCAAAAATAAGATATTTAAATATAAGTTTTTGAAGAGATACTAGATTGAACCAAAAATTAGATATTTAAATATAAGTTTTTGAATGTTAAGATATGAGCTTTTCTGTAAATGAAATGCAGTCATGTCTTAACTGTTTAACTTTACTTTGGTCAAATACAAATAGTATTTCCACAAAAAATATGAAATGAAAATATTCTCTAAAAACTCAAATTTTATTGCAAAGAAAAAAATACAACTATAGGAAATTGAACATGAGCTTTGAAGCTTGTCTATTTCATTGTATTTCCTGACTTCCGCCGCGGGGTCGAGCTTTTTTCTTATATTTTTTAAATACAGGTGGGGTAGCAACCCTTTCGCTTCCGTTTATTACAAAAGACACGTGATGGAGGTATGCGAATGTAGATTAGACTTTTTCTGGCACTTTTAGATGGATATCAATGTCATTTGTAGTATTCAAATGATCTATTTAACGTATTTGTTTGCTGACAGCTTTTTTGTCAACTGGCATGTTTTACTCGTCATGTTTTACTTCTGAAAATATTTATTTCGTTGTTCGAGATCGAATTTAAAGCCCATAAAATTACATATTTCTATGTTCTGCTTTAAACATTAAGAAAAACTACAAATAATAAACGTTGTTTTTTTATATCACAATTAGCTCGTTTCTCGAATTTAATGATTGTACGTGCAAGTTTTTAGTGTGAGGAATGCTTATTATTATTAAAACCATTGCCAGAGTAAGGAATTGAGTTACGCCACCCAACACATTTGAAACAACAACATTGAGGTAGTGAGGGAGAACAAAATTCACTATGCAAATAAAAAAAATAAAAAGAAATAAAACCCATGACATATCCAAATATTTACACACTATGACATTTTAATCCATCAAATTAATATAAAAACGAAAGCGGGTAGAATTACTCAGCGGAGTTAAGCTTAGCATACGTCTTTGTGTCCCTCCACGGGGTGAGAGGCGATCGGGAGTGAGTTTCCCACGCAACCCCTAACAAATAATTATCTTCAGATTCATTCAGTAATAGGTCATTTGATAATAGTGGGGTTGATTTTAGCGATATTGCCCATGATCGTGGTTGGATTTTATTTCAGCTTCTTGCTGTTGCCCGCATTGCAGGGTAGTCAGAGAGAACTTAACCGAAATCGAGACATTGCGTATTGGTTATGGGTTACGATTGATTTTGGGTTCTCTTCTAATTCCGGCGAATGATTATATTTAAAATTACTTTTTTTTACTGCGCTCTGGTGCCTAAGACACAGCACGGCGTCGAGGTCCGCTGCTCAGCATGCAATGTCTCGATTTGGGTGGAAAGTGGACAACGGAATGTCTTGACACTAAGTACTCTCGACCTACTCTGCTACGCAGTAAAACGAGTGAAGCTAAAAAAATAATTGTCTAGCTTGTCGTAATTGTTATTGCTCCTTAAGTGCTTGAAAATAAAAAAAAAATGTTTAGTCGAATCTAGTCTAGTTATGAAATATATATAAATTTTTGTTTACAAAAATGATAAATTTTATTTACTTTTACAAAGTAACACAAACTAATTTCAGTAACTAATCCTTGACCCACTGAACTAGTGTATTAAAATTCAATCAAATATTTGCCGTAGACGCGGTTTGCTGAAATTCCTTTTATATTCAAAATAGTTTTCAGAATATTGTTGTGTATTATTTAATATGTTAATATGTTATATTACTTATTTGGTTTGAGATATATTTTTGAAGTATGAAGTAGTTTGGATTTTTAATGAAGTCTCTAAGATTTTAAAATTTATAAAAATAATTATAGTAATATGTTTTATTACATTAAATCATTTTGTTTTTGTATATTTTTCAATTCACAAATTAGCGAGAAGTAATCAAGTAACCCAAAGAAATTGTTCGTTCCGTCACAATGAAATCAGTGTAACAGTAAAATGCCTACATTTTTAAATACAAATATGTTGAGTTGAGAATAATCAATTATCAATAAAGTTTTAATTTATATAACTTATTTTAGTTAAATTGACAACTTAAATGCTATAAAATACTGGACTACTTATTTACAGAACACATAGAAGCTATCTTATTATTTTGTCATTACAAGAATATCTATTTTATTATAGTTTTTATGACTATGAAGCTAAATTTTATATACAAATATTCTCATTCTTCCATAGGATTCAAACCTATATATTCCATTAAATCATTTATACTGTATTTGTATACTAAATACAGTATAATTGATTAAAAAATATACCAAATTATGTTTCCACGAAAATCAATATAAGATCATTTATAGCTAATATATTAAGCACTTCCGCTTCTTAACGCCAGGTGACTCTACCTGAGTGATATTCTAGATAAGTTTTATTTTATATTCCGGTATCTAAATGTCACTGTGAAGTGCCATTATTTTTTTTTATTTTTCTGTGTTTAAAAGAGATTATAAATTCATTCAAATTTATTTTATTGCACTTTCTAAGCCTAACACTTACATAAATTTAATACAAATATTCCCCAGTGAGATTCAAACTCACACCAATCATCTAAATTTACAATACTCTATCGCGTTAACGCCGTGCTTTTTTTACTAAAGAAAACGGAGAAAGAAAAATATTTTTTATATAATAATTAACGAGTTCAGATCGATCCCACAATCGCGATTACAGTAAGACGCTGTCTGACTGCGTCATTTAGCTTAGTAAATAATCCATTATTATCATTTTTTTAATTAAGTAGAAAATATTACTAATCTATGGAGCTCTTCCTGTAGCACCAGGTGCTTCTACCTGAGTTTATATGAATGTTATTTTAATTGTTCGGACTTGCGGTTGTAATACTTTAAACTTGCCACCGAAACCTTTTTTAAGCCTTTTTTTCTATAGAATCTGACCAGATGTCAATTTTTTTTGGAATCTTTAGTCGTGTCATTTCTTTTAGTTGGATATACAATTGTATTATGTTTTATTCTGATATGGAAGCTTGAGAATACATTTTTAAGATGTGAGTAGTACTGAAAGTAACTGCGCAGATTCGAGTTGCGTGGAAAGGTAAAAACTGCACTACTTTCTTTTTAGTCATTTACAAGTGAATTATAATAATTATAAGTAGTTATTATATTTTAGTTCAATATTTAGTATTTGTATTTAGAAAACAACATATATTTTTTTATCTACACAATAGTGTTACTTGAGATTAATTGAATAATTTATAAAAGATCTTATTTTCGTGAATGTTTCTAAAATTAAAATATGGGTTTATTAAAATGATTTTACTTTCGAATACGGAATAAATGCAATTAAGCTGTTTTAAATAAATTAATCACTTTAAATGTGTCAAAGTCACGGTCATCAGCAATTTTCAAATTTAAAAGCTCAGTAAATAATAAAAGCTAAATTAGAAGCTTTATAATAAATTTTGTTCGTTAAAATCAGTTGCAACCGCAACACGGTATGGAGAATGTAAATTTCAAAGGTCACTTACTACGGAAGTAGAAGCAATTTACTTAGAAATGAATAATTTAATTTTGTGGTCACGGTGTCGCTTGGAAATTAGTTTAGGATATGCTTACTATTAAATGTTGAAAAAGAAAGCAATCAGGTTCAACGTGTTTCCGCATAACACGCATAACAGTGGACTTAAAGTCAAGACACTCCGTTCTCTACTTTCCGCCCGAAATCGTGACATTGCGTGTTGAGTGGCGTAACTCAACGCCGCAATTTGTCTTATTAGAGCGGAAATGAAAATAATTTAATTACAATCAGAGAAACAAAAAGGTGACATTGAATTACATCAGTGCTAGTATGGTAGTACATTAGTACTACTTAATATTCATTAAGAGGATGTGTTTTCTCTGTCCAGTATTATAAAAATAAAGTCTTAAACTAATTAAATTAGAAACCTCAAATTTAATTTAATTTAAACCTCAAAAAAGCTTTTATTACTTAGTAATACTAACAAACAAGCCAGTAGCACACATCAGACTGACAAGACTGACGTTTTATATGAACCGAACAAAAAAAATCATGCTACAGTAATATTTCGGTGTCTGCAATCATTTAAACATTAATATCCCAAATCTATCAAGGCCACTACCCTTACCAGGATATAACTGAAAATATATATTTTTAATAAAAAATTGGACCTTCCTACATTTAAACCGGACGTTCTAGTCATATCATTTAAATAGAAAACAATGCGGAAAACGAAATTGAACCTTATAATGATAACTATAAGTTGCAAAGTTCCTCTACATTCAGCCACCACCTGTTAGACCCGGAAGCGTGGGAATGCGTCTATTGATAAAATGATAACACCATAATAGCCATGTGTATGCGTGACATGTTAGTTTATGAATATTGGACACGATTGGTCGCTAAAAAATTAAATATGGGAAATTCGCTTACAATTCAGATTTATCTGTATTTGAAACCTGCGCTGTATAGCTAATTAAGCTGTAAATTCCAATCTCGTAACGTTCTGGTGCGATTGTCAATATTTTTATAATTTATATAAATTGCCATCCACACTAATATTATAAATTCGCAATTACTTTTGCAAATAACTCTGTCTGTCTGTGTATCTGTGACGTCATTACGGACAAACCGCTGATTATAGCGGGCGAAACCATTATCAGGTCAGTAGTATATTAATACGTGAAGACCCTATTTTTACGAATACTATCGGACGGAGTTATATGATTTTTTTTATAGTTAACACTTAGTATGACAATGTGCTGAATGCCAATATTTTTCATAATAATGCATTGATAACGCATTGACATACAATATTGTGTAAAGTGACATACACGTTTCTACGGCAACGTGTATTTTCGTCATCATCAACGTCATCGAAGCAACTTGACCAATCAATAAGAAAATTCAATTAAATTGTGGAATAAATATAATAAAGCTCTAATTTGTAATTATATTATAGATCTTATCATTATAAAGAATATCTCTTATGTATTTACTTATTTGTTTATAAGTATTTGTTAATAAGTAAATAACTTTAAAATCGGTTTTAAATTAAGATATACCGGCTTTTTATCGTCTTTTTTACTTCACTGTACACAATATAACAATTGGTGTGTTAACGTTAGACTTGTACTTTTTAAATGATTGTACTTTTTGCGAAAGTCTAACTGTGCTTATTTTAATTTGAAGGAAACGGAAGCGGATCTTGGATGAACAATTGACAGGATAAATGTTAGTGGCACCGTTATAAGGAGTGTTATAGGGATTTTACTAAATGATGGTAACGCAGGTGTCTAATTTGGTCGAATCAATTCATTGTTTCATCTATACGAGTACATCTATCATATTTTGAGGAATGGCCAAATAGAACCGAGTGACAAGGCATATCATTTAATTTTTTACTTTTCCCTAATTTGAGGGATACAGTGTGGCTAGTTGTGAAATTAAATACCACATTTTATTTAATATACTAAAACTACACCTATCTTATCATTATTATCTTAGATGATTATTAGAACTCACAACATTCACGATCATTTATTTACCAACTATATTAGCAACAAAAACCGAATTGCTTCTCAATGGCACAACTCGTGTTCTACGTATTCAGGCTTTTATTAAGGTTTTTGTAACATTTTGATCAAAAATATTTCAAATTACCTTTAGCGTGTAACATTTTCAGATGATCCACAGTTAGTTGGAGAATCTCAGCTTTCTCCAACTTAGCGCTGCCTTGTTTCTCGCAGGCGGCGGGTACCAGCCTCTTTAGTTCCGTAAGAGACGTGTTTATTCTGTCCCTGCGTTTCTTCTCTATGACGCCTCTACGACGTTTTCTTGTCATCAACTGACATGAATCTCCACCTGGGGATCTAGAAAAATAAAGAAATTATTTAATATTTAGTTTGGCCATTTTTTGCGCAAATCATGCGGATGAAGTAATATTCAATTTCGAACAGTTTTAGTTCCTATGAAGAAGTGCAGAAAGCCAATATTTTTTATAATAATGCTTTAGAAATGAATAAAACAAACATTTTACACTTATATGACATGTTTGACATACACTTTTGAATTTAAATAGAATTTAAATAGAATCTATGGCCCTATACCAAAAAGAATTCAACCAACAACAAAATGTGGCGTGGCTGAACGAGCCATCTACTGAAAATTTCTCCAAACAATTGTTTATCGAAAATGGCCGTATTCCTGTCGATTAATCGAGCTGATTGATCTAATTTCCCAGGATTTTTTGGAATTCCATCTCATAAACAAGAATTTATGATATATATGTTCCACTGTAATCCAATTTTCCTCTGTAATAAATTATAGTGGTTACTTATGTTATGAAACTGTGTTTAAACGATTGCACCAATCATATAAACACAGTATAAACATTATTCACCTGCGAAATCTAAATCATGAAGTGACGTTGCGTGTAGCTACCGGTTATTATTTAGAAGGTTAAAAAGTATTCAATATCTTAATCTAGGACATAACTATTTACGATAAGTAACAGTTTCGTAAAAAAAGCTATTTTCACCAATATATTGTTGAAGATCTTTCTTAAATTCTATTTATCCATATAATACAGCTTGGATATTATATCAAGCAATTTCAGTTATAAAATATACCAAATTTTATGTATATTTTGTAATAAATGAAACAGTGAAGACTCCAAGAACAATTTACATTAGCTCCTTGAATTTCATAGAGACAAATTGCTAACTTTAAACTTTTAGATTGTAATATACATTACTTTGAAACTTTAATCATTTCGAGTTCGACAGGTGTTTAGGAGATACGGTAGAGTTGTCATAATTCTGTTTTATTAGGTACTTGAATAATAAATATTATATAATATTCAAGTACTTAATAAGTTGTAAATTACTCTGCTACGTTTTTATTATTTTTACAGGTTGCGACTTTTCTGCAACTAATGATAAACCAACACTGGTGCTTTATTAGTAAGATTTAAGTTATTTAATTTTTATATTTTAATATATTATTCTTTGATATTAAATTGATTGATTGATATACAAAAGCTAACATTATTTTTTCTTTAAGCCTCTTTCCTCAGTTTTGTAGAGCTTTTACTACATGTTAAATTATATAACTTTGTATAACGTACAATCACAAACGTACTTAAGATAATAATAAATGAATGAACCTTAATTTAATAGAAGAGGTAGATAGAGATCTGATCTTTGATTAGAAAGAAAGCGCAGCGTTGAGTTCCGCCACTCCACGCAAAGTCTTGATTTTTGGGCGGAAAGTTGGGAACGGAGTCTCTTGATATTAGGGTGAACCCTGCTATTCGGGAAAACCTGCCCATTTTCATAGATTCCAATACCACTTGTGGTGTGTCTAAGTCAGTTTTACAAGAGTAATACTTACCGCCACTTCATAAGTGTATCCAAAATTAACGTTATGTATAGAACAGAGTGTTAATCACTAGAAAAATTGGAATAAAATCTTCAAATATAATTTTTATTAAGGTAAGTAAACAATATGTAACCAAATCCAGTTATTAAGTAATATCGTTTAAAAGGCTATAACTAGCGTAGGCGGGTTACGAGGTGCTACGAGCGTACTACGCTTGCTCCTACTTGTTTTCACGAGTATTATTTTACATAGAATTTCTTATTGGAATCTTGTTTTAATTGAATTGGAATTATTTTATATTACATTAAGATTTGTTTTTGAGTTAAGCTTTTATTTGGTTGATGTTTTATAACTTTTTAATTGTTGAAGAAATAACCTTAATTAAGGTGCTTTTATTTCATTTTTTTAAATTTTAAGTGATAACATTTAATGTAATCTCAATTTGTCCAATAAGATCGACATGACACTTGTTTCTTTAGTATAGAAATCATACTAACTAATTATTACTATGAACTCAAGGCATGTATAGGTATATAAAAAAGTACTCATAAAATACGACTGGGACGTATTACATGAGTATTTTTTTTTATGATTACTTTTTCATGACGATATAAAATATTGTTTGCTTTTTATTAAAAAAATATTTTTGTAGACATTGCCAGACATAATACACATTTATAATAGAGCAAGGAACTCGCTAGAAAGTCAAGTCGAGCCTGGATTCTGTACGGATTGTCGTTTATTTCTAATACATTAGGCTTTGTAAGTAATTATATATATGTTTTGAATTAACATATATATAAAATATAACTAAATATATCAACATAATCATAAGTTGCATATATATATGTATGTAAATGTATGTTATATGTTTTGGATACTTCTAACGAGGTTAATATAATTTATTTAAAATCTAATTTATCATATTTTAAGTAACATATTTAAATTGTACTCACTGTGCATCTTTACTGCTTTCCTCTGAAAAGGCATCATCTTCACTTTCCGAATGTGTTCTCTTAGATCTCTGCTGCTGTTGTTGAGCTGGGGCTGGCGGCGCAGGGGGTCCCCAGCCGTAGCCCCATTGATTCTGAGACTGAGGCTGTAAGGTGTTAGGTTCCATATGCCTTTGGTACTCCATTGTTTTTAAGGTACACTATTTTTCCCAAAAATGTCAAAAGATGGAAATTCGACGTTTTCAAACTATCAACATAACCACTATCACTATGAAAACTTGAAGAAAATCACTATGAATTTACAAAATTGATCACAAATGACTACAAAAAAATTATTTTTTTCAGGAAACTTCTAATTAACAGCGTGATGCGTTCGCGTGCGCACGCGTCGGACGGCGGCCGCGGAGTGTGCGGCCTCAGCGCCGCGTGGCCAGCAATGTGCCGACCCGCGGCGATACTCGCCTCTCCACGTGACTAGAATGTGCTGTACTAAATAATACCTAAAGTCAAATGATATAGAGCTCAAAATATACACTTATTATTGACAAAGATACGAAAACAGAATATTTAAATTTGAACTTTGTTTGTAACGCAAGAAGAGCGAAAGCTTTAGTTTTGTGAGATCAAAAAGGGCTTGATGTTACTTAAGATTTTTCATATATAATTACATTTTTAAAAATATGTCGTATTTTCATAGTAATAAGGCATAAAATAAATTATAATTAGTTTATTATATTTGAAAACGCCGCGTGGCCGGCGCACGGTGATCGTCAATTAAAATACGCAATTTTGTATGGAACAATGAACTATTGTCTAAAGTTAAGGGACGGATGAAGACGCGTGTCGCTTATGTACGTAGTCAATTTCGTTTAGAAGATTTTTTTTGTTATGTATTTCAGTTACTTACCCCAATGAATTACTATGGGAGATGACGGGTACTAAATTAGTCTAAATGAGATTTTACAATAGATGAACGAAAAGCGGAAAGTGGAATACAGAGTCTAGACCCTAAGTTCTCTCCAAGTACCTATGCGGGAAAAGCAGGAAGCTGAAGAAACAACGATATTATGTAAGTGTATTGAGTGGTAAAAGTTGTCGTATTTTTTACATTTGATTTCCAATTTCGTTATTGCTGTATTTTGATACAGTTTAAGTAAAAAACTTGTTTTTTATTAAAATTTAGCGACCAGCTCGCAGTGTCGCCTGAGTAAACTACATGACTAAACTATTTAGTAGTTTGTCACTTAAATCACAATATTATAAATGGTTGTCTTTTATTTATAAACTGATTGAAATTAAATAAACACTAAATATTAATGGGAGTTTACCACAATAGGGTTAAGCCATTTCGCGTGCACAAACAAACAGACAAACAGAAAAGAAATATAAAAATCATTGTTTTGAGTTCTGTTACATTATTAATGGCCCGATTAATAATTTTTTTCATATTACTTCCATGTACATGTACAAAGATCAGTTACATTATTATTATATATGTAGATAACCATCTTAATTATAAAAAAGGGGTTGAAATGACTTTGTACACCTATGATAGATAATGCGAGATCGTACACGGAGCTTAAGCGATTACTTGAACAAATCATGGAAATTTTTTAACATTCGCAATAACGTCAAAATGTCACAAAAACTTTTTAATCCTACACTTTTGTCTAATACTAATCTTACTTCTATAAAAGATTCTCGACGCGTATGATTAAACGTACTTGATTTCCAAAGAGATTACCTGCAAAAAGGATATGAACCTGGTGTCATCGTCTTAACATTTTTTAATGGAAATCTACCTTTATATTAAAATGTACACGAAAAAGAGTAACCTTTGGTTTATACTCGAGTTGGATTTGAAAAGAAATTTTTTATATATCATACCGGAATACTATGGTTTTTTCGTTGTTTCTCGTATAGATAGCTTTGCAGGATATGTCGCTTAAAAAGAACTAAGCTAGCTACAATTAGAGCTTTGAACAATATAGAATGGATGTCATCTCCACAATTCATAAATTGTATACCACCGCTAAGGTTTGACTTCAAACGCAATTGATTATGGGTTCGATTCCAACTATGGGAATGATTATAATTTATATATTTGATACTTAGGACGCGTTAATTGCGGCGTTGAGTTCCACCATTCAACATACAATGTACCGATTTTAGGGTATAAAGTGGGAAAACGGAGTATCTTTTTACTAGGTTCCCTCCACTTTTCTATATTGCGTGCAGTTGAAAAATTTTTTTGCGATAACGGAACGACAATCTGCGTAAATAGACATTACTATGTATTTAGAAATACTTTTTGATTGCAGGACATATCTATTCTATACATATAACAAAAATGTAACTGATCTCTGTCTGTATATGGAAAATATATGAGAAAACATATTATTAGGCATTTAGAACCCAAAACAATGATTTTTAATTTTCTTTTCTGTTTGTCTGTTTGTTTTGAGCGGGTGGCTATTCTTAAATATATTAATATTATACCAAGTTCAAGTTCAACTCATAACGGTTATGTTTACTTAGGTAAGTTTTATTATTAATTTTACTATTGTATATTTCAATACTTTTTTAAGTGTTGGTCACATTCTTAGAATAAAAATATATTTAGGAACGTAAAAAGACTTGAACGTAGCGTTAAAATTTTGTTTTACACCAGTATATAGAGAATAATTTTACTGTCAAGTGTGTTGTTCTGGCATTTTAATATCTCATTGAAAAGAGTGATGTGAGCAAAACTTTGGATGAGGCATAAAAAAATGTCAAAGTACTAAATGTCAAGTAGAAAAAAAATCGTATCAATAATGATCCATCCAAATCCCTTCATACACGAGCAGGTCACACAGTAAACTATATAATGAAGAATTATAAAGAAATTTAAAAAACCTTATTTTTTTTTAATTTAACCCATTTTTTTGTGGGCGTGAGAATTCACTAGCAGGTGTCTTCTATGTACCATTGTACTCATTGTTGCCGAAAAACTTTACATTCAAGCAAATACTTGAGATGAACTCGAATACTGTCCAAAATGTTTTTAATTGAATATTTCTTATGTATCGCTTGTTTGTAGGAACATTTTAGTTGTTTATGTTTGTTCTGGTTTCTTCATAAAGATAATAAAGCTTTCATAGATATTTTGAATGCTTTTCCATAAAATTGACGTGTTATTTTTGTTTGCTGCTTGATTCTTTTTTTGCTGCTTGATTATTCAATTTCTTTTATAAAATTTTATTTTTATTACACACTAGCGACCCGTTGCGGCTTCGCTTTGGACTTACGGCTCAGTCAGCGCTTGCAATGTAATCGCTCAAAAGAGGTTTTTTTGACGGCTTCATCGCAAAATATGAAATTTTCGCTATTATACAAATACTTCATTAGATACATTTTGTATGCATAAACTTTCGGGAATACTGCATCAAAATCCGTTGCGAGGTTTAAAATAAGAAGGCTTAAAAATAAACAGAGGCGGAGGGCGATATCCGGCAAAGGAAAGCATAAAGAACTTAACTTAGTCTAAGTTGACATAGAGTGATATTATATACATTATATTCTGTTCCTAACCGAATAAGTGTTAAAAAGAATAAAAAGTATTAAAAAGCTCTTTAAGTTGTCTTTACAATTATGAGCTAAAATAACGGAGCTTTCGATAAGTCAAGGCCACTAAATGTCACAATACAAATATAATACTATAAAAAACATTGTAATGTATTATCATGTAACATGACCAACTGACATAGACCTTTCTAATAGAATGGAAAAATGGAGAAATATTTTTGCTAGTAAGGGGTGCCAATATAAACTGGTCGTAGGTCCAGTTCCCGTGTGAATGCGGGTGCAATAGACGAGGGTGGTATTAGAATTATTGTTGATTTTGTCTTTTAGTATTAATGTCTTGGAAAATGTGGGTGTTGGTTTTTTTATATAAATAATTTTAGATATTTTTTCTGTTAAATAATTTTAATTTTTCCCTGCTCCCTGTAAAATATAGTGTGACGTTGAGTTACTGCGTTGACTATGTATTTCGCTTTGCGGGGAGAAATCATGAAGTAACCGATAAACTCTAAAAAGCATAAATAAATATATTATTTGCCAAATAGATTTTTCACGTAACTCTCTCTTAAGTTCATTTCCTTTTTATTTTAAGACATTCAGTGCTGAGTAGTGGAAGCTTACCGCCATTTATACATATTTATTTATTAACCAAATATAAGCATTGCACTCGAATCATTATTTAAAGAATAAAATACAATATAACCTGTTATTACATTAAAATGTAAACAAATCAGACGAAAATGAAGCCATAGTAAGACAAAGCACGGTGTTAAGTCCCGCCACACTACCACCAATGTCGTCTAGTAAGGTGAGAAATAGAGAACGGAGTGTCTAAACACTAGATTCTCTTTACCAACCCTGGAATATGAAAAGAAGCGTGGAACTAAAAAAACAAATGACCTGTCAGCACATTAAAATCGAACCAAGTTAATATCATTCCCCTCATATTCAGTGATTTCACATTGGATTTCCTCCCCCATCCTCGTGGGTGCGCGTGCGCAGCGCGTGTGAGCGTGTGTGAGCTGCTTTCACACAATTAGGAATTACATGTGACCACACGTCGTGGCTTATGGGATTGTTTTTTTTATGTACGGAATATTAATTCTTAGTTATATATTAAAAATATTGTTATACAATTTTATATTTTTTAAGTTTTTATGTTATAACTACTTTATATATTTACTATTTACTTTATATAGTTATATATAAACTAGATTTTCGAGAGTCAGGTCATTATAATAACTTATGATAATAGTTTTGAAATTATCAAATGCTTTGATAAGCTTCACCTGTATCTATCTGTCTATCAATGTATTTAGGCTCATTTTTTGCCGTCTGATATACTAGCAAATTTGAATGTATCCGGATCCTATGCCATAATTGTATAGCATTTGTATGGTTGGTAATGGCGAGCCTGATTGGCTTGTCTTGGATAACAAGAAAAGAAGTTACTTTTAGTTCAGTTCCATTTTTTTAAGCTAATTTCTTTATTAATTGTTGAGCATACTTGTTGTAACATTGTAATTGCAATAACCTGTATTGTACAATTTGATATAAATAGATTTAAGCTACTGTTTTGTAATTCCTGTAATAGTAGAGAAAATCTGGTGATAATTATATCCGATTTCTCATTGTAGTATCGCGCGAGTGCACAGTGCTTGTTAACTGCTTTTATACTCTTAGTTCTTGTGTGTAACCATACAAATAGATTTAATGTGGATTAACTCAACTTTATTTATTGATTTGATTAAATGTATCATAATAAGATTATTTGGATTTTTTTTATATAATTGTTATTTTAGCGTATTTTTAACTGTTTAGATAGTTTTTGTATAGTTGTATTGTAGTGCGAGTATGCGTTCGATATAATTCTATGGGACTCGAGCCCACAACTACGCCAAGCAATGCCATGCTAGTCTCAATATATTTTCGCAATCAAAGCTGGTCCTCTCATTAAGAAACATATAGTCTTTATGAGCTGTCCACAAAATATATCTAAAACATCTTATATTCATACAAATTAAGATGAATTCCTCCAGGTCTTTATCCAGTTTCGTAACATTACGCAATCATGGTCACCCTCATGCTAAGTAACAGATGATCTTTGTTTACGGTTGCGCTTGATACATTTTCTCATGACTTTTTAGTAGGGTTGCCGTTTGAGGGTCGATTGGTTAAATGCGGTTATAATTTTAAGGGTAACTAATGAGTGCTGTAACTAACTTTTTTTTTCGTGACGCAGTGGGATAGCTTCTGATTGTAAACGCGATTGGTTGTGGGTTCTATTCCTATACCGGGAATCTGTATATTTAAAATATTGTCAATTCTCCGCTCTGGTACCTAAAACAAAGGGCGGCGTTGAGATGCGGTTTCAGGCGGAAAGTGGAGAATAGAGTGTCTTGACACTATGTCCTCTCTGACCACCCTGCTATGTGGGAGGGAACGCAGCGGGATTTGAACCGTACAGTAGAACGCATGGCTTAAAGGTCAGAGCGCTTGAAGGGTTTTCAAGAGGCACGTGTGCGAATAACACTTTAAAAAATGTTAAAAATTATCTGTGGCTCCTCTCAGCAGAACTTTTGGCTACCTGTCGGTGGTAGCTTGTAAGAGTGACATTACTGACATTTTTAATAGCCTATTTGGATATAAAATAGTTTGATTAAAGTTTAAGATTTTAATAAAAACAAGGAAAAAGTTTACAGACAGGTTAAAATGTCATATATTCGCTCTGGTGCAAGACAAGGCGGGGTTTTGAGTTCCGCCGTTTATACTCCGTAAATAGAATACTCTGAATACTCTTTTTTTTAATGTGTGGAAATCCCTTACGGATACCCGCCCTATAAGGGACTCGGAAGCGGTTATGTGAGTACACTACCTCACTACTACCCAGCTATGCGAGAAAAAGCATGAAGCCAAAAAATAATTAGACTCTATGAACCTCATTAGTCTCGTATATTTTAACATTCCAAAATACTATTTAGAAAACCCGCCGTTTCGAACACTTTACAGTAGTAGTAGGAGTTTGTTTTTTTTTATTTAACGCCATCTCTAGATCATTTTATAGAATTACAACTTTACGCCATTTATTGACAACTTTTAAAACATCAATTAAAAGCTTATTGCAGCTATCCATGAAGTTTTCATATTTGAACTCATCTCCCCATACATATGACATTATATTTTCAGATATATAGAAATGCCACATCAATTTTAATTAAACGTATTAGATGTACCTATTTAACGAAATAGGCGCGCATGCTGTATATATATATATTTATTGAATAAAATATTCAAAAAATACTATTAGTATTTATTGTCTTAAGTAGCTTTACGTAATGGCTTTATTTTTTAATTTTATATAATTGAAATTTTACTGACCTGCGACTTACTTTAGGAGTAAGCAGATAACATATTATTAAAACACAAAATTCTCCATTTTCAGTTTGACATTGGTGTATATGGCGGAATCTATCATTGCGTTTTCTTACGAGAACAGAAAACAATTAAATATAATTATGTGAGAATTGAACTCAAATGTCAAAACCCTACAGTATACTTTTAAAATTAAAACTAAAGGAGTTTTTAACGTAGTTTGGTAAATTTTAATGATTAAACATGTAACACAGGATGAATGTGAAAGTGAGGGAACAGAAAGACAGTGACAGGTTGTTATCTTTAATTTGTTGGATAATTGAAATTAATAAATCAAGAGTTATGTTTAGTAGTTATTTTTTAATAATTCGCATTTTATTATATATTTTTGTATTTTATATGACTGATATTGTATATAAAATATGTAGCTTTACATTTAAACTAAATCGCTTCCGCTTCAAAAAATTGAGGCAGCTCCTACCGCGCCGATCTTCCCAATCTTGCTCTTTAACCGTTGAATACAGTATCTACTGAGAGGCAATCAGTCGAAGTAGTCGGGCGCGTCCTCGAAATCGTCCAGCGGCATGGGCGTGTCGAGGTGGTCCAGCGTGACGCCCATGGCGCGGCGCAGCGCGGGCAGCGGCGCCAGCGCGCCCGGCGGCACGCGCGCCGCCATGCCCGCCAGGCGAGGCGGCGGCGCGGCGCGCGGCGTCCAGCTCCGCGCGCGCGAGACCCGCCCGCCGCGCGCCCAACACGCCCGCTGCGCGCGCGCTCCAGCGCCGCCAGCAGCGCGCGCGTGTGCCCAACGCCCGCCAGCCCGTAGTCGCGCGCCTGCGCCTCGGCCAGCGCCACCCACTCCGTGTCCACGCCCAGCTCGCTCAGCGTGCGCAGCGCCGCGAAGTCGATCTGCATCTCCTGCAAGCAATCATATTTACTCATTATATATATTCAGCACTTTTATATCGATTAGACTTCATGGTAAAAGCACATACATCCTCTTCATTAGGCGGCAGCTCTTCAACTTGCTTTTTCTTATCCGGGAAAAGCACCTCCATATCATAAATGTGCTGCCATGGAGAGTCCGGCGCGAAACGAAGCATCTCCTCGTTACCTTGACCTGTTTCTGACGCTATAAAAAATTTTTATAGGATTATTTTTAAGTTTTATTTAAACACTAAGTTACTACTACACTATATTTAAAATAAGTTGTAATAAGTGTATAAGACTTTTAACATAGCCGGCCGTAGAACGCATAGCTTAGCGGTCACAGCGTTTGGACGGTCAACAAAAGGCACGGGTGCGAATTATGCTGCGTTCAAATTTTTATATGTTGTCTAAAAATGTTTTTTTTTAATAGGATCATTTTTTTAGGTTTCTAGATAATTAAATTCAAATAATTCTTGGTGTTAATATGTATGAAATCATTATGATGCAGTGGGAAAGCGTCTGGTTGTGGGTTCGATTCGCTGGTTCCATTTAGGAGAATGATTATATTTATATTATCTTCAATTCCCCGCTCTGGTAAGATGAGTTTTCTGGTAAGATTAAGTACCGAAGTGTCTTGACACTTTCTTTCCGAGTAGTTTGCTATGCGAGAAGCTGCATTTCCTTTTTTAGTCTAGTAGTTCCGTTACCGAATACGCATATATATCATATAATAATATATATACATCAAATAGATGTATATGTATTGGATGTATATATTTTATACGTTTTCTAAATATGTATTTTCAAATAGATGAACTCACGTAAAGTGTGATATATCAAGTGCGACTCGTCCTTGGTGAGCGTGGCGAAGGTGCCGTCGAAGGCGGGCGCGTAGGAGCTGAAGGGCCCGTAGTGCAACGGCTTCACGCATTTCGCTAAGTTCCTGCGGTCTTCTCTTGGAGCTTGAAAATTTAAATAATCAATTAAACCACAAATAAAAAAAAGTCATAGTCTAATAAATTAATTCAAAATAAACAGTTACAAGCTTAATATTTTGCAGGACAAATAATTAACCAAGGCCATCGTGGCACAGTGCGATATCGTCTGACAGGAATCACGATTGATCGTCAACTCGGAAGAATGATCATAATTCAAGTATTTTTACATTCCCGCTCTGGCGAACAAGACGAAGCGCGGCGTTTAATTCCACCACTCAATTCAACTCAAGTGATTACAGGTTACATCATTTGCATAGAAGTTTTGCTGCAAATAAAAATTTCATTACAATCAAAAATTATTTTTTTATGAGAAAGTCTTCAATTATTGTATTTTTATTTACTTTATACTCAGTTTCATAAAAAAACAAATTTGAGCCCGACGTAGCCGGATAGAACGTATGGCTTACCGCTTGGACAGTATCCAAGAGGCGCGGGTTCGAGTACCGCTTAATTTCAATTTTTACACGTTTTCTAAAAATATTTACATATCCAAAGCGTGTGAATAAATGATAATTAAAAAAATAAAAATTACTCACTATGCAACGTTCCAGTGCCTTGAGTCAATTTGCCTATATATTGTCCTAGGGTTAGAGGCTTGTCGTCGCCCGTGCCGTCCACCGTGTGCGTCACGATGTTAAGAGTGGTCTTGCCCTCCGAATCCATTCTGGGGAAAGCTGGAAATATCAATAGATTAGTATGGTAGAGTGTTATTCTAATTTGAAAATCTTAAATGGAACTTAAATGTGAGGCCATCGTGGCTCAGTAAATCGCGATTTATCACGAATATGTTTGTATTTGACAATTTATTTTAGTAAAGCCGACGTCTCGAACACTTTATAATAGTCCGAGGTCACAGGTAAACTGCCTCAATTGTAGATTATAAATGTGATAGAAAAACAACGACTTGAAGTGAATGACACAATGCTATGTTCTAAATCTCTACAAGTTGTCAGCAGCTTCATTTGCCTGACTAGTCATACAGTTTCCTTTGAAAGTTGCTAAAGTACAACAAAACTATTCCCTACTAGAGGGGTGAGTAACATTTTTTAGCAACGATCTTATCAGAATTTAAAATTTTTTTGGCGGAATCAAATCACACTTCTTAACAGTATTTATAATTGTATTCATATTATAAACATTATATTACAAAAACTCTATTTTTACGTTTTAATTTTTGGACCATTTTTTACGCATAGTATGGGAACGGAACAGTATTAATTTTGAAAAAGGGAGAAATGCTGAAACCTTTATTTTTTTATAATAGTGTTTTCCACATACAATTTTGTACAAAGTGACATGCACGTTGCTAAGGCAACGCATATTTTAAGCGTCAACTAGTCTACTTTCTCCTGACATTACTAACCTTTCTTGGCCAAACGTCGTCTGTGCTGTTCCCTGGCAGCCTCCATTTGTATCTTCACACTGTCTCCACTGTCCTGCCTGTCTTGACCTCCATCAGAGACCACTTCGGCTTCCGAACCTCCACTTTTTATGGGACTGCTCCTTTTAAGCACTTTGTGCTGGACAGAAAGACATAGGTGCGTTATTACTATATATATATTTATATATATATAAAAAAAATCATGCATCAAAATTCTTATATAATCCCATCCGCTATGTAAAACAGTCAATACACCGTCAATAATATTGCGAGGCAATTTTTTTATTTAAACATATGTGAAAGAGTAATTATAAAATAACTTCAATTTTAGTACAGTCGGAAATTACCCTACTGTGCAATGACGACCATTAAGAATATTGTGCGATAAATTGGTGTCAGTTTCTGATATTGTACAATATTTGACCAATAATATTGAACGTGTTTTGGCCGCTTATTGAATAGCATGCAAAAGTCTGCACTATAATATAGGACGTTTCAAAACTAACAACAAAACAAACATTCAATCAATTTGGTAAAGCGTAAAAATCTAGGACATTATGGGCGAGAACAGACAAGTTGTGAAGCCAATTAATTATCTTTTTTTTTGTTTTTCATGTAATTTTAATTTTACGTTTTAATCACTTTTGAATTTATTTGTGTATATTTTTTCTGCGTAAAACGAATAATATTATTTATGGTAATAGTATATGATCTATAAAGTATAAGTGTTTATTTATTATTTAAGTCTTTTTTGTGGATATCGTATGTCAAATTAAATTAAAATATGTCTTAGATTCAGAGATTACTATACTATATTATATTTATATAACTTATACAATTATTAGAAACTTGATAACTTTTTAAATTGTTTGGTTAGTTATTATTTAGTCTTCGACGTATAGAAAAAACATTACAGCTCAATTGTAAAACCGTTCCTTTGTCTATTAATTAAATGAAAAAAATTACTAAAACAGCTTAAAAGTTATAAAGCTATTTACACACATTCATGCTTGTTTTTTTAAAGCAGCTTCACGCTTTTTTCCCCCATAGCAGTGTAGTTCTAGAGGTCCTAGTGTAAAAACACTTCGTTCTCCATTCTCTGCCCGAATTCGAAACATTGTGAGGCGGAACCAGACGCTGCACTTTGTCTTTTTGTATTTTCTTAATATTTCTAATAAATTTGTGTATGTCTGTTCTCACCCTAGGTGCTACTACGTAATATATTTATATTGCAAACCTTTCGACCGTACGTCCTTAACGGCTGCGATGTAAAACATTCACTTTATAAACAATTTACTTTTACATCTTAATATTGTAAACTTTAAATTAAAGCTGCTGTGAATAGTTGAATTTAACTCAAAATTTTATATTAACATATATTTATTAGCAGAAGCTTGAAAATTCAAACCAATTTGTACTTGTACTTTTTAAATATATTTTTATATAACCTTTGGAGTGATAATCAAAAACATTTAATTCCACACTATACAATCAGAATAGTATTCTTGGATAGAATATGTTTTTTTTTCCTCAATATGTTTTTAATCTTGATTTAAATTGTCCAAATGGCAATGTAATTCTTTGTGGTATTTTATTATGCATTCATATACCTTGTACATAAATTATTTTTTCACCTTTTGAAGGCAAAAAGTAGAACTTTTTAACAGCTTATTTTTACTTCTTGTATTTATACCGTCTCTATCACTGTTTTTTAAATAATTGTGTATGTTATTGCAGACAAACAATTTATTATTGTAGATACAATTTAAAGAATTATTAAATCATGTGAAGTGCTATAGTTATTGAGCTATCTGTTCACATCCTACATCACCCACAGTATTTAAATCCTAAACTCTATGTATCTAGTGTTGCTATGTGTAAGTAATAAACACTAAACACATTATAATATAATTCATATATATCTATCTATTTGCAGCATCTTTATTTAAAATTTTCAAACATTGATATTTGAAACATACAAGATTTAAAGCAAAATTTTTGCAATAATTTTATTAACATTATATTTTTAATCTGTGTTATTATAGAAATGTATGTGTAGAAAACACACAAAACAGAAATTGTTATTTAAATATTAGACATACTTTAAATCTTGTATAATCACATATTTTATATGTGAGATACCTAGTTAGTACTTAAAATCATTATATTAATTCATTATTTTTATTAATTTATATTAATAAAAATTTAAGACCCCTTTTCTTTTATGATAATTAACAGTGTAGTATGAAATTTGGCACAGGTTTACAACAAATTGTACTTCGCCAATATTTTTCATAAAAATGATGAAGAATAATATAAATATTGAACACACTACAATGTCTTTGATATACATGTGTGTATAAAGTTACATAGTACATACACAAAGACATTCACTTTGTTTAGTAACAATGTCTAGGTAATGTAGACCTAAAATTATACCCTAGTTAAAAACAATAATAAAAACTTTTTAGTACAAAATGGCATCACAATCTTTTTTATAATACTCACCACATCCATTTTGCCGATGTC
Organism: Podotricha telesiphe; assembly: GCA_038994665.1. Classification (NCBI taxonomy): domain Eukaryota; kingdom Metazoa; phylum Arthropoda; class Insecta; order Lepidoptera; family Nymphalidae; genus Podotricha; species Podotricha telesiphe. Next base: position 629,875 of record JAOYRR010000099.1, read on the forward strand.
AAATCCCAGTTCTCTAATTGGTATTTCATACATATATGTTAATATGTCACCAAGTGGCCTAAGCTTTTGTGGGGTGAGTTGTTTCAGGCCAGCATGTAAGAGGCGCTTGGCTGCCTTATGGTAGACTGTGCCAGGCTTATTGTATTTCATAGCATTGTTACACATTAGTTTGAAGTCACTCTGAAAGTATGAGAGAAAACAATATTAATGCTTTTGCTTTATTTCTTATTTAAAAAATAGTAGTTACATTTTTTAGTAACTTAAAGAGTGCCTAGTGTGAAGACTTCTTCATGACTCATTCAAAACTGTATGTATAGGGTAGTGGGTTGTCTTAACATAGCAGGAAATTAGTTTCCTGAATAATTAAAATATGGTTCCATAAAGGGGATCAAACCCACAACATCTGACTCTCCCAATACACAATGATGACCTCTAGTTTTATCTTCTGTATATTATAGGTGGACTTAAAGATAACCTGTCTATTATGAAATAATATAAGGATTCTGTTTTCCTTAGAATAGGAATCAGAAATAAAAATATATAAAAAAAGGATCCATATTCACAATGCGCTCCTAAAAAAGCACCAGTATAGGCAAAGGAATATAAAAATTTCAATTTTGTGAATTAGATTCATTTTATATTCCAAAACTTCTATTTCAGATTTTTACCATTTTCAATGAAATATAAGTCAAATTCTCTAAATAAATACTTACAATAAAACAATTAAGAGATTTATACTCATTATCATCAATCTTTTGTTTCATAGTAGAGAAATCCATGGGTCTTTTAATAATGTTTGAGTAGTTTGGTGCAAAATTATCATTTACAGGCCAAGCAAAAAATTGGTGAGGGTCTCTTTTTTCTAAATTACGTAGAAGTTGCTCCAAGAGACGGGAGAGTGGACGGCGTTTTTGACTAGCCTGTGGACAATATGATAAAATTGCATTTAAATCTATATTTTTACATTATTATACACTTAGGTCAGCTAGCGTGCTCACAACTTTGAACAATTATATTTATTATTTATTGTCATCAGGGATGGCTAAAACCTTCTTACTTTTAGTACACAAGTGCGAGGTTCACGGTGTGAAGCTGGTGAAATAGGACCAGGGCCTGGACTCATGCGACGGTAATTTTTTTTTGAACCACTTTCATCTTCAGTTTCATCATCTTCTGATTTAATCTATAAACCAGATAATATAACCAATTAATTAATACATAAAGAAATTGGTTGTTTTTTGGTTAATTTATATCAAGTGACAACTAAGCAAATATTTCAATTTTCTATAGAATCTATAGAAAATTAAGACACTGGTTGTATTTTCTCGTTCTTAATAATAGAATATAGATATAAAAGATATATCTTACAAAAACTAAATCAATTTCGCGGCGTCTTCTCCGTTTTTTCTTTATTTTGCCTTCACTACTTTTAGGATCGTCAGTGGACATGTCCGCTACCATCGAATGCTCCGCATCACTCATATCACAGATTTCTTCTTCTAAAACCACAAAACAACTTAATGTACTTGTAATAATTACAAATTCAAAACAAGCGTTGTTTCAATTGTTTGTTCTTACTGCAACTTAGTTTCTCAGCATCATCCATTGTTTTAAGAAAGTGTATATGTAACTATAGAAATTTATATTAATAAAATAATTACATAATACAGTTAGAATTTAATGTCTATTATTAATAATTATGTTAAGTTATAATTTATCAAATATTCGAATGACGTTAAAGAATACCAAGCTAATTTGACGTTATATCTAAAACTCTTGACAAAATTACGTTCCATTTCACGATTAATATTCTAAAATACTGTTTAAATGACAAAATAAGAATAAGAAAAATTAAGTAATATGTAAAAAAAATTGTGTTTATTTATATATTAACCATATTGTAAAATATAATATATTTTTTAACGTGCGTGATAGCTAGGTGCATATATTTAGTTGTAACTACAAGAACGTACAAGGATTGTAACATAGCCTAATGGAACGTGCCTGAATGCTCGAACGGTTTCCAAGAGGCGCGGGTTTGAGTTCCGCGTTATTTTGTTTAATTAAGTGAGTAATGAAATTTTATAACACTATTAAATCTCTAAAACCGTAATCACGTTAATGGACTATTAAGAAATATTAAAAGGAAACGAAAGTTTATTTTATAAATATAATCTCAGGAATTCCTCATTTAACGCCGGAACTCTTGTTTAAACTGAAAAATAAACTCTTCAGACACAGGCAGTTATACGCAGACTAATTAAATAAAGTAATAGGCTCGTTGACTCGTTGCCTTAGCAACTTCCATGTCACTTTAAACAAAGGTCAAAAATGAGGTAATTTGTAACATTTATTTTATGAATTTAATATTTAAGTGTATTATTCAAAAAAATATTAGCTGTCGGCACTACTTATATGCATAAACTATAATTCCATACCATAACATTGTGCTACACTACCATCCTCGTGTTTTTTTTTAAAAAGAGTACAAAGTTTTAGCTTTACATATTTATATATAAATAGATATTAAAATTTACGTACATGAAAATCGCATTTGAAGACAATTGGATTATGGTCAAACTTTTTTATTACCTATATAAAAATTATATAAACAAATTTACTTAAACTGTCAATTGCAAATTCAAATATTTAGTTCCACTAAATATGTTTTTATTAAATATGTTTTTAGTACAGAAGGTGAAAAACAAAATGATTTTCAAACACGTTTTCTAAAAATGCATTTTGCTTATATATAAATATATTTTATCCAGCTTCACGCATAGCAGAGTAGTCAGAGAGAACCTAGTATCATTCCACCTGAAATTGACACATTGCATGCGCATTATGGAGTGGAGTAAATCATTCCACCGAGTGAGAATCGAACCCACAACTGCGGAACAAAGGTCACGATTATGTAAACATACATAATAAAATAATAAGAATTTATATTTTCATAGAACCGATCTCGCGTTTAAGAAAGTGTCTTACAACGTGTTCGCATCTCGTTCAGTAACACTATTACAGCATCTTCCGTGTGATCCGCTAATTAAAGCCAAGCCGGCTAATGGAAAATCAAGCCTAATAAATCTCGATATGACGCGTTTATACGTCAATGTTAAGATTTTTTCAGCCTTATACTTTTCCCACATAGCAAGACAACTTAGCCCGCCCGAACTCACATTGAGTGCTGAGTGACTCAACACTCCGCTTTGTCTTACCAAGCCGGAGAAATAAAAAATAATTGAAATATAATAATTTCCTCCAGTGGGAATCGAATCCACAACCTAAAATATTTACAGTTAGACGTATACTTCAGGGTGTAAACACTGTCAGATGTCCACTCGGAAGCTATAGGTATTTTATTTATAAAATTTCTATTTTCTCAGTTTTGTTAGACAAAGTACTATGTTAATTACCGCGATTCGATACGCAGTCTTTAAAATAAGCGAGGAAGTGTATTTTATCGGTATTTTGTTTTGGGAATGGATTTAATTGAAAAGATCTGCAAAAGAAATAAAAAAACACTATCCGATAATAAAAACAAGATGATAAACATATACTTATGTAAGAAGGCAACTGAACTATTTTGGATTCTTTAAGGAACCTATTTGAGTAACAGAAAAAATACTATTCAGATTTTGTTAACAAAAAGTAATAATATCCGTAGTATATAAATAAAACCATTAAAAACATATATGTTGAGCGAGAACCAAATCCATAACTTACCAAGCAGACTCACTAATGACTGAATGAAGAATGACAATAGAGAGAATAGAGAACATTCATTGCAGTTCCACCCTGTTACCCACATAGCAAGGCAGTCAGAGGACACCTAGGATCAAGATCACTCTGTTATCTCCGTCCTCCACTTTGCACCTCAAAATGTTATATTCCATTCTCCATGGAAATTCACCCAAAATCGAACGTTGCTTATTGAGTGGCGGAACTCAACGCCGCGCTTTTTCTTATCAGAGAGGAGAAATGAAATTAATTTAAAGATAATCGGTCCTCCGAATAAAAACCGTACCGATATATTGTAAACGGTCTTCAATAAATATTTCTAAACACGTTTAAACGCATCTAACATTGTTTCCTAGTGTTATTTGAGTCGATCTCGCCTTTGCTATTAAATTCTGCACGAATACCACGTTTTTAGATTACAATTGTTTTATATTATTGCTGAGGTAATGGCTTTGAAGTAATATATCCATACTAATATTATAAATACGAACGTAACTCTGTCTATCTGTCTGTGACGTCATCACGGTCAAACTACTGAACCGTTTTTTTTACTGTTAAAAGGAGGCAAACGATCAGAAGGACTACCTGATAATAAGGTTACCTTCGCCCATGGATGCATGGACCTAGACAAGAACAGAGGGGTCGTGGATGTGTTGCCGGCTTTGAGGTTCAAAGTGTCTGTACACCCAATGCTTGAAGGCCCCCAGATCTAAGCGCACAGGGAAACCCTCAGGAGGAAGGCTATTCCACAATTAGGACACAAATGAAACACATCATAAGATACAATAGTATTTTGATACAATAGTGGTCGCGAGCCAGTCGGATTACAACTCTCCCCTATTACCCACCTCTTGCGCGGCGCTACCCGGCAGCGGAGGGGAATTGTATTCTAATCCTGTCCCCTCACGGAAAGTGATCACATGTTATATAGAGGGCCTAGGGATGAACAAAGGCTACTTTTTTCTCCCATTTTTAAAAAAAATTTTTTCATTGATTTACGAAAAGGCCGCCGAAAATACGGAACTGCTATTGTTCACGCCATCGAAGCCGGGTTGCTAGTTGCGGGTTGTTTATAATTAAAATTCTCACTCGGAGTAATTATATATATATATAGTTTCAGTCAGTGGTAGATTTACATATTTTCTAGTAATAGGCTGTTAAGATTTTGCCGCCCTTACTCCTACCAATTTCATGCATGTCATCTCCGTACAATTGTATAAACTCATTAATTACAAACGGTCTTCGATAAGTTATACCTCCAGGTCCTTAATTGCCAAACCATTTAATATGACTAGTTAAGAAAGAATCGCTTCTAGCTTTCATTTTTTATTTTTCCACTCAACAATTCTTTGATCTTAAACTAAGTTCACTTGCCCAATGGTCTAAGTGCCAAATACATATTGCCCAATAGACTGAATGTGAAATATATCTTTAGAAAAAAATAACACTGATTAGCGTATAATTATGCACTTCTAGAGCCAAATAAGCAAACCCTTAAAATCTGCCAGCATAGGGTACAGGGTACTCAGCATAGGGTATAGCCTACTCAGCTAATGGTAAATCCGCCAATGCCGTATTTGCCGTATTATAATTCTTTGTATTTATATAATAATGAAAAAAATACAAAACTACATAAATTAGCGACATGCCTTTTGTAATTTTCCAAATCACACAATATAGACGTTCGGTCTATAGCTTAGCCAAAAGCTACCAGCTACTTGAATATACTAATTTAATTAATGCATTTCTGTACATGTATCTATCTATCTTTAGGAATTCCTTCTACGTCAAGACATTCTTTCAATATATAAAATTTTTGTTAAAATTTTCTCTTTATCTAAGAAATTCGAAGCTCGGTTATCTAATTAACATGTGAGATGCGATCTGTGTGACGGCCAATATTACCAACCTGATAATCTTAAAACAATCGCTTGATACAATGTGCTAGGGTAACATATTACACATAAATTGTAGGCACTATATAGGTCTATAAAATATTTATATACATATATATATATATTATAAAAACTAGTATAAATATAATAAATATTTTTATTTTGGTCAAATATAATGCTGGCTGAATGAATTACTGGCAGTCTATAAAAAAACAAAGTAAAATTTATAAAAGAATACTATAAAAAGAAGACAAACGTATCCAAATAGTAATTGAGTAATATATTTTTAAATATAGGCAGATATCTAACACCTCAATCTAATTGTGGCCACGGACTACTGTAAAGTGTTCGAAACGTCGGGTTTTTTAAAGTGTATTTTCGAAGACTAGAATAGTTTATTTGATATCTAATAGATATCTGTGACTGATAACTGGTCTGTGGTCGCGGATACTATTTCGTATTCTTATTTTTATTTAGTATTAAAGTCATTGATGCCGGTTTAAAGAAAATGAATTTCACCATACATTTTTTACAATTAAATTTTAACGTATATCCAAGACATGTTGTAAAAATATTAAATTATTATACTTACTGGTATATGTTATTTTTTAAATACTATATATATTTCGAAAGCCGAATTAAAATCGGTACAGTTTTTAGATTTCAAGACAATTTCACACGTACAAGTTTTTAATTTATTTATTGGATTGATATTGAGTAATTAAGAATGTTCACGGTATCCACATTGAATTCGACCTTTGAATTTTTTATGTAAAAAATATGTTAAATATGTAATTAAAAAGATTACAATTTCGACAATTTCATTCAATATGTATAGAGATATATAAAAATTGTTACGCCACTTACACTTTGTATGAGAGACAGATAGATCTTAGTAACTATACAATGACTCATTCGCTTCTATAATGGCATTGCGTTTTATTTGTGACCATATTATGACCCTATCTAAACAATTTTTAACATCTGTCTTTCCTAGTTTCGACTGTAAAAGTTAAAACTTTTGTTTTTATGTAAAATCGCGTTGTTTACTTGTTCCCGTATGAATTACGGCAAATCTTTAGTGTATTTAGTGCTCCTTTACACTTTTTTTAACCGGAAGCAACTGTAGCTCCTCTAGTGTTACACATGGTCCCAGGCAGCGGTGTTCACCTACCATGAGGTGACCTGACCGCCCGTTTGCCTCGTCTATACTATAAAAAAAATATGTATTTTCGTTTTTCTATCTCAGTAACACTAAAGATTATCAATCGAGATAAAAAATACAAAGTTTAATCTAACCTAAGTTACCAAACTAGGGGAAAATGTTTAAAATATGCATATATTAAGAATGCAACGCATTTCTACAGTGCATCAAAGGCCTTGGAGATCTTATTTATTACTGTACAAGCAAAGTGGGTGCATGCCTCCTCGTCTATTCTACTCTTTCATTTTCTTCCTCTAAGCTATACTATGGATTTCAATGTAGTATTTATTTACTAAAATAAAAGGTTTGTTATACATTAGTATGTTTCAAGTATTATTAAATAAACAAATTGGAGAGACTTTTTTTAAATATCCAGAAAAAAAACAATTTATTTGTAGATGAAAATCTTGTAAAACGTAAAAATTAAATTGTTTCCATTCTTGTTGCAAAGGCACCCACATACCAAATTTTAGCTTTCTGTTTGTGAGTCAGTCAGTCAGTGAGTGACAGAAGAGTTTTATATATATTGATAACTTTATACTATGTTTATTATAAAACATTGCCTATAAGAGTAAGTCATATTAAATCAAGACATATACGAATAAAGTGAAATCGAATTAACACACGCTCAGCATTTCTGTTGTCTAATGGTTCGGTTCCAAAATTTATAAGCATCTATAAAATAAATTTCTTATATATTATTACGTAAATATTTGGATATGTATAAATGAATAATGTGAGTAATCGACCATCTGGTGTAGGAGGGAGTGACCGGTTTCTTAATTATACATAAGGTGTGTTTTTGAAAGTGATTTCGTGTTTAGATACAGGGAAGGTAGAAAAAGCCTAAAGGCATATCACTCATGCGTGCTTATGGTCTCCTTCATAACTACTTTTATTATAGCACCCATCCTGTATTTTTAAAATGTCGAAGGAATGTATTAACAATCGCTGAAAGACATGTGTCGGATACTTTCGCCCTTCATACTTGAAAAAAAAGAGAGATCCTCCATACTTGAAAAAAAGAGAGATCGATAGAGAGAAAACTTATAAATTAAAATTGTTGTATTAAAATTTCAATTTTCATGTTTTTAATTAACACTATCAACACCAATCTGGTTTTATCAATCTACTGAAATAAAATTATATGCTACGATATACGACTATAGACATCATCACTAGCGACCCGTCCGCGGCTTTGCCTGCGTAAACTACACAACTTAACCATTACCTTTTATAGCCCACCCGTTCTCACTCACACGCGTTCCCACTTAAATAAACATAATTGCTTATATTTATAATTTAAATGTTTAAAACCGATTGAAACACTAAACGTTAAATAAAGCTTAGCCAACCACAATAGTCAAAACTGCATTAAAATCTACTTCGCCATTTCTGAGATTAGCGTGCACAAGCGAACAGACAAACAGACAACCAGACAACCAGAAAATAAAATTAAAAATGTTTTGGGTTCTATTATACTGATAATGTCCCCAATAATATTTTATTCATATATCTTCCAAGTACACGTTAACAACGTTTCTTTTCGCAAGATACCCACTAGACGAGGTCGATGTTTGCGAAAATCGACAATATAACATAATTTATAGATCAAAACATTAATGATTAGACAGTTTTATGACCAAATGTGTAAAGTTACACTTTTATACGATTGCCACAAATGGATTGATTTATGTGGGTAAATTTAAATAAAGCTTCCATCTGTTGCAGTGTTTCAAATGTGAAAATAAATATTTTTTCTATAGGTGCTTTTCTAGTGATGTCAAAGAAAACTTATTTAGTAGCGCCACAATAAAAGAACTAAACTAAAGTTGATAGTTATTTATATTTCCTTTATTTATATGATGAGTAAAGAGACGCTAGTAATACATCACTACGCTTCCCAACTTTCGTTCAAAATAGGCCAAACCCATAGGCGTAGGTTCAAACATTGTCTGAATCAAAGTTACAAAAAATATATAAAAACTATTTTCTGTATCGAATCATATATTGACAACGCGAATGCAAACTAAAATATTTCTTTAACTCTTTAAGAATGCTTGTCCCTCAACTATTCAATTTATTTTATAGCAGAATAGATAACGTCCTTTGTTCTCGCCTTTTCATAAAGATAATTGCGTTGGCATCTTGGAATTATGAACCTAATTATGAAATTTATAGGAATTTCTACGCCTGCGTTTAGTTGGGCGCTTTTGTATGAGCTTTACATCACTTTGGATTCCTTGTTGGTGCAGTGGTTAATTTATTAAATTGTGGCCGAGTTAATGAGTTCGTAACCTTAGCTCTAATTGTTGTTATCCATTTATTAATACACGTAGGAAAAAAATTCGACCCCATTTTACTAACACTATGTGCTCGGATCTATATAATATATGGCATAGTAAATTTTAAATGGAATAGAATAAGTCTAGAAGAGGCCATCGTGGTCATCGTACGCGATGGTCTTGGGTTCGGTTCCCACTTGAAGGAATAATTATATTTAAATGACTTTCATTTCTTCTTTATGATGACAAGACAAAGCGCGGCGTTCAGTTTTGCCACTTAACACGCAATCTCTTGGTTTCGGATGGAAAGTGTAGAACGGAGTGTCTCGACATTATGTTCTCGCCGCTATGCAGAAAAAGTGTGTAGCTGAAAAAAATGCAGTAAGCCAACATTTTTCGTAATTACCATGTGTTTTATACATATACTTTTGTATAAAATGACAAATAGGTACTTTGCTAAGGCAACGCGCATTTTACACGTCAATGGGGCCACTAGTTAGTTACTTATACCGTATAAGGTGCTGAAAACCACCTTCACGCTCTTTTCTATTAGACCAGGAAAATAGCTTTCAATATTACAGCATATTTTTGTCAAACTAGATTTGAAATCACAACCGTCGTCTTCCATACGACTAAGTTTTTTTAATACACTGATTACAACAGGCTTTTTTTTATTTCATTGCTAGGTATATGGTTCTCTGTCATCTGATTTCACCGTCTAATTAATATCTATACGAAGGGTCTATTATTTGATATCTCTAGTTCAACATTTGTCTCATCAAATGTTCACCATTTGATTTATTCATATTACTGAATATTAGCTTCATGGATTTTTGCTGGCTACTCTGGCAAGACCAGAGTAGTCAGCGAGAACCTAATATCAAGGTATTCCGATCTTTCCGTCTGAATTCGAGACATTGCGTGTTGCGTGGCCTGTTCACTAGAGGATCTAAACGTCGCATTTTATTTTGCCAGAGCGGGAAAATGAAAATAATTCAAGTATAACTCTTCTCCAGCACTGGAACTGAACTTACAACCGTCGCCTTTACAATGCCTTTACAAGGCAGAGATCCACTGCACCGTGAATACTACCTATGAATAAATAATCATTATATATTTACATACACATAATAACAAGATTAGGAGCTCAATAAAAATTGTTTATTTATAATGTTGGCATTTTATCATAAAAATATATAGCAAATTACCTAACATGTTGCAAAAGCCAGTTTAGCTGTTACCGTATTTGGCGCAAGTAGGCGTCCTAGGCACGGAAATGGACTGACGTAATCTTCAATAATATTTCCATTTCGACCAATTATTATTACCTACTTGTAAACTTAAGTCTTAGTCAAGCGAAGGACGTGTTGTGCGTGATAGTAGTGAATTGAAATCCTACCTACCTTCCGATAGTAGTGAATTAAAATATACCCTACGGTATTAGTTTCTTTTTAAACCGCTTTTATTGCCTTCAATTGTATCTGTATATCAATCTATTGATATTTTGACCCACCTCTTACCAGCAGACTAGCTTGAAAATTTGCACACGTGTCCGGTTCCAAAAACAATACAATATTTTCAAAGCATGAATCTTATAACCTTGCCAGGATAATCAGGATAACAAGATTGAAGCGTGTTTTAATTTCTTTTTTTAAATAAGTTATATTATTCATAACTATCCTCGAGCTAGAATTGTAACTTAAGCTTCCGTAAAACAAGATTGTATGACTAATATTAGTTTAATTAGCTGTAATAAAATATAAGCTTTTTAAGAAAGCTTTACATTTATTCTGCACTAAATGTATCTAAATATAGCTGCGCCTCTGTTGAATGGCGAATATTATTCACATGTTATTAGTTTGTTTACTTATTAAATTCATTTAGAAATGAATGTTAAAATTATGAATGATTTTAAGTTATAAATATTAGATCTTTATTTCTAATTAAATATACATCTTCAGTTCTTCACTTACTTTAAGACTCAATACGAATTGGAAGCGACACCTATTGCCACACATTGCTTAGGCAGACTATCCACTATTCTCGCAGCCAACTTGTCAATCATTCAATCAATTAATCTTTGCTTTTAATCAAAACAATAATTAAAGTGATAATATATTTTATAATCTGTTCTTTACAATCTTGATGGTATTTTAAAAATAAAATGTCAAAGCATAACATTTGGTTTGCGCAACCGGAAGTACACGTTTTTATGTACATACTCGAAGTTGTTTAATTACTATTAAAATTGTGTCAAATTAGTATATTAATATGTTATATAAAAAAATATTTGCCGCCATTTTAGAGTATTCACGAGGTTGCTAGACAGTAGGTATAAATGATTGTTGCAATTTTTTTTCTGTTTGGTTGTTGGTTCGATCTCAGCTCGGAGGAATAATTATACTTAAATTATTTTCCTTTTCCTGTTTCTATAAGACAATAGCGATGTTGAGTTCCATTAGTCAACACCTATTTCATTTTCACTCAGACAGATAATCGGGATCGGTGTCATGGCACTACGTTTTCCTGACTACTCTGCTATATGGGAAAAAACTGCTTTGCAAATTGATAAACATCTCTTGCTAAACGATTGTTCGTAGAATAGTCTTTGGATAGTAGAAATTTGTAAAAATAAGGTACAAAAATAAGTTGTAATAAGCATATAAAAATTCGACGCAGCTAGATGTAGAACATGGCTTAGTGGTCAGAGCGCTTGGACAGTTTCCAAGAAGCGCGGGTTCAAATGTTTATACGTTTTCTCAAAATAATTTTTCCAGCAAATCCACATTCAGAACCTAGTCCATACCAACTCGTAACCTAAGTTCTTTATTCGTCGTGTTAGAATCATTAAATATATAATGAAGCAGTCGATACTATGTTGTTATCTCTAACGATATCCTATCGTAACTTTGTTACAGACTTAAAGGGAATGTGTGAAAATTATACTATAAACAAATTAGTTGACACCATTGTAGTGTAGTGGAATGAACATGTTCGGGACACGTTGGGTGTAGATTCGATCCTAGTTTGTACATTTTTGTTCGTTAATATATTTTTAAGCTATGTGATGCCAAATGTCAAATTGTGTTCCACTACTTAGCGAGTTTCCCTTAATCGTCGCAAATTAAAAAAATTGAAAATGCAGAATTTCGAAGAAAATAAAATAATTATTTAGAAAAATATCTAATAAATACTGAATTTTATCATTATAATTTTCAGGTTATTAAATTTAAATTATGAAGTTATAAACATTAAATACAAAACCCCGCTTAAGTATAATTTAGACGTAGTTCGGGATAACTATATAGATATAAACCTGCATAGACTGAGTAGTGTCTGATTTTAACAAAAAAAAACTGCAGTTTTTTCTAGAAAGTAGCGAAGCTTTCTATTTTAATAACATTATTGTGGTGCAGTAACGAATAATCTGAAGGTAGAAGAAGATAAGGTAGAAGGTTCGAATTCTCCTCTGATATGACCTTATATTATTTAAAGTGTTATTCACAAACTAAAAACCATAAGCAAGCGAAGTATTGCACGTATAGTTTAATTGGCTAGAACACTTGAATGTTATGCCATTAGGGCCTAGGTTCAAGTCCCGTTATTTTCCCCAAGGATTTATAATACATGTGGATAAGCTACATTGTTTGTATAGTATGGTTTTTATTATAATAATTGTTGTATTATGTAATTAACTTCAATAGATTTGTGTTAACTTTAACACTAGCACTTTGTTTTAACTTTAATATTTATTAAAATAAATCCTTCAGCATTTTATTCTCAAAATATATATATTTTGCAAATTTGTAGCCATTAAGCTATAGAAGATTTACATATTTGTCTATCATTATAGACGACTTTTTTTTTACTATTTTGAAGTATGTAAATTATGCATGGTCACTTCGTTCGTTACGTGGTGAATGGCGGAATCTAACCTAATGGTAAAACACTTGGTTTTCCAATTTTGAGACATTCCGTGTTGAATTGAAAGTGTGTTAAAATTAATTTAAATACAATCATTCTTTCAAGTGAGTGAGAGAATCGAATCCACAACCATTTATATTACGAGGCGCGTGTCAACTGAGTCGCAAGTGCACAATTTTCTATGCGAAGCACGAATTCTGACGCGAACTTGGAAGAAAGTTCTTTCTCTAACAAATATATTTAACACATGATGCGTTTCTTATTTGTATGCAACTGTCAAGGACATGTGCGGCGACAGATGCGGAACCAGATCGAGGTTAGGAGGATTTATTTGCATTATACTTTCGAAATAAATAGACAAGGAATGGACGTAGAAAAAGTTAAGAATAGTACTAATTATTGATTTTCCCCGCATAGCAGTGTAGGCAGAGCGAACCTGGTGTCAAGACACTCCGTTCTCCACGGAATCATTCCCCCGAGTAGGAATTGATCCCAACAGCTATTGTGTTTCAAAGTAAATTAGAGGCTGTCACACTGCGCCACGATGGCTTCAATTATTGACTGTTATTTTTTATTTATTATCGTGTTAATGGTCGTAGGTTCAAGTCACATATAGGAAACTCTTTTTGCGACAATTATATAAATATAAAGTTTATTACAGAAATGGAGAAACCAATATTATTTGTACAAATGTATTGTAAATACTTTTAATTAAATAAATATTACATATATTATCATCCGTTTAATATAAAAAGTGTAGCCATGACAACGCGTACTTTACGCGTCAACGGGGCAACTAATATATAATTATTATGTAAACTAGATAAGCGGGAAGTTGTGAATTTTATTTGCATTTGTATGATGAATATGAAAGTGCTGCGCTTGGACATTTTTTTATATTCTTCCTCACTTCCCACATTTAACGTGACAGGTGCTCATACACATTGTCCAACTTTCACCGAATTTCAGATATCGCGTGATAAGTAGCGTAACTCAACGTCTCGCTTTACCTCAACAGAATGGAAAATTTTAACGAATTTAAATTTGGTCATTCCCATAATTTGACATCGAACCCAATTTACAGTCGAGACACGATCCTATTGCACCAAGTTAGCGTTATATAGCTGAGCTTAGCTTTAAAGGTGCATCAAGTTGCACCGGCGCCAGCATTACCAAATATAAGTGCAGTAAAATTACATCCTTACTTAAAAGCTATTTGTAGGCGGTGGTTGTTCGTAAGACTCGTCTTTTACACTTTAACTTTTGGTATACTATGTTAGTTAATTGGACGGTTTAGTAGTTAGGGTACGTAGACGTTAAACTTGAGGTCATAGGTTCGATTAGCTCTTAAAATACATAGATATTTCTTGTTTTTTTTGGGTTCTAAACACAATTGCTTGCCGGTGAGATTTACACTTGGGGAAATGATAGCATTTAAATTATTTTGATTTACCCACTCTGTCAAGATACAATGCGGCGTTAAGTTGCGCCAATCAACAGGCTATATCAAGATTGTAAGTGAAAAGTAGATAATGTTGTATTTCGGCACTAGGTTCTCTCCGATAACCCTGCTATACGGGAAAAAGCGAGAAGTTTAACAAAAACCATTATTAAAACAATCATTGTATTATTGGAACTCAACACCGCCACTATCATTCTAAACCAAGCATCCACCAACTAACTTCTCTTTAGAACTATCTAAGAGAGTAATAATAATTTAAAATATTACAGAAGATGGCCATTATTCGAAGTCAACAGACTATTTACGCATGATTTGATGATCGTAATGTTCTGTCCGCTTAGATCGTTGATCCCGGACATCATCAGTTCAGTATTATTTGTACCTGCTCTCTCTTAAATCTTTTCCTTTCCTTATCCTCCTTTCATAAATATAAGAAAGAGTATATTTTGTAAAAAAAAATAATAATATATAAAATGTGGTAAGAAATTGTAAGACTCAAAAGATTATATGTATCACTAGCAACCCGCTCGTGGCTTCGCCTGCGTAAACTACAGGACTAAACTATTTCGTCTTTCAGCCCGCGTTCCCATTTAAATCATAAACTTTGCTTATATTTATAATTTAAATGGCTGGAACTTTTAATTGTGTTTAAATCGCTTAAGTAGTTTCTGAGACTAGTGTGCACAAACAAACTGACAAACAGACACACAGACAAAACGGAAAAGAAAATTGAAAATCATGGTTTTGGGTTCTATTACATTGATAAAAGCCCCTAATAAGATTTTTTTTATGTATCTTCCATGTACAGACAGCGATCAGATACATCTATATGTATATGCATATATATAGATAAAAGTAATAAAACCAGTAATTAAAATTATGCTTAATTTGTTTGTTTGTTCATCCCTGGGATATGTGAGATGGTGTCGAAGAAAACTTAGTGTCACTGTTTAAATTAGATAGGTGACTGTTCTCCGCTTTTGACCCTTTTAGAGTAACGTACTTTAAAAAACAGTTAAGACTAATATTGGATTATGTAATCCAATAGTAAATTTATTGATAAGCTTTTAAAATGTTCATATATTGTGGATAACAATATAATATATATATATATATATATACATACATATGAAATACCTATACAACATTTGTGAATCGAAATTACGATCATCATTTTAAGGTTGATTTCTATAAGAATAAATATCAGTAACACTCTTCCGTTACTCACTGGCTGATTTAGTATGTAGGGTTATTGGCGAATGTACAAAAATAGTAAGATAGGAAATTGCGATTTTTTTACCGGGACTGCAAAAACTACTTTCTAAGTTATAACCACAGAAGAAAATAAGATATAGTATGCCAATGGTCAAGGATCACAAACTCCATGCAAACGAAATTGCTGGCGACAACTAGTTTAAATTTCATCAAAGTTACGTCGCGTATCACAGACGTGACCATAACCTACCTTTCGTCCACTTTCCCTCTACTCAATACCTTATACCATCTTTATTGATAACCTGCAAATATCAAAGAACACTTATGCACAAATAGATGTGGACACAAAAATGTGTAAAGTTAGAATTTATAAATAAGATAAATAATCTTTATTAAATTAGAATTTATAAATAAGATAAATAATAACATTCAAAAAGAAATTTTATATTTAACCTATATAAATATATATCGATTACATAAATTTACCTATTTTTAATGGAAAACAATTTATTTTCATCAAAATATACGATGAATATATTAGAGATACATTAATAGTATATTATGATTTGAGATTCACAAACTCAAAAATAAAACAAAGTTAAAAAAAAACAAAAATGACTAACTTCAACAAAAAAAAACAAACTCAATGCACTTAATTCATTCACTTAACCATCTGTCCTACTGTCGATCTGTGTCGTTTTAGATGCGTATGCGCATAACGGGCCCGGCTGCGCTCCAAGACGCACGTGTCGCGAGTTTAGTGCTGTGCTGTGTAGTGATTTGATTCATAAAGTTAGCGATCTATATAAATATATTAAAACCTAAGCGGTAAGCTTTAATTATTTATTTTATTATTACTACATTTTATTTTGTTAACTAATTTAGTATGTAATACTTAGGATTATTTTTCTATTTTTAATAATAAATCTTCGTTAATTATGGTTAAGTCATAATCATTATTTATAAGTTCAATGATTTTGATTATTATTATTTAGTTCTTTCATTTAGAAATTTATTAGTTCAAAATACGGTTTCTAATCGTCTAATTGTTGAAGCACTACTTTTTCAATACGACCACAGCTTGAAAGGAGGTTGAATCGTTGTAAAAGGTTTTATCACTTTTTAGAAGAGTATAAAAAATGTCAAAATAATTTATGTTCAAATATTGATCATTAAAATTTTAATATATTAGGTATATTACTTTACGTAAAGTTTACTTTTTATTCTAGATCATAGTTTTGAATAACATTTAATTCATATAAGTCTAACGTAAAGTAATATAGATTTAAAATTAAAAAAAAATGTATTAATGAATGAAATAAAAATGAAGTTAATGACAAATAAACATTTTTAAAACTTTAAGAGAAATCGTAAAAAACTGATATGTTTTAAATTATGTTAAATTGTTAAAATTTGATAGTCACAACTTTAAATTGTTGTCTTTAGTAACTTTCATACATAAAGTGTTTGAGTTAAATTCCAGCAATTTAAAGTGTTTTTAATTGTTGGAGTTTTTTAATGCCCTTATTCTCAACTACCGTCTAATGCATAAATAAAATATTTGTAATATTGAATTTATAATTATAGTATTATTTTCAAGGAAAATTTACTTTATAAGTAAACAAAAGTACTTATCTTGAAATCATAACATTTAAAGTTTTTCTAGATAATTTAGATCATTTATTTCATCATGTGGAGTTTTTTCATTGATAACTTAGTACCAAGACCCACTGTTCTCCATTTTCCTCCGTATATTGAGACATTGTGTGTTGAGTAGCGTAACCTAACGCCGACGATTCAACTCAATGGTTCTTTTAATTAATTAATTAAGTAAATATTTAAAATGTCACTAGCAGCAAAGTAAAATTTTCACAAATATTCCCTAAATATCTGTTAAAGTTTGACCCGCTTATAACAGATTTAAAATTATTTAAGTTGAGTTTATATTTGACCGCGCTTACAGTCAGACGCTATCCCACTGAGCTACGAAGGCCTCACTTGAAATACCTGAATGATTGTATTTATTTCATATTTTAAACAACCTTTTTTACCGAATTCTCCTTTTGAATGACAGTGATTTTACTCAAAGTTACTATAACTTGTTTCGCTAAGAATTGAGTATATAAATCTATTTTCATATTTTATGATTATTATCATCCTCAAGTTGCAAATGAGATACATCTCTAAATTTTTAAGAATGGCTAGTGATTTAGATTTAAAAGTAAGTATCTACTTGTGGCCACGTTGAAATATAAAATAGCAACGTGTATGTCGCAATGCAATGCGTATGCAAGCACGTATGTCAAGAACCTGGTAAAGTGTGTGTAAGATTTGTTTTATTGTTATAATGTTATGTATTTCTAATGAATTATTATGAAAAATATAGAATTTCAGTACTTCTTCACCATATAAATTCAATCTTTATTAAATTTTGTCAGCTATCCGCATAATTTTGGTAACATATGGTCGAAATTATTTCTTCACATATTATAATATAGTACATAAATTTAAAAATATATATAAAATCTAAAGCCTGATTTTGTTTTAATTATGTTCAACATAAACCTTGCTACAAATGGGATACGAACCCACAGCGTATATTAAAGTTATAATATATAATTTTAACTTAATGTTGCTAGTTATGTATTTTGTTGCAATTGAAGGTTAAAATAAAGCAGAAATTTGCTCTAAATGTTACCGCGCTACTTAAGAGAGCGGTCATTGAACTCCTTAATCGAATGCGGGTAATTCAAACTAAATAGCTTACTAATTCAGTTATTTAATGAAAAAACTAATTAATCTATTTTTTTATGTACGTAGTTAACTCCTCAATGTCGTAGGCAAGCCCTATATTTGCTTTACGCACGTTTTGGTGATTTCGTATCGTTTGTTGGTCACGGCAGAATCTAACGCCTAATAAAATAAAAAGGCCTAATAAGCAAAATTAGTTGTAAAGTGAAACTAAAAGAAACGATCATGATTAATTTCTTGTTATTTTGGCTACTCTGGAAGGATATCTAGTTTCTACTGTGAAAATAATTTATTTTCGTCGGATGCGCACATTTGTTAAAATTTTCATGCAATTAGACGATGAAGCTAAATGAGACTTACAAGAATTACATAGAATGAAGTTAATAAAAATATATTATAAAGAAAGAGTTCCCTAAAAATATTTTAAATAATAGTCAGCTACACACATTTTCCGCTTAGCAGGGTAGCCAGATAGAACAAGTCAAGACATTAAATTTTCCACTGAAATCGAAGCGGTGTGTTTAGTGATAATAGTAATAGGTCCCCAAATAATAATCGAACCCACAACCATCGTGTGGATTTAAAACTTTTCAACTGCGCCATAAGAGCGTCATTATAACAATGAAGTTAAGTGGTGTTTAATTAACCGTCTGACAGGCATTAGTTCATATTTATACATACTTACACGATATGTGAACACTTGTCGAAACAAACTTGCTATTACAATTTACAAATGTAACTAAAACAAATTATATTTAAAAGAAATCGCGTATTTAATATTCATACCACATAAATCTCTGGTAAGATATTACGTCGTTACGATTCGAAGTTAAATTATAAATTATACATATAATTTCGTTTTATTTACGATATACAACACCGTAGCTCTTATTTCCGCTTGACTGGAAGCTACTTGATAATTCCGTATTCATATTACGCAATAACATCGCAACGCATACACATATATTGCTATTTGACGTTATTATATAATCTTCTTTATACTTAAAATAAACAAAAAACACTTTGAAATCGTCAAATGAATATAAAGCTACCACCAGCTCAAAAGAGCAAATCTCTTTTCAAATATAAGGGTTACAATTTTATTAATACAATGGTAGCTAATAATATACTATACTCAAATAATATTAGTTCCACGCATTTTTATCCTTTAAATATTCTTCTACAGAGTATTATTAATCAACAAAGAAAATTAATATTTAAAAGAAAATGAAACTTTACAATGCAATGGAAGTCACGAAACAAGAGCACATTCTCCACCGAGTATATTTGCGAGTGTTACACAAGATGTAATAGCAATACTGAAGTTACTACGACCAGCTATCGATTACTCGGTATTGGTTTGCGGTACTGATTCTAACACAAGACCAATGTTATGAAATTGTTTAATAAATTACATAATAATAATTTTTCTCTTCGTCTTTCAGATATACGTTTTTTTACCGTATAGCAGGGTAGTCAGACATAACCTAGTGTCATGACACTCCGTTCTTCACTGTCCGCCCGAAATCGAGACATTGTTAAGTGGCGGAACTCAACGCCGCGTTTTACCGGAGCAGAGAAAGAAAAATAATAAAATTGTGATTATTTCTCTGTCTGGGAACCGAACCCACAACCAATCCAATCTCAAGAGATTATATAATTAGTTGTATAAGCTTCTTGCTTCAACATCCGACTCTCTTCCGGTTCATCTCAGGTTTGTGGCTAACTTTAGTAAAGTGGCGATAAATTATTTGACATCCTATAAACTAAGCATGTAACTTTTATTTATTATTAAAATTATTCGAATTTGACTAACAATTTGCAGGATGTTTTCTAAAAACACGATATCATGTTTCCTTCTTTACTTTCTGCGTATGTAGAGGAATTACGAGTTAGTATCTGTAAAATTTTATTTATTTGTAAAGATCTACTGTGCCGTTTCTCGCCTTGAACTTGCATTTGTTCTTGAACTTGACTTGAAATCGAACGATTGACAATACTGACATTTTTATGTTAATTAACGATTCGACGATACGAAAATGCTTGTATAATAATATATTATAGTCTTTTAGAAAACGTATAATTCGATATAATTCGATTTTTTATTGTATTTATACAAAGCTCAACATGAGATTCCATCAGACAGTAGAGACGTTTCGGTGACGTATCTTAGTTTATCCTTTAAAATGTGTTAGATATACATAAACAAAAAAAACTCCACTAGATAAGTCCATAAAGAATTCTGTTATCAAATCTCATACCGACAGATTAATTTGGAGCATTCACCATAGTTAAATTGTACAGAGAAAATAAATCTAAATAAATGTTCTACAGCAATGAAATGTGTCCTAACGGCTTTATTAAGTTAATAAATGCTAGGTGTATTTAAAACTAGATTGTACATACTAACGTACAAATATCTAGATATAGATCTGAGGATGTCGAAGATCGTGCAAAGTGAACGAGATTGAGTAGAAAGGCAAACCCTGGCTAGGCCGGGATTAGTGCCAAATAGAAGAGCATGAGCAGAGCGAACTTAGTGTTAAGACACTCCGTTTTTCACTTACCGTCCAAATCCAAAATATTGCGTGTGAGGTGGAACTGAGGCGGAAAACTGTGTGGAAAAGTGGCGAAAGTCAACGCCGTGCGTTGTCTTGTCACCAGAGCAGACAAATTAAAATCATTTATATTTAATCGTACCTCCGAGTGGGAATCGAATCTACATCCATCGGGAAAACAGACAGACGCTATCAGACCACGCCACAATGGTGTCTATTATTATTATGTTCTTGATTTTAACCATTTACAGATACTAGGCTGAGGGACGGAACTCAACGACACAACTTGTCTCATTAAGCGAGCAAATTAATATGTAACTATAATATCTTGCTATTAATAGAAATTGAGCTTATAAACATGGTGAATAAATTGCGACGTTACGGGTGTGTTGTCGATTACAGCGTGATTCATTCCTGATCAGGATCATCAGGAATGCTTGCTTACAATATTATTTTGAACCACATATAGCCGCCGAATTTGATTGAATTGCACATAATATGTATGTCCGGAGCATTAGTATACCAGGATAACCGAGATAACGAGACTATATATTATAGCTTTGCACTTCTTTTCGCATAGTAGGGTTCTAAAAGAACCTAGTGGTGGAACTCAACCAGACCAGAGACTAGGTACCAGAGGCTGAAAAATGAAAATATTTGAATGATCCTCTTTTTTATTCTAGTTTAAAAGAATATTTTTTAATTCTATACTTGTTATGTACACTAGCTTATAAGTTATATCTAACTAAAGACTTCCTGACTAATATTACTCTATATGATGAAGCGTGCTTCGTTGCGTCAACGTATGCACATCGCCAGTCGTCAGACCAAGCGTGTGACGAAGTGCCGTGTGAACGGTATATACCTTGTTCGCTTGTGAAAAGCGTTATATAAGCTGTTAAGCTTTATTACATACACGTTTTTATAGAGGTTTAATGATAAACATTGATTTTTTGATAATTTTGTATGATTATAGTTTGTATTATATGTTTTTAATGTTTCAAACCTTCTGCATTAAGGCACGCACGGGAAACTCAGTAGTTCATAAGTGCAGCTCTAGTTTCGTTCTATTTCTAACAATTCTTAGAGACTACTAAAACAGTACATAGAAGCAAAAAAGAGTAGCTAAAGATTCACACAATTAATTATTAGTATGATTAAGTGCAGTTGACAAAAGCTATTTAAATAATGATGATTTTTTTTTTTTTTAGTCTATTTTTATTTAGGGTCTTTTTATGTAATAATACAAAAATGTCAGCCCCATCGTTTCCTAAAACAATCTTCAAACACACAATTATAGCATTTCATTAATCTTCTAAGAACACTATTTATACTTAAATTAAATAATGATGATTAAAATGAAAAATTCATCATTTCATATTTTAGTGATTAAGTACTTTGCTTGTAAAAAAATAACAGACAAACTAACCATTGTTAAGATTCTATCCTAAAAAATTTTACTTTATTTTCTCGTATACATTAAATTTTTCCGAACAGGCTTTGAACCTGCAACCTCCATGCACACTTAATTACATAATTCCTATAATATCTACATAATGTATATGACTTAACAATTGCTTATATTACATATATATAAAAAACTAACCAAGTCGAGTATGTAACACACTGTGTGAACATAAAATTCTTCGCGATACATGATCCATCTTCCTCCTTCGATGCCTATCTATGAGACAAAGCCTTCTCAGCCGGAAGCAAAATGCTATATACCCTCATCAACTCTATGGGTTAGGAAATTTCATATTTTACGTATAGTTCAATATATAAGTATAAGTAAATAATATTTGTCTCTATGTTTAAACGTTTCCCGTAATCGACAGACTATGTGGGGAGTGGCTAAACTTAACGCCGAGCTTTGTCTTGCAAAAGCGCGGTAAAGAAAATCATTTCCGTACTATCATTCGTTCGAGTGAGATCGAACCCACAATCAATTGCGTTTACAGTACATTAATTAGTATTATAAATGTGAAATTAGCTCATATTTGCAAATGTACAAAGCCCTGATGAATAAAAATTAAGACCTACATCACAATTCTCAGAAGGAAGAAGAAATACTTATTATTAAACCGTTACTTTTGATAGAAATATCAACATTGATTAAACAGACATCGGTTGCCTTGTAGAGATTAAAGATCACATAACTTGGGCACTGTCACACAAATGTCATATCACTTTGTGCTTACGACATGATTGAATGATGGACTTGTGCTCTTGATAGATGGTTACTGGTTCGACCTCCACTAGGAGCATTTGCTTTCTTAGGATTTATTTACTGCAGAGGCCGTCGTGGTACAGTGGGATAGACACAGACGACGGTTGTGAGTTGGATTTCGGAGTGATGATTATATTCATTATTTTGATTTTCCTGTTAAACCACTTGTTGTCAAAGTGCGGCGTTGATTTGCACAACTCTACTCAAGAACTTGTTTTTCGAATTCAGGCAGTGAGTAAAGAACGGAGTTTTGTGAAACTAGGATCTCTTACTACCCTGCCGTTTCAAAGAAATGATTGTAGATTCGATTATCGCTGGAGAACCCAAAAATGCATCAATACAAATTATATTTAATTTTTAATGTAAAAGTTACCTCAGGTAAATTTTGAACCCAGACCTACCTATCCAGAGAAATTTAAACATTAAAACAGACCGAGAGTCCTAAAAGAAAATAATTATGAATATATTTTTTAATTCAATATAAAAAAAGACAATAAATAACTGCTAAGTGAAACTAATTTAACTGTTTAAAGTTATGACAAACGTAAAGTGAGCTTTCAAATTTCATTAGACAAAAGCTCGAAGGCTTGTAATTTCCTAACTGACTACTATTATGGTGAAAGATAATATATAAGTTCTCGTTAACTGTAGTTACTATCGTATGGAAATATTAAACCTTATCAAGTAATGGAATTTAGGACTAGCGAGTTAAATGCTTGTTTGAAACCATTACGATTTTTTGTAAGCAGCATATAACAATACATTTGCTTAGTTAAGTTGTGAACAATTTGTTAGGCTTAAAAATAAATATCTATGTATTTATTTACAAGCTTTCGATATTTTCTGTTAAAATTTATTATTCAGAGAGCCATCGTGGCGCGGTGGGACACGGTCTGACTGTAAACGCGATTTGTTGTGGGTTCGATTCCTACTCGGGGGAATGATTATATTAAAGAAAAACAAAGCGCGGCGTTGAGTTTCGCTACTAGACACGCAATTCCTCGAGCGACAGTGGAGAACGGAGTGTCTCGACACTAAGTTTTTCTGACTACCACACTATGCGGGAAAAAGTTCATAAAAAACTTAGAAACGTGTATAAAAATCCTTATCTTGAATTTTTATATTAGTTTCTGAATTACTGCTTTTTTATAATTACGATATTGGGGCTATCGTGGCACAGTGGGACAGCTATTGGTTGTAAGTTTGATCTCCGCTCAGGGGTGTGTTAATATTTATATTATTTTTATTTCCCCGCTGTAGTAAAACTAAGTGCGGCGTTAAGTTCGCCACTCAACCTGCAATTTCTCAAATTAAAGCGAAAAGTCGAAAACGGAATGTAGGTAGGCTAAGGTAGAGTCGATGGTCTCTGTCTATTCTAATATGCTAAATAAAGCGTGAAACTACTAAATAATATTAATATACAAATTCAAAAATGTTAAATAAAATCAGAGCTATTGTTATTCAATTGTACTCGAATAAAGAACCCCGGTCTGAAACACAAAAAAATTTACATATAAATTTGCGTTCAAGTGGTATTCGAATCCACAACCTTCGCGTCCCTTCTAACTGCACTGTAATAACATGTCCATAAAGTCCATAAAAATGGATATTATTTAATTTAATCACCATGTATGTAACCACCAGTTACAAAATACTAACAGCGCTTTGTTGTTCTTAATTATATATCTCGTTAAAATTTGAAGTAACAAATAACGCTTTAAAAGGTCATGAACGATCAAAAAAAGCAAATAAATTATATTACAAAAATATAATAACAGCTTCACGCTTTTTATAGCAGGTTAGTTTGAGAGAATATATTGTCAAGATACTCTATTCTCCGCTTTCCGGCCGAATCGAGACATTGTGAACCGACGCTTTTACAGTCAAACTCTTACCCACTGCGCCATGACGGCCATTATATTTATTCAAATTACAATAATGTCATAGAAAAATGTATTGTAAGCAAATTGTTAATATTGTTTGCGTTACAATTATATTAGCATAGAGTCACGTATTATGTTGACATTGGCTTGTTTATCAATATTTTATTATTAGTATATAATTATATACCTATATATTTTGTAATATTCTTGAAAATTAACTTTCAAGCCGTGCTTAAATATTAGTAATATTTTCATATCTCCGCTCTTCTACATAATACAAAGCGCGGTGTTGAGTTCCGGTCCACAACAAACATAGAAATATAAACAAGAATATAAAGAACGCTGGTAATTTTTTTTTATTAATATAAACTATAAGAACTTTGTTTCAACAGGATTTGAACCTGTTATCGCTAAAGAATAAGGCAAATTATAAATAGTCTCATACAAACACTCCTTGTTACTTTCACACGTTAAGTGATTACACAGGATTGCGCGATCCGCCGAGGTCGCGGAGATGTGTTACAAATCAAGAGCATTATATTTGTGATGTCAAATAGTTTGAAAATTTATAGCATTTAGCTTTAATAAACGATTGCTTTCGATTAGTTTTTATTTTGAAAATATTTAGGGTACGCGTGTTCACTGTTGGTAAGGTTAAAATATCGCGAGGGTTCGTTGGGGTTAAAATGGACAACGAAACTTATATTACTGGGTTCTCAGGTTATCTTGTAAAACATGGTATGGTGAAGTTAGCAATTTACTAATAAGTAAATGAAATAGTTTACAGATGCTCTCAGGGACATTGATTAGTTCTTCATAGACATTAACCATACAGATGTAAATAGCAGTCAAAGTCAAGTAAATGCTAAGTATATTAAATTTTAAGATCATTTTTTTTTGTTTTTTATTCATGTTTGAAGATGTTTTATCATAAGTTCTTACTTTGTACTGTTTTTTCCAAGACACCAAATGCACACAAGGCTGTGGGAACATTTGCTTCACGTTTCTTATTTTTCACCGGCTTTCGACAATGTGTGACGTAACTTCGTGATGATAATATATGTAATATCTCATCTTAGTGACGAATTTAAATATATTTTGAAAATATGAATAAAATTTATTTTAGTGCCATGTTTTTAGTTAGAAAGTAAAATTACGCTTTAAATTACTAACTTAGCTATAGTTTAAAGTAAGATATAATTTATTTAGTAAATAACTTATATCTTACATACCCATATAAAAAATATTCTTATAAAAATCTTTCCGTTTTGAGAGTTGTCAGATAACTTGGTCATATGCCCCATCGTTCTACAATTTCTGCGTATTTACAGTCGCAACATAACGCCACACATTGCCTATGCATGTAGGGGAACTAAAATATTTTGACCTATAGACGGAAAATATAAAGACAAAAGTGAACAAATACTTGCAATCAAAAATATTTCTCATTTTATATGAAATTAAAAAAATATATAACACGAAGGCCCCGGCGAGATTCGAACTCACGATCTCCTGTTTACTAGACAGGCGCTTTAACCAACTAAGCCACGGCGCCGTAAAATTATTTAAATTATTTTCACATCTAAAATTTTATTAAGAATTGCTCGGAACTTTTGTGTTGAAAATATTAGTTTTATGCTTTTTGTGGTGACAACAATTTGTGATTTGTATGTTTATGAAGCAAATAGTATAGATTTTAGTTTAGTTGTTCTGGAACGGATATTGTTAGATTTTAAATATAATAACAAAAAGTAATTTTAAGAAAACAAAAAAAAAATTAAACGTAGCGGTCTTTCAACACGCGCCTCCTGGAAACCGTCCAAGCACTTTGACGGCTAAGCAATATGTTCACTTAACGTATGGTTTCATCCTAAGTATGTAAATATACTTTAAAAAATGTTAAAAAGTAATTTGTATAATAATTATTTGCTTATCAAGGTTGTCAAAGGGATCATGGTGTTGAGACACTCCATTATCAACTTAAATATTAAAAAAATATTAGGTGTTAACTCTCCGAGTGACTGTCGAACTCACTTAGCTCGAAAATAGTTCCACTACGCCTAGATGGCGTTACCTAGCTACATTTTATAAAAACAGACAATAAATAGCTTTGATTTATTCTGTATTTAAACATTTGAGGCTATTGTGGTAACGACTACGAACAAGATTGTTAGTGGTTCAAACCCTACTCAAAGGAATTATATTATTTAAAAATAGTTTTATTTTTCACTCTGGCACAAGACAAAGCTCAGCGTTTAATACAATATACATCGATCTTCTAAACACTTGTAAAATAATAAAATTTGATTGTTATGTATGCGTAAATAGATTCGTTCAATTGATATTTCAAAACATAATATTTTTTATACCGTGAAGTAGTAGATATAATTGCCACTTGTATAATGTTCATATACAAAAAAATGGTTGAAATTGGAGAACAGAGTGTAAAATCTTATATATGGCAACTTATTAGTAAAATCAAGGCTATCATAATGTATGTATATAGAATATCCTTAGGTTATGTTTTTTCTAATATTTACATGAAAAGAACAATGCTCTAAGAATCAAGTACGAGTGTGTAACAAGTACCGTAATACTTTAAACGAGAAGAAAGAAAGCTACGGGTTCTGTCACGCGAACAGACCACGCTCCATCACGCTTTGGTACACAATAAATAATTAAATCGTGGACATATTGCTAATAAGCGTATGTATGAGAATCTTGATTGCACGCGATGGTAGTGGGTTTATATCCTATTTATTATTCTAATAGTTAGGCAAAAGAAGCGTTGCAGAAGATTATAGATTCTAATACAGTCTAAAAATGCGAGACCATCGTTATATATAGAGATGCATGCTAAAGTATTCTTCATCACCTTGTTTTGATACGAAAAAAGCTGCGTTGAGTTCCGCCACACACTTACATATGTAGGTAAATTACAAAATATATTACATATTTTTTAAACGTTTTTTAAAGTGTTATTCGCACACTTAATACATTGGAAAATACATAATAAGAAAACGTATAAAAATTTGAACGCAGCGAGATTTGAACACGCGCCTCATGCGCATTTTCATAAGGCGTAGGTTCAAATCTCGCTGCGTTCAGATTTTTATACATTTTCGAAATATATATTACTTATATAAAAATAGACTAATTTGCACATTGCAATGTTTTTTTATTTCAACCATTGATTTAAATAAGCCGCCAAACCTACAATATTTATTAGATGAATAAGTTAAAAAATACATTAAAAAAATATATATATTCACCCAAAATGGCTAAAATTAAAATTCAATAAAACAATACAATACTTTCTCTTGTTATTAACCGTTAAGGAAAGAACGGTCGAAATATCTTCAGATCGATACCAATACGCCAGTGATCCTCAATCTTTTTTTTAATATGGCTCCCATTTAACGATTATTAATAATATTTAAGTTTAAAGGTTGTTTATTTATATATAATACAGTACGTAAAATATTTTATAACAATAGTTTTTAATACAAATAATACCTGTTAAAACAAATTACCCATTTTGGAGTATTTTTTTTACTTGTAACATAATAAAACGAATTAGTTATAATTCGTTTTAAAAGAGAAGCTAAATGCCTTACAAATTTACATACATCCTAGTCGTTTTGGTACGGACAAGGACACCAGGTTGTTTCTATATAAATATAATATTAACATCGAATCGAAAAAAATAGCGCTACAAGTTTTTTTTTGCATTCAGATAAAAATAGAGATATAGATATAGTTGAATTTCACTAAAGCAATTACAAAATATATATTTTTGTAAATTGGCGGTACAATTTTCATAAAGAACGCCCCGCTACGTAGTGGTTGAGAATCACTGCGATACGGTTATAAAATTTCGATAACAGTACTGACAGACATCTTATAGCGAATCGCGTGTTTTGCGTAAGCTTTGGAAATTGGTTGTAACACGATATGATGTTATAAAATCATACAACGCTATTGTGGCGCAGCTATGAAGTATCTGGGCGCACGGTTGTTGATTCAAACCCGGTTGGGGCAACGATCTAATATGAATTTCTTTTCTTTCGCCTCTTGTTAGACAAGGGTCACTTATAACTGTAATATGACACAATATCTTTTAGTAGACACACGGTAATCTGTCTGTCTATCCTGTATGATGCGGAGACGTTTGCACTTAAAATAATCATATGGATACGTAAAAACGTACAAGTGTTCGCAAACGTCTATTTGGCTTGTAAATTAAACTGATTTAATTTACTTTACAAGTTTTATAGATGAAATTTAGAGCATTTTATTAAGAACAAATTATTTAGTCGGATAACATTTAAAAACTCCATCATGTTACAACATGTCCGACGATTAGTTATAGGTTTTTATTAAATTGGCATAAAATCTAAAAACTAGAAAAGATGTAAATGTCGCTTAACTTGACTGTTTTATTAAAAAATAATTAAAGTATATGCAAAAATAAGAATAGTAATACAAAAACTTCTTTGATATAATTTCACTTAAAAATGCTTGCACCGACAGCTGCGCACGCGCACCTGTCAATTTTTATCAAATAAGTACTTACGATTCCCGTTTGTTCTAAGACCGCGAGTTACAGATGCCAAATTAACTATTCAATTTTAAATCAAATAAGTTTGAAACGATAGTTTGAGTATTTCATGAAGACATAAATTATGTAAAAATATATTAGTAGTGGGTTCAAATCACATTAGGGGAAATATTTATAATATAAAAGTCAGTCAAGTCAGTTAACCGAGTGGAGTGTAAGTTTTCCGCGAAGTTTTTTTTGAGATTAGTAAAAAAAGTGAATAGTGAAGTATTGTTTACATGAATTTCATTGAATATATAAAAATACACGAGTCACTCAGAGAGAACCAGTCAAGACACCCTGTTCTTCACTTTCCATTTGAATTGGAGACACTGATTATTTAGTAGCGGAACTCAATCCTGCTTTATCTTAGGTTGAAACCTAACATATTTATTGGTTGGTATAGGTTGGGATATGGCTCTGGTGAACTGAGTAACAAATATATTTTATATATAATCATTCCCCCTAGTGACAATCGAATCCACTACCAATCCGCCACCACTGCGATACAATGACCTAGGATAGGATAGTGTCCTACGATAAAAGTAATAAAACAACATATATTATATAACAGAAAGAAAAACTTTATATATGAACGTAGGTGAAATAATATTTGAAATTTTCTCACGAGTACCGACTTTACCTTGGTATGATCGCCTTCAATTAGCAGTGCGTTTTGAAAGCTAATACAATAGCTTATTCCAAGGGTACCTTAGTTCAGTAACAGGTGTATATGTATTTATATTATAAAATGGATGTTATCATGCTAAATTAAATTTAATTTAAGTACTGGATGAAAGTAAATGAAAATGATTAAAAATACAAATCAACTTGAATTTACCCTAGTTTAGTGTGGTACCTATATAGATATAACTTAGTGGTATTTTGTGCTAAATGGCGTAACTTAACGCCATTTTGCATAATCAAACTGAAAAATACCTGTTTTCAGAACTAAATGAACTCACGACTAAGTAGATAGACTTTTTTTAATTAACGTGTTTTCAATTTCTTGCATAACTACATCCAGTTTATAGCCTTGACTTAAGAACAAAGAGATGTAACAACGCTAAAACTCCATAAATTTTATTACCAACCTTAGATTTATTGAAATTACTCACGGAAAAGTATATAATGCAATTAGTGTAAAACCTTTTAATAGTACACGTTTTAATTATAGTCTTTATTTAGCATAGAAGGCACATAGAATCTAGTGTCATGACACTCTGTTCTCTATTGTCCTCAGGAAATTGAGACATTACGTGTTGAGTGGCGGAACTCAACGCCGCGCCTTGTTCTATCAGAGCGGTGAGATGACATTAATTTAAATATAATCAATTCCCCGAGTGGGAATCGAATTCATAACCAATTGCGTTCACAGTCAGCGCAGTTCCACTGTGCCACGGTGCTCAATGCATTAGAAATACTATAAATTAATAAAATTATTATTACTAACGCTACCGTGGTTTGATATATTCTTTTGTATAAAGTTATATACACGGCTAAGGTAACGTGCTTTTTATTTACGCGTCAACGATATGTTTTAATGTGCCATTCCATGTGCATGAAAATTATTTTTTGCTTATGTGAACTTATATATATATTATTTATTAATTTTATCATATAATTACATGTTAGTATACATACAATTTAATTGTTTCATACTATAATGACTCAGATGGTTATAATAATACTGTAAAGTACATAATGAACGATTTAAAATAGGTTTAAAAACAAATAAATGTTTAATTTTAAGTGTATTTTACACGACACAATAGTTTTATTCAACATCCTCTTCTATATACTAGGCTTTTATTATGACTATATTCGTTTGAATGTTGGTTTGAAGGTTGAAATTGGGGAGTTTACAATGGGTTCATGTTTTCATTTTTAGCCCAGTGCGAGTGGGCATTATATGTATTTTAATTGTTATTTATGTGTATATCAATAAAATTAGAGTCTCTGTTTGCAACATTAATGGTTATTAATGGTATAAATGGTTTTTTACTAAATACATATATATACACAGTACATAAACCAAAATCCCTGTTTATTATCTACAAGCTGTGCCCGCGACTTCGTCTGCGAGAAATTATAAAATAAAACTATAATTGAAAAAATCCACATAACTGTGTTTCGTTAAAGTTCGTTGCGACAGTTAAATACCAGAAGCGATTAAAGTATCTAACTACCATATTAATTTATTGACTACAATAGTTCACTATTTTGGCTTTAATGGCTTGAACATAAGATATTTACTTGATATTTTGGTCAATTCACACAATGCCTTTATAACTTGTAGCCTATGTGTTATTCTGATGTATAAGCTATATTATTGTAAAGTTTCATTAAAATACATTCAGTAGTTTTTACGTGAAAGAGTAACAAACATCCTCACAAACTTTCACGTTTATAATATTAGTAGGATCTGTCCGTTTGTTTGACCCGGTTAATTTCTGGAACCGATTTTGCAGGGCCATTCATTGGCTAATAGCTGATGTAATAAGGAATAACTTGGGCTTTTATTTTAGAACCACGCAGATGAAGTCGCGGGCACAGCTAGTAATTTAACAAAATACTGTAATTACCGTGTCACATGTGTATCTAACACGTGTAATATATCTTCGTGAACGTGAAATCGAGAACAGATTATTCTTTCTCCATCCAAAAATTTAGAAAATCATTATATTGCTTGTTTTATTAAAGATAACAAATTAATTTATTGAACACATTTCATTAAGTCTAGTTCAGTTCATTATGGCCCATGGTGCCAGTAGAGCACAAGCCACTTCACCTGAATTTAACTCAAAAATCGAAGGAAATTTGAAGTTCAGTTTGACAGTAAAATGTTCGAGTTCCCGCATATCAGGATAGAAAGAACCTAGTGTCAAGACACTCCGTTCTCCACTTTGCACCCGAATTCGAGACATTTCACATTGAAAGGTTTGGAAACGCATTGAAAACACAGTAAAAACTATTAGTCACAATGAAACCCAAAACTAGGCAAATTACAACATAGTATAAATCTTCAATTACGTAGAATATCGTCGCCCACGCGTTTTAAGATAAGATTCTTATCAGATAAAAGGCCATTTGCTCCAAGACAGATTGTCGGAAAGTGTCATTCGCCTGGAGAAAGCCGTGTTCTGTGTTAACGAAAAGCTATATATTAGAATTAGAATACGAATTTATTTCGTTTAGATATATTTTACTCACACTACAGAAGATCCCATCGTGGCGCTATGGGATAGCGCTTGACTGTAAACGCGATTAGTTGGGGGTTCGATTTCCTCTCGGGGTAATGATTAAATTTAAATTATTTTCATTTCCCCGCTCTGGTAAAACAAAGCGCGGCGTTGAGTTCCGCCACTCAACGCTGGATCGATTTCGGACGCAACTTGCAGAACGGAGTATCTTGTCACTAGGTAATACTGACAACCCTGTCATGTGGATAAAAGCATGAAGATGTTAAAAAAACTATACAGTAATTAAAATGATTAACATTTGCCTAATTATAGTCTTTTAATTTAACTTTTGTAAAGTAATTAAAGTTAATTGTTAGATAATTTAAATTTTGGTTTAAAAGTCAAAATTAGGCTACCAGAACCAAAGTATTCGAGTCGTTTCTTCAATTAAAT
The DNA here is from genome assembly GCA_038994665.1 of Podotricha telesiphe. Taxonomy (NCBI): domain Eukaryota; kingdom Metazoa; phylum Arthropoda; class Insecta; order Lepidoptera; family Nymphalidae; genus Podotricha; species Podotricha telesiphe. Next base: position 663,258 of record JAOYRR010000099.1, read on the forward strand.
TAATTAAGCTGCTTCTAGTGGTTGCTAAAAGTACTTAAACTAAACTAAGAAATCAAAATATATATTTTTTATAGTTACTTATTATACATATTTATATTTAAATATAATCATAATTACTTCCTCTACCAAATTAAGGATTTTCTAGTTCCATACATGATACTTTTTGCGGAATGTTTTACACGTAATACAATCAATATTACTGTGTGTATGTCTGATTACCACATATCACATACGAGTATAATAAAATCGATATTATTTACGAGTTGTAGCCTTTGTTTGCGTCGACTTTATGACTCTTTAAAATCGATTTCCATTCTATTTTCTATTGACTATTATATAAAAAGTAATACCACAGTTTTCCCGTTTCCGTGGTATTGATATTTCAATCATCCTCTTTGAGTACTCTCTAAGTGCCTACATGCCAAATTTCAGCGTTTTACGTCCATAAGTTTCGAAAGAGTTTAAACTATATAAAAGTTTAGATTAATATGTAACGCAGAGAGAGCCTGGTGATACATTATTATGTTTTTAATTTTCTTCTGATAATGATATAGATTGATGATATTGATGACGGTAATTGATGAGCAACGGCACTTAACGCTATGGCTTAACTAAGCATTTACTGAATTTTCTTACAAATTCAAAGGAAATTATTAAATAAATAAAAATAAATAGAAATCGCCATAAATACATGATGAAAGAAGCTATCGTATCGCGTTCCTTTGAATGAGAACCCGTTTAATTATTAAGACTTTCACTAGAAGGTCGAAATGGAATTTGTTATTATTGCATAATATTATGAACCTTATAAATTATATAATTTTTTTATTTTACTCTACGTCATTTTGAAAGGTAAGGCCAGAGAATATAGTGTCAACTTTCAACAATAGTGTCAACTTCGATCTTTATGAAAATATATTGAATAATTTGATAAATGGTTTAAAAATTACTTTAACACATGTGTGTAGTCGGTTTGAAATATATCCGAAATATAATTCATATTCACAATTACTGATTTACTACATAGGATTTTTTTTAGTTTTGGGCAACTTCCGCTTATAGAATGGTATACAAATAATGCCTAGTGTTAATTCATTTTCAGCCTCATTTTCATTTATGGCAACAGGCGCGTTGAGTAAATTGAAACTAAGACTGCAGTTTCTGTTATAAAATCTGAGAAAAATATTCTTGGAATATATATTTACGTTCAAATACAGCTCTTTACGCATTCAATTTATTATTTTAAATGAGTTTGGAGTTCATAACCTATAGGTACCTCGGCTAATGGAGGTTACAACCATCACGTTTACAGTGAGAATCATATAACATGAATATATTCGATAGCCATCGTGGCGCTGGGTGAAAGCCTCTGACGTGGGTTCGATCCGCACTCGGGGTAATGATTATATTTCAATTAATTTAATAATATAATTAATTTCTTCAGTGACAAGACAAAGCACAGCGTTGAGTTACGCCAACACGCAATGTCTCGATTCGAGCGGGAAGTGGAGAATGGAGTATTTTTACTCTAGGTTATGTCTGCAACACTATGGGGGAAAAGGCGTGAAGCTGAAAAAACAATCGATAGTGCCATATAATGTTTATTTATTATAAGTACGTTGAACGGCAGGTTTTAGCAAGTGAAAGCTTACGCACCAAAACTAAAAGCTTGAATGGTCGTCGTTACGTAGCGTTACGTACTAAATACTTAAAACACGTTTATGCGTGTCATTTAACAACTTGAAAGAGATTTTGTTTAAGCATGGACATTACTATTATTGCTTCATAATATTTTGTGAAATTTTCTTGTAATATTAGTGTGACCTATATGGAATAAAAATAGTAATAAAATACTATTTAAATAACTAATTTTTAGGCCATCTTTGCGCAGTAGGATAGCGTATAACTATCGCGATGATTAAGGGTTCAATCTTCACTCGAGGGAATGATTATATTTAATAACTAGGGACCCGCTGCGTAAACTACTTCTACTCACTTAAATCACAAGCTTTGCTTAAATTTATAATTTAAATGGTTAATGTTAAAGAAAGTTTACCACAATACAAATATATTTACATTGGTTAAGCCGTTTCTGAGATTTTTTTATATATCTTCCATGTACAGTCAGCGATCAGTTACATTTTTATTATATATATATATATATAGATAGATTTTTCCTATATAAACTTATATTTAATTATATTTTAATTAATTGAAAATTATATTTTTTGGTTCATCGCTGGTTGTGGAATTAAATCTATTAACTTGGTTCCTTTTTCTTCTCAAATTATTAATAGATTGAGCCTTGATCCTCTTTTTACAAAGCATAGGTTTATGAAAAACATATATTTAGAAAACGTATAAAAATTTCACGGTTCGTAGTATTTCCCGCATAATAGGGCAGGCGGAGAAAATCTAGACAGTTCGTTCTCTACTTTCCGCTTGAATCCGAAATATTGCGTGTTGAGTGGCGGAACTCAACGCTGCACTTTTTACCGAAGTTAAATTAAAATTATTTATTAAAACGTTGGATTATCTTAAAAAATTTAAGTGATCTATTTTTTTTTTATATTTCGTCATACACACACCACTCCGTTTTTCTCCGTTCGTCTAGTGCAAATTTTTATCAACCTGAGAAAATGCTTGTTTTGTATTTATATATCTAGTTAAATCTATTTCTTTTTACTTGCAGGTGCTCGATGAGATTATTGATACACTCTTCATAATCTATATACAATACTGATAACGTAAGTATTAAAACTAATTATATTTGCTAGAAATTTATTTATTTATATATTTATATATTCGGTGTACCAATAATTGCTAAACAATAAAAATACAAAAAATATACAATATAATAAACTTATAACTATGTATACAACGATATTTAAGGTAAACACTGCATGCATAAAATAATAGTGGTTTAAAAATACAAAAAAGAAAGACTAAGTAAAGAGAAAAAAAAGACAACATATGTTAAAAAAAGTAAAATACAGTAGTATAAATCTAACTCAAGTGACTTTGGTAATTTACATGCCTCAGATTTCTTATGGTTGTATGAAGAATACCAACATGATATTAGAAATGTTAAATTTTATGGATTTAATGAATATTATTTGCGTTATTATAAAAACTAGTGTCCCTTTTGAATATTCTAAATGCATTTCTATTCACCACTCAGTATGCATTGTAAATAATAATAAATTACTTTATTATTACAGAATAATAACAAACATATATTGTTAATAATTTTTTTATAAATTATTATTGTCATTGGATCCGCACGCGTTTACAAATTTTCAAACGAACCGGGCTACATAAAGTGGGTCAAATCGCGTTTCAAGATTTCTCACATACTTTAATAAACATATACAAGTGTAGCAAAATAAGGAATGCAGAGAACGGAGTGTACTTATATCCCTCTGCCACATTACAGAAACTCGCAACATTTACTTAGATGACAAAAACGCATCAGAATAAAAGATGTGGAGCGGACGAGATAAAAAACTATACAGCGTCCATCAAATTAACCGATGACGTGTATACGCATTGACACGGATTCTTAACGTTTACGTACATTTTATTAAGTATCTGCGATTCTTTCGAACGACGCGAAAGTAGCAACACTGCGAGATTGTATTCATTAATTTCATATTTATATGGCATTTTTATGTAAAGAGAATTGATATTGATAATTTAACATGTAAAGTGAATAGTTTTATGACTTAATGTGTGTTTTGGCACGATTTTAAAATGTGGGTAAAGGTCACGTTTACCTATATTTTTATGTTTAATTACCTTTACCTATTAACTAAGTGATAAAACATTCCGCTCTTCAAGTTTCCGAGAAAAGCATAGTCTATTATAAGACTCTCTATACTTTCATTTGATTTTAGAATCATAGCGAAGTGGGACAGCGTCTAACTGAAAAATCGATTGATTGTGGGTTCGATTCCCACATGGGGTATTATTTATTACTTAAATGATTTTTATTTCTCTACACTGGATACGAAAAAAAGCAGCGTTGAGTTCCGCCATTAAACACGTAAAGTTTGGAATTCAGGAAAGTGGAAAACAGAGTGTCTTGGAAAAGCCTAAATTTGCCAAATATATGTTGGCGGACCACAGGCGGAATATATATTAGGAGAATTTAAACTTATAATTATTACATGGCTTTCGACACCACTGCACTATGGTGCTAAAAGTTTAATTAAAGTATTAGTTACTTTAGCGACTCTAGATATATTATTAGCGAGAGTAATCTATCGTCTGTAAATACACCTCATTATCAGTTTTACAATGTAGTGCTCTATTTAGAAATGTTTAGTGGTAAGACTATAAGGAGAATTACAAACTGGACAGTTGTTAAAATTTATAACGTTATTTCTTTTTTTTTACACCTGAATAAATTTAATTTTTTATATATTTAATGTGTAAGTATTCAAGTAATTTCATCTATAACTGAGCCATTTTGGCTCAGCGTGACAGCGTCTAACTGCATGGTTGTGGTTTCGATTACCACTCGGGGGAATGATCGTTTATAATTATTTTAATATCTCCGGTCTGTTGATAAGCGCAAAAGCTGGTGCAACGTTAAGTTCTGCCACCCTAAACGGAGTGTCTTGACACTAGATTATCTCAGCATACCCTGTTACACGAGAAAAGTATTTGTTTATAAAAATATATATATAAAAGGTGTAAAACTTGCCTCTTGGTGTCTTCCTTTAACCACCTTTCAGTATAAGTCCAATAGACAAAATGGTAGTAGACACTACGGCTATAAGAAATATTTATAAAAAGCAGCTTTATGAAGTTTTCCGCATGCATTGATGACATCGCGTGTTCAACGGCGTAACTAAACGCCGCACTGTCAGAAAAATGCATGAAGAAAAATATATCGTAAAAAACAAGATTTGTATAAGTGATTCAGACGCCTTGTATGTAGTCGCCCTATACAGTAGGATATATTTCGATCCTTAGCAATTGGTAAGCGTTGGAATCGTCGCACGTAGGAATTCCACTGTAGCTGATATCGACCGATATTCCCACACTCGCATTGGTTATTTGCGTCACTGAGCGTATCTGCGTGATTCTGTTTGATAGGCCATTTGAAATACCTAGCTTAGAACTAATCTAGGTTTTTTTTTTCATTTCAGAAATTATATTTTGATCTTATCGAGTATCTATTAAGTGGTTATTGGCTTTTGCCGCCTCCGGTTATAGCTTTTTATGTTATATTTCTACACGCATATCTTGCGCTTTTTTTGCAGGCTGAAAGAGACTAGTGTTAAAACAATTGGTTTTCTACATTCTGTCCATTTTAAAGGTAAAATTGAAAAAGTTGAAATTCGATTTTAGTCGCATGAACAATTTGATGAAGAATTTTGGGTAGGAGAAAATCTATATGTATATGTAAATGTGAAAATCACCGACGAGCTAATGTCAATGCGTTAGACGATTTGTACATGTGAAATTTTGTGAGTTCGCGTCACCGCATGCGTAATAGCAGTAGCTATACGGGAGATGTATTGTGAGGATTTAGTAATTTAAATACATTAGTACTAGTTTTTCTGTACACAGAGAAAATATAGTGTAAAATATTCCATTTTTCACACTTTAATTTTTATACAATTAGGACTCGATGCATACAATTCCGTATAATTTTCATCATATATCTTTTTAACCTTTCCCGTCCGCATGACCATGGATTAGACCAATGTAACGTACCTATAAAAAATCCAGATCATATTGGACGCTTGGGTTCAAATCCCGCAATGTTCAAATTTTAATACGTTTTCTGAAACGTTCGTTTACTAAGTGTGTTAATGACACTTTAAAAAAATGTTGAAAATACCATATTATTTTTGCAATCACAAAATATGAAATTATATACATTATCTTAAAAGGGGCCATGCACTTGGGCATACACTTGGGTCGCGAGTCCCAGGCACTGCTTCCAGGTCCCCTTTGAGTGTGAATCGATAGAATGCTAAGGAGTTTCATCTGATTTTCATATTCAAAAATTTACTTTTTTTTTATTCAGAATATGAAGTTACATACTACATTGACGTCAATAAATTAACTTCTTACATTTTTCCATACGACCTTTTCCCTTTTTCACGTTCTCTGAAATTCGAACCCGTAACCATCCACCTCTTAACTCCAGCATAAAAGAAACTCAAACTTTCAATAAAATAACAAAATCTTTAAAACAAGCTAGCATCTAAACTCTAAAGCATTTATTTCTACCAGTTAGCTAAGAGCGGCCAGCCGCATCAGATGATGCGTCGCGCTCTATTTCCCAGTTACTAAACAATGTGAACAAGTGGCTCAGTGGCAATTAGTATGTAAAATCTTAGCCACTGTATAGTTACGGTTGCATAGATTCTATTCTAGTATTGTATCTTAGGAAAGACTGGCGGTGCAATGGTAATATGTGAACAAATGCATAAATATACGAAGTAGTAGGTTTGAGATCATCATCGGACTAAAATGTAATTAGTTGTGGACTCGATTGCCAGTCCCGAGTTCGGGCGCTAGTAGGACGAAGTGTCTTGACACTAGGTCTTCCTAGACAATAAGTAAAGTCTAGAGATTATATTGTTATTTTAGTAGTTTTTTTTTATTGGTTTAACATATTATACGTTTCAAATAATAATACGAAGAGCGGAGACCTAATATAAGGCGATACGTGAATATTAAGAAAAAACCTTTATTACATTGAACATACCATTTTACACATTGAAACAGAGCGCTAAAAAGCATCTCATTTTAATTGTTGTATATGCAAAAGCTATACTGTATTCCGTCTTAGTTTCGATCTTAGCATAAAGTAGGTTAGTTCTACTAATTAATATTCAAAACATTGAGGATATATGCGCCAGAGCGTAAATTAAAATAGAAAATTTAAATAAATGCAATAAACTGGCAGATCACTGGCACACCTTCGTGGCATACATGTTTATGCCTGGCTGAATGCGGATGCAGGTTCAAATTCGACTGGGCAGGTTCAAAAAGAAGAGTTTTTTTTAATATTCGATCATGCAATCGAGTTATAATTAAAAAAGTTGTAATTATTTAAATTATTAATTTAAGCAATGTTTGTGCTTTAAGCGAGAACGTGGGTAGTCGAAAAGACGAAATAGTTTAGTCGTGTTGTTTACGCAGGCAAATCCGCGAGCGGGTCGATAGTTTTAAATATAATCGTTACCCCAAGTTGGGATCGAACCCACAACCAATCGTGTTAACAGCCAGATGCTGGCCCATTGCACCACAAAGGCCGCTTTGAAGTATCATAGTTATGATGGCTTATAATAATATACATAAGGAATTCATTAAATTAATAAAATAAATATTACACAAACTACAATGTGTTTGACGTACACTTTTGCTTAATTATTTGTATGCAGGTTGCTAGGACAACGTGTATTTTACGACACCAATACTTTCTATGCTAATTGTAAGGTATTTTTTAACATTTTTTAAAGTGTTAATCGCACACTTAGGAAATTGAAAAAGACATATTTAGAAAACATATAAAATCCCGCTGTGTTAAAATTTTTATACGTTTTGTAAATATGTATTTTTGTAAGGTATTATTATTTATTTAGGTATTTCCCCGTTTCATTAGATTTTCTGTTCTTATAATACCTATGTTTGCTAGAGTCTTTTCATTTAATACAAACCGTTATTTTGCTAGAGGTGACCCATTTTGTATTTGTTTATATTTGTAGTAGAAATAGTTTGGATATTTTTTTGTGAAACCGTTTTTTCCGTTCTCGTAGAAGTTTCGGGAAATCCTCTCATAGTACTATTCTCTTCGCATGGAACCTGCTTACCGAATTTTCGTCTCAAAGTGGTTAGCGGTGCGCTGTTTGTCTGACCTTCATTTAATAACGGAATAAATTTGCATATATAAATTTTGAACTTTATATATGCAAATTTATATGATTTATATAATATATAATTATCAATGTTACAGGAAAATGTAGCAGAATTTTTATATTAACTCTACTGACCTCCAATCAAGAGGGAATAGCTATTCCCGAAAAAATGAATCTCGTGATTTACTCGTGACTTTAAATATTTTAACAAGATATGAATGTCGAGCATGGTTATAAATGTACATATATATACAAATATTAAGCCACCTAGTTTTATTTTCACAATACAAATGACTGGACTAAAGTCATTAGTCATTATCAGCTTCACGCTATTTACCGCATAACAGATTAGGTAGAGAGCACCTAGTGTCAAGACACTTCGTTCTCCACTTTCGTATTGAGTGGTGGAACTCAACGCCACGATTTGTCTTGTGCCATTCATCACCAGAGCGCTGAAATGAAAACAATTTTAAATTTTTTCCCTCTACTGGGAGTCCACAACCATCGCGTATACAGTCCAACGCTGTGTTATCAGTCACGTCATATCTATATATAAATAAACAATAAATGTTAAAAATTATGAAAATAAGTTTCTATTTCACGCGTGGACTATCCAAAGAGAATCTAATACTGTATTATCATAGTAATTTGAAGTAAAAATCATTTTGGCACTGACCGTCCACATCACCCGCGGCGCCGTGGCTTAGTTGGTTAAAGCGCCTGTCTAGTAAACAGGAGATCGTGAGTTCGAATCTCGCCGGGGCCTTCGTGTTATATTTTTTTTAATTAACGTTCAAAATGGTAGTTAATTTAAATATATTAATATATTTCAATTAAATTGGGCATCTGATTTTTTAATAATATTTTTTTTTAGATTTATGCATGTGAGACAGTAATGTGACTCGAGCCCTCTTTTTACTCAAGTCACTCGAGTGAATTTGTCATACTCGTACTCGATTGAAAATAAATATTATGAAATATAATAAATAAATATTAATGAGTCTCTATGCACTCGAGTTACTAGTCAACTCCGCATCGAGTCAATGCTGTTGCATCTAGATGTCACTTCACTACTCTATTTTACACACTAAAACTAAAGATTTCACTCGTCGTTTGCCGCACTTTAAGTTGTAAGAAAATTGATAGATGGATCATGAAAAATGTAAAATGTAAAATACGCGTAATTTCGAGTTTATGTACATATCCCAATTCAATTTGTGATTAGAGATTATCTATCTACATATCTACCTCTACATGTATACAAATAATTAAAATTGGAGTGTCTGTTTGTAATATTAAAATTACCGCTTTTTACTAAATGTATACAAGGTACATGTACCAAAATAACATTTTTTATCAATTTTTGGCTGTTTGTTCCGGCTTATTTCTGGAACGTCTGGACCGACGGGACGGATTACCGTCGCGTCGGTCATATAAAATCTGATAAGACTTTCACTGGCAGAATAGAAGAAGAACGTATCTAATGTAAGGAGGAGTAACTTGTGATACTTTTATTTTAGAATTTCACGCGGATAAAGACGTAAAAGAAAAAGCAAGAAAAATTTTACATTGTTTAGATTAATTATAATATATGTGTAAAAAAGAAAGATATATAGCTCAGGTATGTTTTTGTTACTAAGCTGCTGACGAAACTCAATTGTACTTGCATTGAAATATTGTAAGCTATAGTAAACAATACTCCATCCATGACAATTACACTATTTTAGTATAGGTATTTGCTTAAAATTATCGATTATATTAAAGTTCTCGATTTTTCTCTCTTTAAATATAAAGAATCAAGTAAGTCAGGATATAAGGATCGTACTCACGTATGGTCACTCGTGTGAATATATTTAGACCTCGTTCTCCGCTCTGGTAAGACCAAAGCGCGGCGTTTAGTTACGTTGACGGAAAACGGAGTTGCTGGACACTAGATTTCTCTCTTACTACCCTGCTATGCAAAATAAACGAGATGAAATTATTTTTATTTAAATGTTCACACACTTCATATCGAATTGAGTAAACTTCAATATAATTTAGAAATAAGCGTGTGGGAATCGAACCCGCAACTAACACGTGATCGACTTAACTATTAAAATGTGAATAGAGACAGCATTTTCTTCTGAAACACTGTTATTTAGCGCGGCCAGTCTATTTCACTACTGAACTAAATAAGTATTACGGTATGGAAATTGTGTTACAGTTATAATGTAAATCTGAACACGCTTTATATTACTTTTTATACTAATATACTTTCCAAATGGAACTTACTATATTAGAAGAGATTAACACCAATATGGCTCAGTCGTGACTAAATACGGTGTTTGCGAATTGATTTATCATTAGATTTTTTTATAATAATTAGACTATCTTAGTCTTTCATCGTCGATGATCTAGCTAGATAAACTGCAATCTCCTATAGTAATGTTTTATACCACTAGGATCATACTGACTATTAGTCTCTACTCCGCAAATTGCAATAACAATGTCTCGATTTTGGGCGGAAAGTTTTTATATTTTTATGTCTTTTTAAAATTAAGAATTTAATGCTGTTGCCCACTGCGGCACGATGGCCTCAGACCTAAGAGACACACTAAACATATTAGCTAAATCTAAATAAATCTTGATTTCTATAAAAACTGCATCCTTGTACGGATTTTAAAACTCCTAATAAGGTAACCGGTTCGATTTTGACATGATTTTTCATATATTTAAGGTATGTAGGTTGCAGCATTCATCACAATTCAACGAATATTTGCGTTCAATTTGACCATTTTTAGATTTTCGCGTTTGCTTAAATGTTTTATATAGTCCATACTTTAAATACACATGTGGAGATGTTAGTAAGGTGTCTTAAGTCTAGTGGTCGTAGGTACATATTTTACTTGAAAATACATACTTTTATCCACAATGAATCTAACGGAGTATTCAATGTGCCTTTTAGACAAATTAACAAGTTTAATATGAAGGCCATCGTGGCGCAGTGGGAGCGTCTGACTGTAAACGCGATTGGTTGTGGGTTCCAATCCCACTAGGTGGAATGATTATGAATTAATAATTTTCTTTTCTTTTGGTCTCTAGAGACGATCAAAGTATATAGAAATAATAAACAAATATATCTTAACCATTTAAACTGACAACGGATTACATTTAATAATCGTCCGTCTCGACCGGCATTGATTTCTAGTCCGAGAAACTTATTTTCAAATGTACAATTCATTTCATTTAAATCGCGTTTTACTGTGGTTACAATAACGATAATGAGTAAAATTTACTAGTTGACTATAATTATTTTAACACTATTTTTATATTATTTATTAGTGGTTTGACAAAGCGGATGGTAGAGTGTCTCTGTGATTAACTTCTTAGCTTTACCTAAGAGAACAATTTTAAAAAATGTATAAAAATTCAATCGTAGCTGGACTGGAACCCGCGCCTATTGGAAATCGTTCAAGCGCTCTGACGGGCGTACAGTTACCAAAAGACGCGGGTTCGAGGCTGTCGTATGAACGTAAAATTATTTAAGAAAGCGTCTATGAATCTGAATTTATAAACGCTTTCTTAAATATTTTTTCATATCCCAAGTATGTGAATGAACACTTTAAAAATGTTAAAATATTTAGCTGAACAAGTAAAGGCATATGTTCGAATCTTGATGTGGCTATAATTTAATGACAACTCTTTGTTTTCTGTTCACAATTTTGGATTGGTGAAGAACTTCTATGTAAACTTTATTATCTTTACGTAATACGTATCTCGTAAAACAAAGCGTGGCGTTGAGTTCCGTCACTCCTCCGTCATATGTTTTGACATTAGGTTTTCTAGCTTAACTTGAAATTATAAAGTATCTATTTTTTTAAAAGTAAACCTTATGACTTTCCATTTTCCATTCTTTATCAAATATTACTTGTTAAGTGTCAAAACAAATAAGACAAAAGTTGTATTTAAACACAACGTACTGTCTATATTTGTCTAAGCACAATTTTTTAAATTTTATTTCTCAATATTTAGGTAGGCAGAACGAATATCAAGACACTCCGTTCTTCACTTTCCGATCCAGACATTGTGAGTTGAGTGGCGCAAATCAACGCCGCGTTTTGTAGAATAAAGGCCGAGAAATAAAAAAAAGAAATAAAAATATTACTCCTGCAAGTGGGGATGTAATCAGTAGCCAATCTCGTTTAGAGTCAACAATACCACCCACACCTTTACTAAATAATGTAGTTTTTAATGAAATGAAATCTTATATACATATTTATGCTAATAGATTCGTCAAAAATAACTTTACATACCATTTATGAATACTTTCCACCTAAATTATAATGCGATAAAATGTTTAGGAATTTGCCACGTTTTATTGTAAAGTCACGATGTTAAAAGTAATATTTGTTAATCGACTAAAGCTTATTTATTTTTATTTTTGAAAGTTTATATGGTGTGATTTTTTAAAAGATGCATTTGAAACGAAATAGTTACAGGCTTATTTCTATAAATTTACTTATCTATATAGGTTTTGAACTACAATTTTATTATATCCCGCATAGCAGGATAGGCAGAGAGAACCTCCGTTTTCTATTTTCCTCCCAAATCCGAGACATTGCGTGTTGAGTGGCGGAACTAAACGCTGAGCTTTATTTGGTCATCAGAGCGGAGAAATGAAATAATTTAAATACAATCTCTGTGACTATCCTGTTATGCGGAAAAAAGTGTCAAGTTGAAAAATACACTTTTGTTTAGTACTTCATACACGATAATATAGGCACTGGCAGTATTAACATTCATCTTCTCTACTCTCGTTAATATATCCTTAATATATCCTTATATAAAATTCTAGCTTATTAAATTTCTTTGATAAATACAAACAAGCCATATATAACAAAAATAACATTTTCAAATGATTTACAGGCCCACTTCCGTCGTTAAGTAAATGTGAAGGTCTGTATTACACGACCAAACACCACACCCTATGGTGTTCCGACAATAATTGATCATAATCAATTTATGTATTCTAATTGACCTAGAGGCGAAAGAAGTATGCAGGAACCGTAGAATTAGGCGCTCCGTTCTCTCTGACTACCCCGCTAGGGATAAAGCTTGGAGCTAAAACAGTTAAACCTGTTGAAACGCAGTCCCACGTGTCTGAGTATCCAGATCTAGATAGCCGACAAACTTTGTATCCATTTTATTAGTAACTACTAATAATTCCTGCATAAAAAGTAATAATATCTCATCCAAAACAATATTATGATGAGAGCCAAGTTCAATATCATAATATTGAACTTGATGATGTATGCCTTGGTTATTCTCATCGACGGCAAAAGAAGTAAATATTAATATAAATTTATATAATTTTATATATTTTGTATTTTATTATTTAATGAATTAATTAATTATTATAAATAATTAATTATTAAAAAAATTATATAAAAAAGAATATATAAAAATAAACAAAAAATGAATAAATCTAAATAGGTGCCAAGTTCAATACTCAGTCCTGAATTTTATTTATTTCACTAGTAAATATTTAAGAATGTAAAACCATTATGTAAATATAAGTTATTATTAAGAATTCGAAATTCGAATTCGTCAAATTCGAAAATATACTTCTGTAAACAAATATATATGAAAATGTCCATTCAGGATTAAGAATCGTTTTAAACTTTTTCTTATTTTCACGGTTCTTCCTCATTTATCTATATAGAGTAGATAAGTAGTGGGGTAACCTACATTTAGGCTTGATGAATATAGTCATAGCCATACTACTAACAGTTTTACCTTTGATATTTTTGACTGTAAAACAAAAAATCCTATTTATATTCTATTAACAAAATATCGCCTCCTCGTAAACACTTCGGGAAATCGTCTATGGAGATGCTCTCCTATAGTAGTTTATGTGACAGAACCCAAAACGACGTGAGAAACGTGACAATAATTTAAATTATAAATTTAAGCAAAGTTTGTGATTTAAGTGAAAACGCGGGCGGGCTAAAACACTACATAAACTATTTCGTTTGTTTACGCAGGTGAAGCCGCGAGCAGGTCGCTAGTAGAAAATACATTGAATGTAATAACGTCCAAGCCGTATAACCGTGAAAGCTCGCCACGCATAGGACCTTTAAAGCACCTCTAACTAGTTTCAAATCTAGACAAATATGGCTGCTAACTTATTTAAGTATCTATTAACACCTACTTATTTTCAATTTTCTCTTTATGCAGTATTTATAAATTGCATTCAATTTCAATTTTCACTAAACTAAACTTTTATATATTCCTCTAAAAGGTATTTTTTATAATAGTTTGTTTTTCTCTTTCTCTCTGACAAACTCTACAACATCTATTCTCCGCTTTCGTCTCTAATTCGAGACATTGCGTGTTGAGTGGCGGGCCTCAACACGGCGCTTTGTCTTACTAGAGCAGAGAAATTAAAATAATTTAAATATAATAATTGGCCCGAGTGGGAATCGAACCCATAACCACCGCATTTGCAGTCAGTCGCTGTCCCACTGTGCCACGACAGCCTCATACTTGCTTTCAATATAAATAATGTTGTAAATCAACATAAAGCACTAGCTGCTAAATGAATTTTTACTTCTAGTGGCGCTTCGAAACTCCATCATTTGACCAACTTGAATGTTAGGTATACATTTAGTGACAATTAAACGTTACGACTTAATTTTATTAATATAGCAACGCAAACTTTATATCTCTGTAATTAAAAAATAGTAGAAAATTTCGACACATCTTACGCCATTAAAATACAATTGGTATACACCATAAGAAAGTATATAATATAGTAATGTAATATAATTGCCTTGAAAAGAGCTGTTAAAAATAACAAATTTCAATGGTTTTTTCTGTAAAAAATTGACTATACTGTCAATATTACTTATATAACACCGATACCGATTTGTGACTAATTATATCTGAACGCAACGATGCCTGTCCTCAGTCAAGGATGCATAGCGACCTCAGCCAGAGCAACAATTTGAAGACTGAAAAATTGTAAATCGATTTCATGGTCGCTATCGTGATTACGTGCCTTGTGGGTAATGACGTCAACTGCTAAAAAAAACTAGATTCTTTTAGAAAATAGAGATATTAAGATATAAGAAAAATTATTGTTATATCCTTCCCTAGTAGTACCTAGTCGTTATTAAAATAGTTGATGTTTAAAATACATATTGCCTTAGAACGTGAAGGAAAAATACGTCGCTTTATATAAAAGTGTATGTCAAACACGTTTTGTGAGGATAATATTTTTTATATATATTTTATGCCTCGTAGGCGTCATAATGCCTATTGATTAAAAATTGGATCACTTATAAAATAGAATAATAAGATGTTTGTCGTATTATCGACAAAAAAGCATTTTCTCGCATGGCAAGTTAAACAGTCCAGTGACGAGACCCTTCGTTCTCCACTCACACAAGTGGCAGAACTTAACGCCGCGCTTTGGCTTGCAAGACTGGAGAATTAAAGTAATTCAAATATAATAATTACTTCGAGTGGGGATCCACCACAACTCACAACCAATCGTGTTTACAGTCAGTCACTGTCCCACTGCGACATGCCTCAAGCCTTTTTATAAAAATATGTATATCATTGAATACGAATATGCTTACGTAATAGGACAAAGACATTATAATCACAAATAGAGCAAAAGTATTGTGGAATCACTAACTATAATGTAAATGTAACAAAATATGATTTTTTTAAACAAATTCAATGTTTGTTTATTCGTTTTAACCTAAATATTGACCATAACACAACTGTAATTGAAAAAAAAAATGAAAAGCTTAAAAAAATTATTCGCCCAACGTGGGGCTCGAACCCACGACCCTGAGATTAAGAGTCTCATGCTCTACCGACTGAGCTAGCCGGGCTGATACATGTCAGTGGAAAATTAGTAGTCTAATGATAGGTATAACATATTTAAAATTGTTCTATTAAAAAAGCAATGCTAAAAATAAATATTGAGGCCATCTTAATGCAATAGGATAGTGTCTGGCTGTGATTGCTATTGGTTGTGGGCTCGATTCCCATTTAGTGTTGGTCTGGCGAACGAGGCAAATATGTTAGGCCGACATAATGTGTTCTGTCTCGAATTCAGGCGGGAACTGCAGAACGGAGTGTCTTGACACTAAGCTCATAATGAGAAATATATTTTTATTGATGACGTTATAAGGTGGCATTTGAAAAATAATTATTATATGAAGATGTGAAGAAAAAACTTTGTACCCTTTGGTATTAAAATTAAGTTAACATAAAATTTGAGATCCGCTTAGACTATATGAAGCAGTACCTATTACCGTACTACGTATATACCGTAGTTTTTATAACAATGCATTCGTTATACATTAAAAAAATTAAATTTACACACACTCATGTGTTTTTCATATACTTTTGTATGTGCGATGTACACGTCGCTAAGGAAACGCGTATTTTACGAGTCTAATATACGTTTTTTTGTTACATATATTTACAAATTTTATATCTAACTTTAAGCAATAAAGTGTAGCTTATACAAATTCTTCGAATGTTTGAATAATGATCTTAACTCAGGCTTACGATAAGTAAATTATTAGCCCGCGGCAACATCTACACTACACCGGCCTTTCTATTCCACTTCAAAACTAGCGCTATCTAAATTAGTATTTACATATATTTATAACTAGCGACCAGCCCGCAACTTCGCCTATCTATTTCTCTTTTTCACCCGCCCACGTTCTCTCTTAAATCTCAAACATTGCTTATATTTATTATTTAAATGGGTGTGCCTTTTTTATTTACGAACTGATTAAAATGAAATAATCACTAAATGTTAAGAGAAGTTTACCAAAATACAATAGTCAAATCTACATTTCAATTAGTTGGGCCGTTTCTGAGATTAACGTGCACAAATGCACAGCCAAAGAGAGATAAACACGCAGACAAACAGAAAAGAAAATTAAAAATCATTATTTTAGATTCTTACATTATTAAAAGACCCCAATAATATTGTTTTTCATATATCTCCCATGTATACATCAGTTATATATTTATTATATGTATAGATAAAAACTAATTTTAACGGATATATTTAAGGTAATTTGACAGTAGAAGTGTATTTTTGAGGCCATCGTTGTACTTCGGGACAGTGTTTGACTGTACAGAAAATGACTGTTTCCGATTATTATTAAATTAATTTTATTTCTTTTCGCTTTGCTCTGTTATAGGAGAGTGCGGAGTTGAGTTCCGCAACTTACTACGCAATGTATCTTAAAAATTACCGGTAAGGGGGAACAGTGTCTTTACACAAAAATCTCTACCGTTACAGAGGTAATGCTTACTGTTTCTGTATTAGTGATGTGTCACTAAATTCTATTAGTCTTATAGAATTGAATTTGGTAATGCTTTGAATATAAGTGTTACATCGTGCAAGAACAAGCACCAAGTAATTTTTAAATAAACTTAAATATACCAATTGTTCTGTAACTATGTATTGCTATATATAATTTCAAATTCAAATGAATATTTCGACATTTGGTTTTCTCAACGAACCTGCTGAAAGCGTTTGGATATGGGCCGTCGACGCGAAATAAATACTTTCGTTTCACATCAGTGGTCGGGAGTTCAAGTCTAGGTATGAACTTGTGAAATAAAAATAATAAACGTTCAATGGCTTGAAATTAATATTTCTTAATATGCTTTATAACGACTATTTGTATAGAATAGAAGATTTTTTATTTGTTATTACTATGTCCCAACAGATATACCTATATTAAGAGTCAAGACACTTTTGTTTAAACAAACAAGAAAACATCTATTAGTATAATTATTATCATCTGTGTAAAACATCAATATGGACCTGGGTGGACTAGCGTATTCCAAATGCACAAAAACAAATTTTGAAGTTCTGAAGTCTTCATAATCGAGTTCATAGTGGTGTAATGGGACATCAACTGATTCTAAACACGATGGTTGCGGGTTCAAATCCCATTCGGGGGTATGATTATATTTACATTATTTTTAATTCGGGAGAAAAAAGAAGAGCGGAGTGCCGTGACACTGGGTTCTCTCTGCCTAACTTGAGATATACAGGAAAAAAGAGTGAAGTTGAAAATCTACACTATGCTATTAACGAATGTCACTAATTAATAAAGCTACTAGAACACGTAGTTAAATATGCATGAAGATTTAAAAGAATGGTCTTGATGGATCTCACAGTTAGATTATTTTCTAAGAAAGTTTTGAGATGACCTCGATAGTGCCTAGAATGTACAAGTTATCCATAGTTAATTACAAAATTTTTGCAGTGGTGTGTTTGGACGAAGGTAGCGAGTTTGTTTCTATTATGAAATTTTATGCATATGTAAAACAGTACTGGGAATAATATTTTTTAAGTTTTAGTTATTTTTGTCTTACCTATATTTATTTCTGTATTTTAAATGTACGTACATTTATCGATAATATGTTAAGGGCAGATGATATTTGTCATAAAATATTAGGGCCAATGTGGTGTCTGACTAAATGCGGATGGATTTGGGTTCGATTCCCTCGAACTCGAACAAGTGAAAGATATTTAAATTATTATTATTTTCCTGTTTGGATAAAACAAAGCGTGGCGGTGAGTTCCGTCACTCAACATATAACGCATCTAATCGGGCGAGCAGACTTTTTATAAAACATAGAAACTGTATACAAAACAGTAACCAGCTTTTTTCCACATTTCTCTTTGCCTATACCAAATAGTCAATTTTAAATAGAAATCTAACTTTGGTTTTCCAACTCAGACAGAAAATCTAACCTCTAAACTCATAGACAGTCACGCATGTTCTATTATTACTATTATTTATAATTTTAACTTAATTTTATATTTAAAGAATTAAAAACAATTTCAATTTTGGCAATTAATCTCATTAATCATTACTCAATTATTTGTCCTGAATGTAACTTGAAGCTACAACCTCTGGTTTAGCAACCCAAGGCACTAATGACTGTACTATCGGGTACTGTAAAATCCCATTAGCAATGACCTTAGTTTCTTCTAACGGACGGGTCGGTGGCCGATCTATTACTTAGTTTCGCTTTCCTCGCTTAGTGGAATGCCGTTAATTATATTATTCAATATTTACTTTCCAATATAAATGAAAGTTTTGATTTTAATCTTTCATTAAAAAAAAAAAAAAAAAAAAAAAAAAAAAAAAAAAAAAAAAAAAAAAAAAAAAAAAAAAAAAAAAAAAAAAACATTACAATGAAATAATTAAAAAAATTATCGTTTATAAGTTAAACTGATCGGTTAAAAAGTAAAAGAACCTAAATTTAAACCGCAGTTAAATCTCATTACATTCATAAATCAGCCGACAGTATAATAACAAGTGTTTACTGTAACAGGAGAAATTCACATTAAAATATTTGGGGTACACTTGGGCGTGGCTCGTCTCGGAACAATGGTGTAATATCAGTTATTTATATGAAGTAATATCTTTCTTTAAAGTAATTTTTATGATATAAGCTTTTTTGAAAGATAAATTGTTGAAACTGTCTGACTGGAAAGGCGGTGGTTCAATACTCTTGGAGCAATTATATTTGATTTTTTTGGCGTTGTAAACCTACCCCAGGTTACGCTAATAAATAGAAAATAGGATAGGTGCACAGATTTAACTCTAGGTTCTCTATATACGTCCTTCTGAATTTGAAAAGATAAAAAAAATTGTCATTCTGAACTTTGTATGTTTTAAAATAGCTTTATTTTCTTTAAAATAGCTTAAAACATTTTCAATAATTAAAGAAAATTTTGAACAATATATATATATATATATTTTCGAATTATTCTTACAATCTTAAATTTGACTTAACGTTTGTTTTACGTAAACTGACTTTGTAGTGGCCTTGTAATTGGGACCCAAGTACCTATACCCAGTAGTTATACGTACCAAACTACTCGATGAAAAAAATAAATTACATGTAGACGTTAATCTAGTGTCATATAAAACTCATATCTCTGTAGTAGTATTGTCTAATACAATGATTTTAATGGAAAGAAAGACGTTTACATTATAGCCAGGTCACTAATGTTTTTTCTCTATGCATATCTATGATTTTTCCTGCATAACAGGGTAGTTAGAGAGAACCTAGTGTCAAGACTCTTCGTTCTCAACTTTCCATCTGAAATCGAGACATTGCTGTTGCATAAATAAAAATCATTCTTCCAAGTAAAAATTGAACCCACGACCGATATATATTTTTTATAGTATATATATATTTTTTTATAGCATACCCTATCACACTGCGCCATGAGGGTAAATTATATAAAATAGGACACATAAGAATTTGAGAATTAAATAGTACTTTTAATATTTTTAACTTATTTATTAAGATTTTTTTAGATAATATATAAGATCAAGGTATTTTTTTATTTTCATTCCAAAATTTATAACATCTAAATAAACCTTGATATTAGATTCGTTCTCAATTATAGCTTAGTTCGAGATTTATATACATTATACAGTTTTAGGGAAACTAAAGCCGATTTACTTTTGAATAATTCTATGAATAATGAGATATCGGAATTTCACCTCCACAACTGGGTATTAAATACTTATAACTTTTACAAAACCATTAAAATATCGTTCTTATTTCTAATATTTTAGAGTCCTTTTCGAAAACTTACATTTTTATTGTAATATTTTGTGATTAATACGTGAACAATTTATTAATTTCTTTAAATGAGCTTTCTAAGCTTAACATAAAGTAGAACACTTTTATATTTTACCCACTTTGTTTTTTAATCCTAAAATAAAACAATGATTATGCCTTAACAGTACACCTTTGTGTCGTCTGGGTGACGCCTTTCGTCGAGGGTTCTCACCCATCGCCTGTGCAAGTATATCCAGGGCCCAGATGGCCAACCCAATAGTGCACTTGAAGCTTTTGAAATGTACAGGATGGTTTAAGGTTAAAGATATTTTGAATATAGATTCTGGCGGCGTAAAAAGCTTAAAAAACAATATTTTATCACGATAATCTGATTACTAAAATGCAAAATGCAGAGAATAAATAAAAAATAACATATTGTAAAAAAATCAAAATTTTGCTTATCGATTTTTCTGCATACCAGGTTAGGTTAAGAAAACCTAGTGTTGAGACACTCTGTTCTCCATTTTTTGTGTGTTAATGTTAATGTGTATGTGTTTATTATTAACAAACCATCACAGCTTAGGCAGTAGAAAAAAATAATATAAATAGAGATTTACAACTCAAATATTTTACTAAGCTTGAAATTGTTTAATCGAACCCACAACCATCTCCATAACAATCAATGACACTACAAAACTGACAAACTAATCAATATAAAATCAAAAAACAAACACATATGACTAAGATAGATCGCTTGCTCGCATTACAATTTGCAATGGCATGTCAGCTTACGACTATACATTTTACAATGATTAAAACTTTTAAAAGAAATGCCTTAAAGTATTCCAAAGAGAACATAATATAGAGCTAACTTTTGTGACAAGAGATTTGTTTGAACGAGATGCTAAGATAGTTTTGAGCTTTATATTTAAATACTAGAGGAAACCGCGACTTCCTTCGTGCATGGTTTTTATTTAAGATTATTTATGATCGTTGATAAATGCGTACATTTATAAATTATAAAGTAAATATTAACCACAACTCTTTTGGCTTTAATTCTGTAACTACTGTTAAAAATCAATGACGCTCGTAACGTATCAAATAATAACTTTAGTAGCTATATAACGACAAACATTTCATCAAAATCTGTCCAGTACCTACTGACTGACCGACAAACAGTAAATAGACTGACAAACAGACAGACATACAATAAATTTCAAATATCATATATTTTGATTCTGTTGTTTATATGAAAACCCCTAGCTTTTAGGGGTTTTCATACTCTTCTTCTTTCAGTTGACATTCAATGTACGCAGAACCGACTGGTTACTGTTTTATTATTTTTTATTAATAAAAAAATGGAAGAAAAAGTAGCCTCCGTCCACCCCAAGACTCTCAAGTAACTCTATATAAAATTTCACTACAATCGGTTCATCGGTTTGGCCGTGATAATGTCACAGATAGACAAACATAGAGCATATATAATATTAGCATAGGTTTTGATTTATTTTTTAATGTTTGCGCTTACTGCACGCTATCTAAGATCTTAACAAAGCTGCCAAGAAATCATTGGACTTGTAAATGTAAATAAATAATTGTCGCTAGATGTGTAGTTGTGACGTTTTTTGCTTTCTTTTTGCATTCATTTAAAATGTGCATGCATATGCACGTATCTATTATGTCATGTGGAGTACTCATAGGTATACTAGCGTTATATTAACTAGTTTAACGCCGAACTTTGTCTAATTGGACACTTTGATCAATTTGGATCTTTAAAATGATAAGACACGAGTATTTTTTTAATATAATTGGGTTTGCACCCACGCCTCTTGCAACCCATGCAAACGCTTTAGCTGTCTAAGCTAGATGTTGTTATTTTTCTATAAATTATTTATTAAGATTATTTCTAATGGTAATCACTTAGTGAGAATGCTATGCATTTTTTTTAAATGAAACTACTGCGACCGGAATAATCGCGTATATTCGAAAATAAATTTTAGAAAACCCGACGTTTTGAACAATTTTCAGTAACCCGTGGTCACAGGTAGACGGAGATGGCATTTGTCTGTCATTTAATACAATTATTACTTATATGAAACCACCGCCATCGGCTTCTTAGTCGCCTCATGCATTTTTTTAATATAGATATTTCCTATTAAGGTTAGCTTATTACTAGTATATAAGTGGAGAGAAGAGAGTCTTCTTAAATACTCGTTCTTAAAATAAAAATATGAAAGGTACTTTAGCATTTATAGAAAGTATCGTGAGATTAGAATTTTAAGTTATAACATAAATGGATTACATAATAATTTATTTTTAATTTAAATATGTATATAACAGAGCACTTTTGTTCTCACTATTAATACATTTTCAAATTCTTTTCGTAATCGCTTTTGGTAAAATAAATTTCTCTAAGGCTTTCACTTCAACAGCATATAGTTTAGTAGTTTATTATATTAACAGGATTTTATTAGCTATACATAAACTTACTACCGGCCCCTCGCCCGTTTGGTAACCGGACACTGGATTGGAGTCCCCCTTACGACCGACCCCAGCCCCTTAAGCAGTAACACACGTCAAGACCAATAGGGTCAACAGCCTTATATTAAAAAAACAATAGCTTTTCCTGTATCTATTTATGAAGGTATGAATTTACTGTAATGTCTAAACGTTACAGTTTTTGTACAGTTTCACACTTTTCCCACATATCAGGGTAAATAGAGATAACCTAGTGTCAAGGCACTCCGTTCTTCACTTTTCGCTCTAAATTGAAACATTGGGTGTTGAGTGGCGGAACTCAACGCTGCGCTCTAGCTATGATAATATCTATATATAGTTTTAAATATAATCATTCTCCTGTGTGGGAATCAAACCCACAACTAATCGCGTCTACAGTCAGACAGTTTCCCACTGCGCCACGATAGCCTCATTGTGTCCCATTTTTTATAATTTTTAAATATACATATATTTAAAAGACAGTAAAAATAACCTAAACAAAAAATTAATGTATATTATATACTATAATATAACATCAAAATTTGAACGTTTTGAACTCACACTTCCTTAATTGTAATTTTAATATTCAACCCTATTATAAAAGCATATTAAGCTATTAAAAATATCTTCTTTATTGTTCAAAGCTTAACACACATGGGGCGGAAGATTTTTATATTATATTTATAGTATTTTCATTTCACAGCGTTTATGACGCCATTCAACATAAAAATGAAGGATGGCGTGTCTTGACACTACTAACCCTACCTAACCTGCTTTATGGGGGAACGCTATCTCTCATACGTTAGACCATACCAGCGCACGCGCAACTGTATCGCTTCTCTAATTGATCGTGCATCTGTTCAATTCTTGCATCTGGGCATTGTGAGTCTATATCTTATACAAGAGATATTGCTATTTATATATACTAGATGTAAAGATGTCGCGTAAACAATGCGTTGCCTTGGCGACGTGTTGTCAAACACATTTTATTTATGCAACATACATGTGTTTTAAAAAAATATAAGCAATCTGCACTCCTCTATAAGAAACGTGGCACATTATATTCTTCTCCGTCGGCGTTATTTTCGTAAAAAGGGGGTACACAGTTTTTTGCTTCACGTATCAAAAACGTCTTTACGTTTTTTCGAGTGACAAGACGCTTGGTTCTCGGCTTTACTCTTATATTTAGATTATAATTACATATTCATAGTTTAAAAAAGTGAATTTGAAAATCAAAAACATATATTAAATGCGTAAAATAAATTGGACATGGAGTTCGACTTATATATGTATGTAAGATGTAAAGTGATAACATTTCGCCTACAGGGTTTCATTACTAAAGTAATAGCTAAGCGTTGTTCTATCATCATAACATTGTTTGTAATTGAAGCTTGAACAATGTATGGGAGGAATTTCACAATGAAAGCTCATTGATACTAGCATCAGCTATAAAGTTACGTCGTGAAGAATAGACGTACATTCTATTCTCATTTAGAAAGAAATACAACCATTCCCCGTATCGGGGTTGAACTCATAAGAAATATAATACCACCAAAGTAAATAAAGCAGTATATGAGTTAGTCTGCTAGAAAAGCAGTTATTAACTTTGCTAGTTAGAGGGCCTCGGTTTGATTTTCGTTTCGTTTTACCCTTAAATCTTTTTTAATCAACTCTAGGCAATTTTTTACATTGTGAGGCAGTCAGGGAGACCCGTTTTTTAGATACTGCGTGTTGAGTGGCGTAACTCAACGCCTTAATTTCTCTTACCTTAAATATAAACGTTTCTCTGAGTGGGGATTAAGCCCAAAACCAATTACGTTTACAATTAGATGCTGTTCCACTACGTCACGTTGACCACCAAGACATATATACGAATACTAATCATGAAAGCTTCGAAGTTACTTTAAATTACTGAACGTACATAGAGAATTTTGGTACACGAGTAATGTATAACTTAAACTAACGTATACGTTACATCCTAATAAATATTTTACTTTAATTCAACCCCATTTGAAGAATCACATATATTATTTACTAGGTAATATTTAATTCTATCCAGTAACCTTTGTTATTTGTAATGTATTTGCATTAAATCAGTCATGGGTTCAAATCCTTAAACAGAGTTATATATATTTTTAGATCACAGCACTTGGACGGTTTCCAAGAGGCGAGATTTTAAGTCCAGCTACGTTTAAATTTTTATACAATTTGTAAAAATAAGTGTGAATAAAACTTTTAGAGTGTATAAGATTTACATATCACTAAGCTCCCCCAACATTTGTAAATATTTAATTAATAAGAATACAAAAAATAACTATATCTTAAATTTTATTTAATTGAAAGTTGTTACATTTTGTATACCTATTGTTCACATGCCCTACAGTCTTATTACAACTTTGTGAAGATTCGCAACATGATATGTATAACATAATATGTATTTAGTACGGGAAATGGTTGCATAATCTTGTTGCCTTCAATGTACTATTAGAATTGGTAAAAATATTCACAATAGATCGCTTGAACAATGGCGAGTGGAGCCGCGGGCGTAAATATACTCACGAGACCCATTTCCAATTGAATATATAGTCTATTAATATGTTTATAAAGTAGATTTTTGATTAAAATTATTGTAAATAATTATGATGTTCAGGATAGTTTATAGGCAGATTATAAGTTTGTGTGTTGACTCTGTCGTGGCGTAGTTGGGTTTTGCTTGACGATGGTTGTGACTTCAAGTTCTTGTTGGATGAATTTTATACGAGGTGACTGTGGCTCTGCGAGGGCCTCGTGGTACAGTGGGATAGCGTCTGACTATAAGCGCGATTCGTTGTGGGTGGGTTCAAAATATTTTAATATCTCTGCTCTGGCACCTAAGACAAAGCGCGGCGTTGAGTTCCGCCACTCAACACGCAAAGTCTGGATTTCGGGTGGGGTGTGAAGATTCTGTATTAGATTAAATAAGGCAAGAAAGCCTAGAGGCTCTACTATTTACCGATTTGCGTAAAAGTGTATATATATATATTACAAAAAAATAAGTAAGCAGCAATAATCTTATACCCTTGCCTTTTGGCGTGGTTCCTTAGCTGGTCAATAACGACCAGATAAGGGACCAAGGGAAGGGAAGGGAAGGGAGAAAAAACTTTTAGCGTTTTTTGTTTTACAATTTTTATTTGTGATGATTTTCACATTTGTTTTAGTGTCAAAAATTAATCTCGGGAATGTGCGGAAAGTATAGAAAGAAGTGTGACAGTACAAGATGCAACAACTGCACTTAATACAGCGACTACAGTCTCACTGCACTAAATGCAGTTGCAAAGATGCATTGTACTAAATGTAAACCGGCTAAATAAGTTATATTGTATTATTAAAAAGTTAAAATAATTTAATATAAACTTTTAAAAACATCATTGGTTTGAACTTAATAAAAGTATTATTTTTAATTTTTCATCTAGCGGCTGGATATTTCGTTCTCAACAGGGTAGTCGGGACTCTCAAGGTAGTCGGCGATAACCTAGTATCAATACACTCCGTTCCCCACTTTCCGCTCGAATAAGAGACATTGAGTGTTGAGTGGCGGAAATCAACACCACGCTAAAAATAAACAAAATTACTTATATCTAGGGAAACAAGAATTTTTTTTTTTATTTTTTAACATTTTTTAAAGTGTTAATCGCATACTCATTAAATTCAAAAATACATATTTAGAAAAAATTTAACGCAGCGGAATTTGAATCCACGCCTCTTGAAAACCGTTCAACCGTTGAACGGTTTGCAAGAGGCGCGTTCAAATTTTTATACGTTTTCTAAATATGTCCTTTTCAATTATTATTTTAGATATATATTCTGTCAAATGTATATATTGTATAAATGTATATGTATAATTAATAAATATATCTGTCTGGAAAAAAGTTTACACACTTAAATTCATCGCGCCGCGTGACAGTGTAACAGCGTCAGATTCGCAATGTATTAGATGTAATTGTAGGTTCGATTCCTACACGAGGGAATGATTATATTTAAATGATTTTTATTTATCCGCTCTAGTAAGATAAAGCGCGGCGCTCAATTCCGCTTCTCAATATGCAATGTCTTGAATTTGGCCCAAAAGTGTCTTGACACTAGTTTCGCTCTGCCTACCTTGGTATGCGGTGTAAAGTGAATAAATGTAAAGCTAAAAAATCTGTAAACTATAAGTTAAATAACAGGCCACAGCTAGTATTTTTATATGAAAAAGTACTATAATTTAGACCCATATGTGCTCGAATAGACAATAGGGTAGATGGAAGATTGTGTGTATTGTTCCTTTCGGACCACACTTGAGCCCGTGTGTGGATACTATGTTTTTATTGCTTAGAGATATATATTCTAAATCGATTTTCAATATTGATTTCTTATGTAAAACTCACTTTTATTAGCTTTACCCGTAACTATCTATCAACTACTGTATTTTGATCCACTTCTAAATTTGCACGTGTCCGGATTCTAAGACACAATATTTATATAAATTTTTTAGCAAATAGTTAAAAATATTTAATAAATAAAATTCTCTCTTGCCAAAATATTGTTTTTTGTAAAATAATCTTTGGGTAGCAGAAATTTGTAGGAGTCGAATTTGCCGAATTTGAAGTCATAGTGCTTGGACGGTTTCCAATAGGCGTGGGTTCGATTCCCGCTGCGTTGCAAATTTTTATACGTTATTTAAAACTGTTTTTACATTGTATGTGTGTGAATAACGCTTAAGAAATATTAAAAATACAATATTTTCGTAGCATGAACCTGATGTCCTTGCTAGGACAGAAAAGTGATGTACGTGAAAATAACAAAAATATCATTTCTTTACGATACGCTCGAAAGCTAAGAGATTCCTATTTTCTTAAACATACATGAAAATTTCAAAATACTAGTAGACCTGTTACACGTAAAAGACGCGCCGCGCCGCCTTAGCAACGCTTATGTTACTTTATATAAAAATGTATATGAAACACATACTAGATGTGTAATATTTAATTATTAATTAAATTTATTTCTAATGCATTATTATAAAAACAATATATTTAAAATTTCATACGTTATTGACCACATAAGTGTAGTAAAATATATATATATATAAAGCTGTATTATATATATTATATAGATAATTATTAGGTGTTTAATATGCAAATAAACTAAATAAAATTACTTATTACTTTATTATAAATACTATTATTTCAATAATAAAGAGCTTAAAATCGTCTACTCACTCTATGATAGACACTTGAATGAAAATAAAAGGGAACTACCGTGAAATTGATCCTAATTGCCAGGTTATTAATAAAATACACGCACTTAATTGACATGACGATGCTAAAAAAATATAGAAGCTTTGATACAAAACTAATAGTCTAGGACAAAGAGAGCTTTTCTATTTTTTTTTAAGTTCACGCATCTGCCGCATACCACAAGGCAGGTATAGAATACCTAGTGTTAAGAAACTTCGTTCTACAATTTGCATCTTTGCGGTCTAAAAAGCCGCGGAACCTAACGTCGCAAATGATCTTACCAAACCAGGTAAACTAATATAAGTTGTAAATGAATGCAAGTGTATTTTTAAGCCTTTACTATCATCTTTAAACATAAATAAATTTCTTAACGTATTCCTATATTGTGAGGTAGGCAGTGAGAACTCACCGCTAAATCGGGTGATTTCGGTAATGAAAGTTCTCCATATTCTGTCTTTTTAGAAATATGACCATGCTTGAAGAACAAACAGGCTAATCTAAAATGATATAAATATAATTTCTTCAACAGAGATTCGCACCCATAATAAAAATCAGAATCAAAATAATTTAGTTAAGCCAATGATAGTTTAATGGAAATCATAATCAAAGTACATACAAAGCTATATATGCATGTTTATATATAATGTATGTATGTTTAAAAACCGCTATTCTCTTCCTTAATCTCACATAATAGTGAGAAAGACCACCGATTATTCGTCGCTAATACACATTTATAATACTCAAGATTCACACGAGAGCAATTACTCATATGTTTAGGTAGAAGAACGGTTAAATAATTGCTATGCTTAGGAATTGTCAATTGTAATATAGAAATTTTAGCTTTAAACTTAATGGGAAATGTGGAAAGCTTTTTTAGTTTTGCTTTTACAGCTTTACGAGTATTTAAAAATAGCGGTGTAGGCAGAAAGAACCTAGTGTCAAAATACTACTTCATGACAATGTGTGATCAATGGCGGAAAGCAACGCCACGCTTAGTCTTACTAGGGCGCAGAAATAAAAACAATTTAAATATAAACCTTCCCCCAAGTTAGAATCAATTTAATCAAAATCAATTAATCACATTTATTCAGACGCTGTTCCACTGCTCCACGATTGCCTCCTTTTAAATTACTAGATTTGTATATTTTCTATAAAAAATATACATGGCTAGATTTGAACTCACAATTTATGGATAGCGTCGATTATGTTATACAGTAGTTTCATTGCGCAACGCAATTCTTTTACATTTGTTATAATTTGATTAGTATCTCTTTTAAGAAAATGTAAAACATTCATAGAACAAGTATAAAAATTTGAACGGTTTTCGAGAGCCGCATGTTCCAATACCGCTGCTTTTAAATTTTAATACGTTTTTTAAGAATGTTTTTTGCCTTAAATCTAACTGGAAGACTACATTAGTTCACTATCGCTGTCACTGCACTATAAGACATTGCTAAGCTAATCGCCTTCGTAAAAAATACAAAACTGCTATTATATATCATGCACTATTAATACATCAAACAAGGTGTCCGACCCACGCTTAAATGCTTTAGGCTCTAGGACACTTGGTTAAGGCAATTTACATACATTACGACTAAAATACCATATTTTTTTTGTATACCTACATAGAGGAACTCAAACATACGCGCCACATATGCGGTTTTACGTTTTCCAAAAATGTTTTTCTTTTACAGGAAGCCGCCACAGATCCAGAATGCAATTTTATCGTAATAATTGAGTGTTTTTCTAATTTACAAAATATGCATCGTTATGTTTCTTTCCGCATAGCAAGGTAGGCAGAGAAAACCTAATGTCGAGACACTGTTCTACGTATTTCGTCGGAATTCGAGACATTGTATATTGCGTGGAATTCAACGCCACGCCGCTTTATATCTTATTAGTGCGAAGAAATGAAAATAATTTACAATACAAATGAATAACATTGGGGCGAGTGGGGATTGAACCCACAACCAATTACGTTAACAGTTAGTTTTTATACTACTGTACCACAATAGCGTCAATTTTTTATTTATATGTATGTAGATTTTCTCTAGTGGAATTCGAGCCAACAATCATCACGGGAAGTCTGCTACACCAACATCAAACAAATACTGTTTAAGCTAGTTCTATCTAAATATGTAACTTCCTAAAAACAGACAGTGCTGGCCTTACATTTCAATTCACAGCCCACAATAAAAACGGGATTGTAAATAGCTATTTGAATAATGATTATTTTAATTATTACTTATATTATAAGGTCATTGTGGCACTGTAGGACAGCGTCTGACGGTAAACGCGCGACAGTAAAAAATTGTTGTGGGTTCGTTTAACACTTGGTGGAAAGATTATTTTAAAATTATTTTAATTTCTCCGCTCTAGTATCCCGCGTATCAGTGTAAAGTTGCCTGCTAGCAATATTTGTTTAAGAAGTAGTCCCTTGTACAAACTATTCTATATTTAAAGATATATACGTACTGTTGTCACGTTGAGTGACGCCACCCAACACGCAATACCTTGATTTCAGGCGGAAAGCGGAGAACGTTTTGACTAGAAGTGTTTTGACTAGGTTCTCTCTAACTATGCTTCTAGGAGGACAAGCGTGGGCAAAAAAACGTGATAAACGTATATATTATATACTAGCAACACGCTCACGGCTACGCCTACGTAAACTAAATGGTTAAACTATTTAATTTTGTTGCCCGCCCGAGTTCTTACTTAAATCACAATATTTTCTTAAATTTTTAGTTTAAATGGTTGTATCTTTTTTATTTATGAACCGATTGAAATAAATAAACACTAAATATTAAGAAAACTTTACCAGAATACAATATTTATGCATTTAAATCAGTTAAGCCGTTAAGCCGTCTCTGAGAAACGGCTTAACTGATTTAGGGATAAGTGTGCACAAGCGAACAGACACAACAGACAAACAGAAAAAATAAAAATCATTGTTGTGTCATGTAATACCAGAGAACCCCTATTACATTGATAAATGCCCCCAATAATATTTTTTTCATATATCTTCTATGTACAGACAGCGATCAGTTATATTATTATTATATGTATAGATTGTTAGGGTATCAAACACATATATAATCCTTATATTTTGTAAAAGACATTTTTGTCTGTATGCTTGTTGGATTATAAATGAAATGGCATTGCTTACAACTTATCTCAGTGTGCAGGGCGAGCATCGCATCAAGAGCTTGGTGCTAATGCGACCGCCTTTATTGATAGGATAGGAGGTCTATAAAGAAATCTGAAAAAGCTGAATTTATTTTATAGTAATCGTCATAAAATGAACTGTCTTGAAAGGTTTCTGGTTTGACACGTCCTTTTTTATTATACAAAACCTGTAAAATAGAATTTATGTGCCCCGAATAGAAGAATTGTATCATAATTTGTAAACAGAAAAGCAATTTGTACACATAGATGATAAAAATAGATTTATTTTATAAATATATAATTTGCAATAAGATATATGGTTACCATTGCCATATTGTAGCTAGGCGTCAAATATCACAAAATAAACATATTCTCTAGTTTCGTTGAAAAGTAGCTTAGATAGCTTTATAAATCTATTTTCAGATCTTGCACTCATAATATTTTACATTGTATGTATATGTATAGAATTTTACGCTTTTTTTCTTTTTAAAGTAGTGAGAACCTAGTGCCAAGACACTCTGTCCTCCACTTTGCATCTGCTTACGAGACATTGCGTGTTGGGTAGTGGAACTTAACCCCGAGTGGAGATCGATTCCATAACCATCTCATTAACAGTTAGACGCTGTCCCACTGCGCCACGTTGACCTCAAAATATAGGCAGACTCTGAAATCTTAAATAAAACTAAATAAGCTTTATTATTACTTACCTGCTACATCACTTAAAACATAGAGATAATAACTAGAAATTGGTCTATATTTTCTAACCTGCTCAGAAATTCTCCACGGGTGGCTACGGTACGTATGGTTCGGCGCATTGTGTAAGCCGTTGATTACAGCAAGCAGTGACAGCGGCCAGGTGATGGTAATTACAATTATTTTCAACCGAAATTACTCTTTTGAGTGCCCAAATCACGGTGGTCATTGTTAAGGGCAAGGTTCTGTTTCCATTTAAAAGCTTTTACACAAAGTAAAGGAGACATTATTTTGATAGATTTCCCCAGAGAGAATCCTTTCGTTTCCCCTAGTCTGAGAGAAACTAGTGTTAAGACACCTCGTTCTTCACATCTCCATCGGTACATAGTGTATGTGTGCGTGTGTGTGCTTTTTCTTATTATAGCGAGGAAATAAATATAATTTAAATATAATCATTAGAATAAGTGAGAATTGTACCCACGAACGTGTTAACACTGATTTTAAAGATCTCTTGAAAATTATTAAGATTCATAATATGAAAATTCTAGCCTCTTTGTACTGGTTTGTGTATTTGCACAAAATTTTATGTTTGTTTTTTTATAACCGCGTATTTAACGTTTTGGCACTTCGTTCTCACATTTCCACCTAATTCTCAAATATTGCATGTTGAATAGCGAAACCTAACATCGTCAATTAACTTACCAGATTCATTTTAGATGTGATAATTCCACCACCTAAAAAACTAACCTACAACTATAGCGAGTACGGCCAGATGTTACCCCATTGCGCCACAATGGCCATATAAAATAGTAATTCGCCTTAAACCATTTCAATTCTCACGCTAAGATCAAAGACTTGAGACGCCAGCTACGTTCCTACTAATTACGAATACGTTCAGAAGTAATATGGGATCAGTGTTGATTAAAAATGACATACAATGG
Organism: Podotricha telesiphe; assembly: GCA_038994665.1. Taxonomy (NCBI): domain Eukaryota; kingdom Metazoa; phylum Arthropoda; class Insecta; order Lepidoptera; family Nymphalidae; genus Podotricha; species Podotricha telesiphe. The sequence continues at coordinate 696,312 of JAOYRR010000099.1, forward strand.
TGATTGTTGATAGTTCAGTTTAGTTCTTATGATTGCGCGTGCGTTTGAAAGTAATATCGTTTGACGATGTATGGCGGTATGTTTGGCGCAGTGGGAAAGTATTTGAGTTTTGCTAGGTTTCTTGGTTCTTTTGCTAGTCGGGTCCAATTATTTTGGATTACCTAATCTGAGAAGATGAATTTACAATCGATACAATGTCTTTCTTCCAGTCGATGATGACAAACTAAGTGGCTCGTCATTTAACTCTCTCTCTGTATACTCTGTGAAAATGGAGGCCATTGTAGAGCAGTGGCACAGTATCTGCAAACGCGATTGTTTGAGGGTTCGATTCTAACTCGAAGATGTTTTTTCATTTCTCCGCTCTGGTGCCTAAAAAAAGCTTGAACCTCCGCCACTTAACATGCAATGTCTCGATTTAGGACGGAAAGTGGAGAACGGAGTGTCTTGTACACTATGTTTCGTCTGATTCTTCTGATATACAAAAAAAGCGTAAAGCTGGCTTTTGCTTTATACAATTACATTTAACATAAACTACTAGTTTTAACTCAAACCAAATAACTTGTAAAGAATTTTATATAAAAAAAATATTTTACATTTTAAGGCAATTTGCAATTAGATACCTTATTTAATAAAAAATGTAGTTTTATCAAATGTGTAATGTGTATTTAGGTGTGTTTAAAAGCAAAGTGTATGATGCCAATACAATAAGTGCCAAGGCGACCCACATTTTGTGATGAAACATTTTATTCAATGATCTTAATATCGTATAAGAAGTACTGAATACTGACCAATATGTCGGCGAGTTACCTCGGAATTTATATTACATATTATATGTTCATTTATTCTACTAGAGATACATAATTACATACAGTAAAAATGTAACTGAACCGATGTCTTTTTGTCTGTGCGCTTGTGAAAGGCTTAACCAATTTAAATACAGTTTTGACCATTGTATTTTTGTAAACATCCCTTTACATTTACTGTTTGTTTTATTTTAATCAGTTCATGAACAAAAAGTTACAGAAAGTTTGTTATGTACGTCAGAAAAACAAAATAGGTATAGTCGTGTAGTTTACGCAAGCGAAGTCGCGAGCGAGTCGCTAGTATCAAATAATTTTGTTTAATTGATCTTTCTCTCATACTATCTAAATGTGCCCTAAGAACAGAGCCTAACAAGCACACGCGGGAAATGCCTTAACCCCTTCAACTTCTTTTCCCTCGCTTAGACACGTATGAACGTACTATGGCTGTACCAAATAGCATTTTTTGCTAATAAAAAATATACACTAATAAAAAAATATATACATAAGTATATATTTATTATTAGGTGTAACAAATGAATTAAAAAAAACAAATGAAATATAGGATGAAATGATAAAAGTAGTAATACATTAAAGTATTGTAATGAACTGTTAACAAAACAAAGATCAAAAGTTTTATGTAATTGATTTTAAAAATTGATTATTTTTGTATAAATATGACTAATACATTTTTGTGGGTCTAGTTTTTTCATTATATATCCCTTAGACCCGGATGTTTAAGAAACCTGCAATAATTGTAAAAATAAATGAAACATCCGAATTACAAACTTAGTATTTATAAATAAACGTTTATGCACTCTTAAGTATTGTGTCCTGATAATTTTATTATATTAATGCAATTGTAATAAAGCACTATAATATAATAAACCAAAGTAATCTACAATGACGCAGTACACCACTATCTCTCGTTCGTAGTAAAAATACTCGGACCAGTTCCTCGACCGATCCGTATTGAACATGAGAGCGAACGGTCTGTGTTACTAAATAAATCCGTAAAAATTGCAATGCTTGTCCTAAGTGTTAAGTATTTTAAATTTTTAAGTTTCTGATAGAGTAAAAAGTAAGTAAGGTATCTTTTTGTAAATTTTACGTGACAGATTTCTATTTGCACCATTCGGCATTTTGAAAATACGTTGATTGACGAGCTCAACTAGATTTAATCTTGCGAGCAGTTGGGTTGCAACTAGTTTTATTACTCGCGTAGGACCCATTGGACTTATATTTTGACAGAAGGGTACGTCATCGTATAAAGCGGGAAGACAATACTGTGCAAAAAAAATTATGATACAATAAAAAAATGTAAGCATACAAAATATATTTAGAAATATACACTTAAATATACATATACATATTTCTAAACATACATATATAATTATGTACATATTTTCTTAGTTTTCCTAGGAATTTCATGTCATGTTTTACAAAATTTTAAGTCAGACATTTTAAAATAAGGCACATCATATATCTACATAAATTGTTGATATATATTTACATCATTCGTCATTTATTAAAATAATCAACGTTAGCTTTCTATATATCCAATATAACTTTCCACATGTCAAAATATAATATAATACAAATAACATTGCCGTTATCATAATTTGAAGTTTTATTATCAACGCTTAACTATTCAAATTCATTTTATTTAAATTTGAATCGATTTATAAGTAAAATTTATACGTTCACGATTTTCACACATAAAAGCATCATTTATGTGTATTTATGTAGCTTATGTAAATATTTATATGTATATGTATAAATAAAAAGATTGTAAATAAAGTTTTACTTGTATTAAGTTAACTGACAGACCAAAATTTTACTTTGAACTGGTATTTTCAAGATAATATAAAGTAAAGATAAAAAAACAGAAACTTTTTAATGTATTTTATTTCTTACAAGAAAAATTGCTATAAAACAAATCATTTAAAATTTTATAATAAAGTATTTTAACTTTTAATACTCCAACATTTTTAATTATTATAAGTAAATTATTTTCAATCTTTCGCCCTGTTAAGACAACGCGCGGCGTTGAGTTCCGATACACAACACTGAATGTCTCGTATTCGGGCAGAAAGCGGATGAGGGAGTACCTTGACACAAGTTTAATATGATAATCGATGCTTTTATAAAGCAGTTCTATGTTAATCAATATTTATCCATAAATAATATAAACAACGCCTTCCAGTGACGCATAAAGGCGTGTCACACCTGCGGAGAAAGTAGCTGCGTTTTCGGCACTTTCATACATTACTCACAGCGATGTTCTCTGTATCGGTGTTATGTCATCGGATTAAGAAATTTCCTGTTCAACAACTTGGAATATTTTCGTGCACTTATTTTTATGTAATCGTAAGTTAATTATTCATGAATTCATGAATTTGAACGCGCAAATTGTTTAATTGCAACTAATTATACTTACTTGTCTTTTGTAGTTTGTTTTTTTTTTTGTTTAATTTGTAATCGAAGAAAAGATAATACAGGTGTGTAGTTAGACCGGTGCATAAAAAAATGGGAACTCGTGTGTTTAGTTTTATGTTTCAAACACGTGGCATATTATATTGCCTATTTTTTTGCAGTACCCATATTTTTGGAGTTAGCGGATAGTGGTTAATGACAATTGATAATTAATTCTATTCATAAATTTTCGCCCGCTCTTTATAAATAAAATGTAAATATTTACGGAACATAAGAATTTTCCTGGAAAATACTTATCTGCGATACGATGAGGCTTTTAAATTGTATGAAGTACACCTTCGTGTCAAATATATCTTTACTTAATATTTTATTAAGACATAGCGACCCGCGTGAACTATAGCTGTAAAACAATGATAATTCTGGAGAAAATTAAAAAAAGAAGAAAAAGTAGCCTATGTTCATCTTAAAACCTTCAGGTATCGCTATATAAAATGTCATCACAACCAGTTTGGCAGTTTGGACGTGATAACCACACAGACAGACAGACAAAGTTACTTTCGCATTTATAATATTAGTATGGGTAGTCAGTAACAGATATCTATAAAAATATTTTTAGAGCGGATCTTAAAATAACGTGTGATATTTTTTAATCTAGCTTTCCGTACAGTCAGTCTTGTCGCAGTATAGGTAACAATGTGGAAGTGTCCAATTATAGAAGAGCAGGTTGGTGTTCTGCTGTGTCACAAAATTTCTATATGACTGTTAATAATAAAACAAGTGTTGTCAAATATTATATTTCTTGTTTAAAATTTTATGCAGACCACAAAATTTTTTATGGTAAATTCAATTTTGTATTTATTATACAGTGAATCACATTACAAGATATCATTAAGGGATAAGTACACGGTCTCAATAAATTCACTAATCAATACACTCTATGGATGCTTGAAACTTTTCTATAAAGATTTATTAATAAACTTAGTATTTAAAACAAATCAAAATGAAAAAACAAAACACTAATATTTTTAACTTTACGGAAATTTCTTTGAATGTGAACAGAAATAAAAGCAAAATATATTAAATTTATCTCGCTTGGGAATTGAACCCACGACTATTGTATATAATCACTGGTCAACTCCACTACGATGGCGTTCGAACACAGAATACCTTAATTGGAATTTAATTTATACCACTAATTGCTATCTACACATGTCGACCGCGCCTTAAACGTGTGTACGCTCCAAAACTAAAATTACGCAATAAAATTCTTCGAAGACACGTAAAGTGTTGTAACATTATTAATATTTTTTTTTATGATATCGGCTCGGCTGTGGGTGATCGTTGTAGGTTCAAACACAAATTGAGAAATATTGTGATATAATTTTCAAATTAAACTATTTTTCACCGAATTAATCGTGTATATTGTTGGTATTCGAAATAACATTTTATAAACCTGACGTTTCGAACACTTTACTGTAGTCCGTGGTCACAGGTAGACAGGTAGTTTGATATAATAATTGTATCAAAAGGAAGACAAATGCCACTTCAGTTTATTATTTGTATTCTAAAATGTATTTTGGAATACCAATAATATACGCGATTAATCCGATTTTAAAATACTTTCATTTCAAAATGTGTAGTAATCGTGAAATTCAAAGACCTAATTATGATATAAATTAGATTTTAAATTGTTTTAGTCGATACTAATTAAGTAGTGACATTAATAACAGTAGTTTATTCGGCTGTTCAGCATACCACTATCCTGAACTAAAGTCACTGACCATAAATGGGCGAAAACCGAAGAACCAAATAATAATATAGAGGACACGTGAATATAAAACATGACTGATAAGCATTTGGATGATTTTTCTCTATTAACAGAACAAAATTACAGGCAAGTCAAAATCGTGGCCATTTATGACCATTGATCAATTTATAATAACAATATAAATGATTTCATATTGATAAATTCAGTACACACAATACAATTCAGTACATATTTATTACTAGCGAACCGCTCGCGCCTGCGCCAACTACACGACTATAACTAACTATTTAGATTTTTCCACCGCTTTTTCGCCTTCTTATTTAAATCATAAATTGTACTAAAATAATTGATTGAAATAAAATAAACACTAAATGTTAAGGAAAGTTCACCAAAATACAATAGTCAAAACGTCATTAAAATCGGTTAAGCCATTTCTGAGATTAAAAATCATTGTTTTGGGTTATATTACATTTCTAAATGCCCGCAATAATATATTTGTCATATATCTTCCATGTACATACAGCGATCAGTTACATTTTGATTATATGTATAGATTAAGTTAAGTAGATGAGTAGGTAGATGTAAAATATATACTAGATATTTTTTCTTATTTTCAAGCTTTTTCCTCAAGGAACCGCGTACCCACGCGGGAGAACCTAATGTCAAGACGCGCCTTGACTTTTGAGATCAGAGATACAAAAATAATCATTAAAATCATTTCCCCGTATGGGAATTGACCCCACAATAAATCGCGTTTACAGTCAGACGCCGTTCCACAACTTAGATACGATTGATATACGAAACAGTTGAACATTATATTCTGTTTATAACTTCAAGATGCGCTCCACATGACATATATATTTTAATACATTTCAATTGTACGCAATCTATACGCATAAAAAAGCAAAATCGCGATATATTTACCTTAATGCTTGGGATTCATGCGGGATAATGATCTCACGCGACATCTAGAGTAGCGTGCAAAGTGCCGGCTTCGTCACGTGCAAAAAATACGTGTGAAATGGCATTATCATGTTTCTTTTAAATTTTAAGCTTTAGTAGTATATTTTGGATTTATAAAAAAATATTATTGAACATAGTGTATCACTTCAGCTTTACACTGCATCTCGCATAGCAGGGTAGTCAGAGAGAACCTAGTGTCAAGACACTCCGTTTTCCACTTTTCGTTCGAAAGCGAGACTCGAGAATCGAAATCGAAATGAAAATAATTTCTTTGGGAAATAAACAATGTTTAGTTTCTTTTGTAAAAAATTACGGAATTTCCATTTAAGTTTTTCTTTTTTTTATTATTAATTTTGATAAATTTCCAACCTTTGTCTATATTGTAGACATTTAAACGTTCATATATGTAATTATGTAATGCTGTATTATGTTTTAGTTATTTGTATTGAACTATTGTTTCATATCGTATATAAATTATCAGTATTGTTAGCTAATATTGACTTACTACTTTTTCTACTTTACTATTAACAACTAAGCTAAATGCTAGAGAACAATAAAAATATTCAAAGGAACCCTAAACGATAATCCTGCATAATTATTTTTTTTCCAACACTACCGTCAAGTAACTATTATATTGTATGTATGTATGTATGTGCAATTTAAGTGACATTAGCCATCTTAAGTCGATCTGAGATGTTCACATATTGTCATCATTTTCACTTAACATTCTTTTGTGTAATATAATCTTTTGATTTAAGTTTTTTTAGCTGACTCTCTAGTATTACGTCACTCCATTCTTTATTCTCCATTCAGATGAAGCTCGCGCTGAGGGACGTCGTTCAACTACGCGTAGCATAGCCTAACTAAAATTGAGAATTATCACTATGCGCTTTCCGCCTGAATTTGAGTTATTGACTGTAGCGGAATTCAATAGCGTTGCATCTACCAGATCAGGGAAATGATTATTCAAATCGACATAGTGTTGTAACACTACGTTCTACCACGTTGTAAATTTAGGTTAGGTTAGGTAGAGAGTGGAGGCGTGGAGGTTAAAGCAACTTATGCCTACTATTGGGTCGCAAGTCCCAGGCACTGCTTGGAGCTTTTCTCTTTGCACGGGTGACGGTGAATCGATGAAATGCTACGGAGTTTTTTCTCATATAAAAGGATAATCATTATAATTTTTAATATAATGCCCTTTTGTATTTATTTTTATAATTTAATAAACAAGTCCATCGTGGCGCAGTGGGGCAACGGCTGACTGTAAACGCGATTTGTTGTTGGTTCGATTCCCACGTTGGATCAGGACGACGAGGAATGATTGTATTAAAAACATTTTATTTTTACACTCTGATACCTAAGACAAAGCGCTGCACTGAGTTCCGCTACTCAACATCTCAACAGCAATGTCTCAATTTCGGATGCCTGAAGAATGAAGAAGAAGCCGTAAAAAAAATTAACAAGTTCAACTACTAAAGTATATATCGACCATGCAGTGATAATTTTACATAAAAATCCAGTTTTAACGCGTAATACAATATTTATATGCATAAAAGACACGCTGAGATAAATTAAGAGCGTACAGACGTACAAGATAAGGCATTTTTATATACATAAAAAGCGCATAATAGTCCGACGTGCGCACGCGGCGGCGACTCAAAGTAATGTCGCGCGCAAACATCATTTGCTAGCTGTTAAATGATATCGAGGCCTTTTAGTTGACATTTTCTTAAAAATATATATTTTAAAGTAGCTGCTATTAAACATGTAATATTTGAGAAGAGGAAAAGGAGTACGAGTTCTAAAGAAATTGAGTTGATTTTAAATTTAAAATTACCGTATACGTACATCGTGACATTTCTGTACATTAAAAGTTTTCACTTTGCAAGCTTTTATAAGCAATGTCATATCAACGTTACTTATTTATAAGCGGTGTAAGCAGTAACAACGTAGTGTTAAAACTCTCCGTTCTGCACCAACTTAGAGGAGATATAGCCATAGCGCTTTTTCCCCTCATATCAGTGTAGGCCCAGAGAACCTAGTGTCTTTAGACTCTGAGATATCTAACGTGTCTTGCTACTAGAGTTGCAATGAAAAGAATTTGAATATAATCATTCCCACGAGTGGAAATCGAACCCACAATCATCGCGTACAGTCGACGCTACCACACCGCACCACGGTGGCTACAATATTTCAATTTGGTAAATGGCAATATTCTTTAATTTGGAAAAACTCTAGTAAGGATCGAAAACCTAGCTTTCGCCAATACACGCGACACATCCCACTGCGCCTTAATGGCAACTTTAATTACCGCTCTAGAAGCATACATTTAAACAATTTAGATGTGAATCTTTTTATTTAAACAAAATTCCTGACAAGTGACCTTTACATATCGTATACGAGTAGCTGATCCCATCAAAGTTCAAGACTATTAAAGTTTTATACTATTTTTTTACTAGGAGATGTGTTGGGATATATCTTAGCAGTTATTCCGTGAATACTCTAGTAAAATGTGGGAATGAAGTTCTAATTTGATAACAATTCAAGGGTAGGTATGACTGAAATCCGTGATTAAAGGGTCAGCCTAGGTAGGGCCAAATACATAGACAAAGTGCGATTCTCATAGTTTTCGCTACTCATGTTATCCTAGTGATAGCTTTCAATGTGTAGTAAATAAAAATACAGTTAATGCATCATAAAAGATTTTAAATACATTCATAATTCATTGAAAAAAATTGTTTAAAAAACATTTACAATTTTTTATAATTTGTAATTTTTTTTGCAGCTTTATGATTTTTCTCGTACACGGAGAGAGCATCTAGTGTCAAGACACTTCGTTCATCACTTTTCACCTGAATTGTAGACATTGCCAAATCGCCTTTCTAGCCAGACCATGTCCTAATATAACAATAACCTAAAATCACAAATCACTTACACTTCACTTAGTCTGTGTAAAAAAAATATTTATATGACTTTACTTTAAAAGTTTTAAAACTAAAACAAGTATTCGTTCATTACATTCTAATAAAACATTCTAGTTCTTTACCTACTTCGAAGCGAGTTTTAACCAGAAAGGGGCAACCGCGCCCAATGTAACGGACCCAAATGTATTGTACAATACACATAGAGGTATATATAGGAACTAAATATATACAACTTATATAGCTCTGTTGAAATGTGTGGATTTTTTTTTAATTTACCATAGACTATACTACAGTGCTACAGGTCACTGTAACATTCATATTAACACAAGTGGGTGTGGGTTCGATTTCCATTCACTGCTCCGCTCTGGTAATACAAAGTGCAACACTGTGTTCCGCCATTCAACATGCATTATATCGAATTCGTAAGGAAAATGGAGAGCGGAGTGTTAAGACACTAACTTCTTTCTGACTACACTGATATGCTGGCAAGAGTGTGAAGCTGGTAAAAAAATGTTAAGAAATGATCATAATGACATTTTGCGCCTTATACATTTAAAATAAAACTGCAACATAAATTTGTATGCATTTTAATTTTAAAAAAGTTAACTTAAGGGAAAAGAAATAATTAATAAAGAAGAATTTTATCAAAACTATTCTAATTTACAAGATTTGACCCAATATCAGTTAGCATACAGACCGACAAAGATTTTAATTAGTTATTTGGTATAGTATTTAACGCCATCGTGGCGCAGTTATGAAGAGTTTCTGCAACATGCAACTGTTGTCGATTCCATTCCTATTTTAAAGGAATACTTATATTTAAAATATTTTTATTTTACACTCTGGTAATACTATGCCCGGTGTTGTGTTCCGCCATCTAACACACAGTCACTCAAATAAATGAAAACTCGTAATATTTTGATATTCTATTTGCTACAAAATCCACTTTATGTAAGAGATTTGAAATTTCAAAGCTATAGATTGACTATTAGCTTAGTTTAGTTGAATATTACTTTTATTACTAATACATTATTTGACCTATCATCGTAAATAGCAATGTTTAGTAGTCACAGGGATATTAGGCTTGATTGTAAGAAAATGTGCCGATATCAAAAGTGCTCGTGAGTCGATTGTCCTTGTCGACCTTCATACAGCCTACAGTGGAATGGGCATTAGAGAAAGGATAAAAATTGCCCGCAACTCCGTTTGCGTAGACCTTTATGACATTTATCTATACTTCCAATAACTATATGCTGATATGAAAACTTTGTTGATGTTTCAAATCTTAAATTTTTATATGTCAACGGAAATTTTGTTAAGGAAGCTTTTACTTATTTCTTATGGTTTAGCTGGTCTATAATGATTCTACGTCAGGTGTGCCACTCTTCGAAATAAATTATATCCTAAGTCCTGCCCTGGAATATAAAGCTATACAACTAAAATAGTTTTTTTCAAATCCGTCCAGTAGCATGTGCATGTTCGTATTTTATAACTGCTTTTTGATCCGCCTATTATTAGATAAGATATAAAGAAAAGATAATTATGTAAGTGTACATGTTTTCAGCATTAAATAATATATAATAATAAAATGGTTCAACCTTGTTATATATATATAACACACACTATAATCTTGTCTTGAGCTTATCTTACACTTTTTTATACACATAAAGTTACATAGTACACGTGGGTAAGGTTTTAGGAGTAAACGGGGACAAATTAGACGCGAGTCTAGTTTAATTCTCACGACAGGATAGAATCTATATAATTGAAAATTAGATACGTAGAAGATGCTCAATAATAGGAATAAAAAAATTACATAATTTACATAACAAATGTCGCCATTTTAATTATATGTCACACTTCATTAGATGAATTTACATAGTTTCTTTTATTACTTTATTTGTACACCACATTGAACTGAAAGAACTTATTGACATAAAAATTAAACCGACTAAAAACTCAGTAAATGAATACGCAATCATCCCCTATGTTTATACCCTTGGGGTTAGAGCTTTTGTTATAAAATGTATGTGACCGACTTCGTACTACTAGTCATTAAAAAGTCTTATTAAAATTGGTCTCCTTTGTAAAAAGTTATCCGTGGTCAATTATAAAAAAAATCCACTACCAAAAAATGCCACCTTCGTTTTTTTTTCGTCGGCTAAAAAATAGGGGCGTAAGGTATGGTGTTAAGTTATGCAGCCATTACTTCCAATCAACCTTTAGGCAAAGAAGAAGAAGCTGTTCTAAAAATAAACGGTTAGGTGGTGGACGCATTAAACATACAATATATAAATCGAAATACAAAACTGTAAAGATACCTATATAAATAAATACTATATAAACTATACTATATATATGTATATATACACATAAATTATTATATAGAAAAGACGACAGTCTTTTCAAGTAGGTGTGGTTTTGAGAATTATTTGTAAGAAAATAGTATTTCCTTTTTTTAATATGTTTTTTCATTTTAGTTGCTGACGTAAATATTAAGCAAAAATAACACTGTACAAGTAGATATACACTCGTATTCAAACGATCGGTCAAGGACGAATTATAATAATTTATTGTTGTTACAGGTGGATGTGAATCAGATAGTGGTATTACTGTGAGTTTAATTAGTTTTATTATTTACTATAGATTAGATTAATATAGTCGAAATTGTATTTAAGCGTTTGACGGTCTTTCTAAGTTCCCTAATAGAGATAAAGCTAAAAGTTCAACAAATATATATTTTAAGTATTTTTTTATTATTCCTTGGCAAAACAGCCTTTTGAGCCGATGGAAGCTTCCTATAGGACTGACAATACTGACATTTTTGTGTTAGTTGACGATTCCAAAGCCTCTTTGATTCATGTAGTGACTTGTATCTACGTTTTAGACGTTAGCAGTGTTACTCCTAACAGTAACATTTTAGGAAAAAAAGTTAATTAAAACGTTTAATACTCAAATTTGAATTACAGCTAGTATTTTAATATGTATTGAAAAACTTTCGACCTTTCATTAATCGAAAATTATACAGACTGAAATGAATGATATGTGAAATTTAGCATAATTTAAGTTTGTTTAGATACGAAGTGTAAAAATCGAATATTTACAATGTATATAGAAATAAATTAAAATAAATTATACCACTCTACCATGTTATTTGCTATACACTTTTGTACAAAGTGGCATAAACGTTGCTAAGGCAACCCGTATTATACGCGCCAACGGATCTACAAAGAGCCATTAAATAAATTCATAAATTATGAACACATTTGGCGATTTGAATTTTGAATCCACGCCCTTTTTATCCAGGCATCAACCAATTTGTCACTAGACCGCTACTGTGGCAATATACACAAAAATATAAGATATTAAGATATATTTCATATAAACTAATCCTTCACGATTACCCATTGTAGTTTGTTTATGGTATAAGTAGATTACATAATAGCGTTTAAAGAGGTTATTAGGTTAGGCTATGCTTAGTTTAAGAATCTATTGTGGGACACACCTACACCTTGTGGCATTTATTTGAAAATGATTTAGATTATATTAAGGGAGATCGCGGCGCAGTGGGATATCTGGTTGTGGGTTCTTTTCCCATTAAGTAGAATGATTATACTAAAATTATTTTCATTTCGCCGCTCTGGTGAACAAGACAAAGCTCGGCGTTGAATGTCTCGAATTCGGACAGAAAGTGAGGAACGGAGTGTCTTGACACTAGGTAAAAAAAAAGATTTAGATTTATAAGTAACGAAAAACAAGTGTGTAAAACAAATATTATTTCTTCATTTTTGAGAAACCAGGAAAATGCATAGATGTATATAGACTAGAAACTATGTAGCTCCGTAAAAGAGGAAACACGCGTGCCTTGTTTGTCACTTTACACTAAAGTATTTGTCAAACACATGTCGTTTGTGTATTATTTATTGTATTTTTTTTTTAGAAGTGTATTAAAATATGAACATAGCTTGATAAGCCGTACGATGAACGCATGGCTTGGCAGTCAATGCGCTTGGGCGGTTTCCAGGACGCGGGTTTGAAACCCAGCGGGATCGATCAACTTTTATACGTTTTCTAAAAATATCTTAAGTGTGAGAATAACACTAATGTAATGTATTTTTTATGCAATTTTATGAAAAAGTATTGGCTTCCTTTGTTTCTTTTACTCATGTAAACTTTGACTTAGCAAAATTTGATGCACTCCTTCTGCATAATTTCTAAAACAAGGTTAAAAGTATATTCTTCTCGTATTAATATAATACTTCTAATTTTGCTATTTCTCTTTTATTTCTCCGTTCTTCACTTTCCGAATGTGTCAGAATTTATCTTATACTTATTAAAGTTATAGCTAATAAGCATGTTTGCCAAAAAACAATTAGGTACAAAACAGCTTATTGCCTTTTCCTGCAAAATTCATCTACATATATAAATTGCTTGCGATACTCAGTGACTGACGGACAACGCTCAGCTGAAAGTACTGGGTGGAATAAGCTGAAGCTTTTCGTGTTCCTTGGGGGATAGGGGACTATTAAGCGGAAGTTTCTCGAAATTACTAAGGGAATGCATTAAAAAACGGAATTACACAAACGAAGTCGTGGGCGACAACTACCTTAAAATATAATGAGATCCGTCTAATAAGTGGGTGGCCACTTACAACATTTGAAAATTGCCCTAGGCCTATTGTGTCCAGATGAAAGATTAAACAACTATTAGCTATAGATGACAAGAATGGTATTGTAATTTCATGTAAATAAACGATCAATCATATGCCGTTGTTTTTGTTGTTAAATACTAAATAAAACAGAAACTTGATCGCAAATTATATATGAGAAGTTTAATAGAGCAAGTTAATTGAAGTTTGAAATTAAAAATCTTAGAAGTTATCAGGTAAAATTTGAAACCTTACACACCAGAGAGCAAGATACACCCTGCTTACCCTGCAAGAATCCAGGGCAGTACGCGAGGCAACTAAAAAATCGTTGGCGGTAGTTTGATAAAATAATTGTATCAACTGACATATGGTTGCATTCGACCTCAGTCTACCTGTGACCACGGACTACTGTAAAGAGTTCGAAACGTTGGGTTTCTAAAATATATTTTCAAATATCAATAATATACGCGATTAATCTGTTTAAAAAGAGTTTGATTTTAAAACAAATATTCATCCAACCAAAGATATTTGTAAGAATTTTTCATATTTTAAATGTAATTATTTTAACCGGATTAGTTATCCTGTGACCACGGTCTAGGGTTTTGTTCTGTCATGGTTATTTTCTAAAATATATTTCCGAATAACAAAATATTCACGTCTAATCCGGTTCAAATATATCATTTAAAAGATATATTTAAAAAAAGAGAGAAATAAACGTGATTTTACGTTATATAGTCCGCGCAAACAAAGTTGCGGTCTGCACCTAGTATATCATAAATTTTCTTCGTTCTCACTCCTTATTTTTAAGTAATCTAATACAAAAACATCGGCCGAAGACTAATTCAAAGGAATTTATGAGTTTGCGTGACATCACTAAATTAGCTTAGAAGAAATCCGTCTGTCACGTGTGTCTGTGTAAACGTACAGCTGTCATAATTTTTTTATCATAATTACATATAGTATTATAATATGTAATTATAATATATTATGTCATCGGTGGCACAGTTAACCGTGACGTGAATGAAATTATTTTGTATACGAATCCGGATAGAAAATATGTTTTTATTTAGAATATTTGATATGCAATATCTGTTATAGCAGAAAATAGACAGTTACAAATTACCGGTTGTAAACACAGCGTTGAGTTTGTTTTATAATTTATAACTTAATATCATTTGTATTTATATTAATACTTCGGGCTTACCGGGACAGGCAGAGAAAATATAGTTTCAAGGCACTCCGGTATTTACTTTTCGACCGAATTTGAGATATTGCGTGTTATATGGTAAACTTAACGCCGTCTTACCGGAGCGCAGAAACAAAAAATATTTAAATATAATCACTTCTTCAAATAGAGATCGAACCCACAATCATATTGTAATTACCGACAACCACTGCTCCACTGCGCCGAGATGGCCTTTTTATTTATATCAATTTATAGCATATTAATAATTTTATAAATGACTATAAACTAATAACTACAAAGTACAAAAGTAGTAGCAATTAATAAGACTTCTGATTAAGAAACTAGGATGTGAAAACATGTTTTCACCCATGTATGGAAAAAGGCAAGGTATTCAATTCTACAGGAAAAAGCAAGGGAATTATGAAATGAGAGAGCGTTACTTCCTACGATTTAATATATTCACATTTCTTGTTAAAATAATATAGAAAATAATGATCGATTATCATGAATTCCGCGATTAAATGTAATATTTTTTACTATGAAGTGTAAAGAGACTCCGTTTTCTGTTTTCCGCCCAAATTAAAGAAATTACGTGTTGTAGGGAGGAACTCAACACCGTGTTTTGCCCTACCAGTCAGAGCAAACATAGTGTCAAGACACTGTTCTCCACTTTCCGCCCTAATTTAAGGTCTTACCGTAGGGCCACCCTTTGTTTTTGTCTTAGGCACAAGAGCGGAGAAATTAAAATAGCTTAAATATAATCATTCCTCCGAGTGGTGATCGAACCTACAACCAATAGCGCTTACGCCACGACGGCCTCAATGTTTTTAATTTAATGGTTTTATTTACGGTTTTAAACGTTTTAAAAATACAATTTAATCAATAAACGCATCAAATTCAGCTTATTGAATATAAAATTCATTCTTTGATTTTCAAATATACTTTTTCAAGGTATTCCACAGGCATCTTATTTTCCTCTAGCTTCCTCTAGACAATCTTGATACAGTCCTTTATAACTAACAAACTGCTCACAGTGGAGAGACAACCAGCACTACTACCATATGTGGAGGGAGTTACAGACAGGATTGGCAATATCTTAAGGAAAGCTTCAATAAAAACTATATTTAAGCCTAACAAAAAAGTGAGCCAGTTCTTGAGACCAGTGAAAAGTAACATTCCTTTGCAGTGTGCTGGTATATACTACCTATTGTGTGGCATGTCAAACAAGGAGGAGCTTCGGTATAAGGGTAAAGGAACACATCTCCGATGTCAAGAATGGGCGTGTATCGAAGTCAGCTGTGTGTGAACATACAACGGATAAACCCAACCATTACATCAGGTTTGATTAACCTCATATTCTCGCTAGGGAAAACAGATATATCCCAAGGATGATCTGCGAGGCTATTGAAATACAAAAACACCCTAATTTCAATAGAGAAGACGGTTGGAAACTTTCTACCACCTAGGTTCCAATACTGAAAACTTTGAAGTCTCAATCCGATCACACCAGAGAGCAGGGTCTGCTCATTCTGCAAGAATCCAGGGCAGTACGCGTGGCAACTAAGAAATCGTTGGAGGTAGTTTGATATAATAATTATATCGAATGACAGACAAATTTCACCTCAGTCTACCTGTGACCACGGACTAATGTAAAGTGTGCGAAACGTCGGATTCAAAAATGTATTTTCGAATACCAATATTATATGCGATTAATCCGGTTAAATAAATAAAATAGTTTCATATAAAATAGTTTTATTTCAAAATATAAGTAGATTAAGATGTGAGTTGTATATTACTTTTCCGTATACAAATCAAAGTTTCATTCAAATCAATTCAGCCGCTTTTGCTTGATATGCTGAAAAAGTATTAAATTAGTAGGTTAATTATAATTTAAGCCTATTTGAAGTGAAAAGACAATAAACACAGCGTTGAGTTCCGCCGTCTCCACGAAATGTCTCAAATTCGGGTGGAAAACTGCGGAGTGTTTTTCTACCAACACTGCTATACAGCAAAAAGTGTGAACCCAGTTATTTTAAAGTAAAAAGTACAAGTTATCACTAGTGATAAATTGTAACATGTGTTTAAGTAAACTGTTCAGTAAATGTATAAAGAGGACCGGTCCCATTAGCGGCGGCCGGCCGTGTGACACACAAACTGACCGGTTGTAAGTGCATATAAATATAATATATTATTAGACACACTTATTAATGGTAGATTCATTGAAATTTGAACACAAACTAATAAATAAAGTGATTTTTTATGTTGTGACTCCGTTCTCCGCTTTTTAAAGGTAATATTTTTTCATACTAGCCAAATGGATATTATTTTAAAATAACGTAAAATAAAATAAGATGTTATAAGAATTTTTGACATATTACTTACTCGTATAGGTTTATTGAATCAGCTTTAGTTTGAGACAGTTATAGAGTAAACTGGTCGTGTAATTGAGGCTAAGCCGTAGTTACAGCCGTCAAATACAGTTTAAAAGAAATTAAATCACTACAAATGCATAGATCACTTTATTTTTCATTTTTCTCTGAAAGTGTGATAATGTCTGACTGTAAAGGTGACGGTTGTTGATTCGATTTCCACTCGAGGGAATGATTATATTTATATTATTTTCATTTCTCTGCTCTGATGACACAACACAGGGCGGGGTTAAGATACGCCACTCAACACTCAATGCCACAAATTCGGGCGGAGTGTCTTGACACTAGGTTCTCTCTGCCTATCTTGCTATACAAGATAAAGCGTGAAGCTGCAGAAAAATATATCATGTGCCTTTTAGGTACCTCGCCTCTAAACCTCTAAACCAACGCTATTAATATTAGATTTTCACTTTCTTAGCCAACTAACCTAATATTTACATGTAAATGTTCAAATACGATAAACAAACACACGTTCTCTCACTAGTATGTCATGGTGTCACAGGGCTTTTATATATCATATCGCTTATTCAGAAGACTTAGTACTTTTTTATTTAACTTGAACACAAACTATTATTATTGCATTTATTGATATATAATTGTTCCTCTAACTAGGATTTCAAGCCACTATCGTCATAATAAGCGACGATTTCAATGAAGTCTATTATAAACTGACTGTTTATTTTTTTGCAGCTTCACGCTGTTTACCCGCAAACCAGGGTAGTCAGAGAGAACCTAGTACCAATACACTCCGTTCTCCACTTTCCGTCCGAATTCGAGGCATTGCGTGTTGAGTGACGGAGCTCCACACCGGGCTCTGTCTTACTCACCAGAGCGGAGAAATAAAAATAATTAAATTATGATTATTCCATCTTGTTTGTGTGTGAGTGGGTATCGAACCCAAAACCAATCGCATTTGCTGTCAAACGCTGTCCCACTGCCAAGTGTCTTTTCTTGGAAAAAAATCAATTTGTATTACCAATATCTTGCCTTGAAAGGTGATATTATCATCCGAACCAAATATTTACAAGGATAAGGACTTTGACACTGTAATTTCACATCTTTGTGTTTGCCTTATCGGACCTTGGCCGTCTGTTTGCTTAAAGATTTCTTTGGTATTTTTTATTATTATTACTATTGTTAACCACACTAGGCTATAGTTAGCCGTATGGTCTGCACCTTTGGTATTAACATTTTTCAATTATAATACATTTAAAAGAGGTCGTTGTAGTCCAGTAGGAAAGCGTCAGACTGGAATTGCGATTGTTCGTGGGTTCGATTCCCACTTGGAGGAATATTTATATTTAGAAATTAAAATATAAATATTCCTCTCTCTCTCTCTGGTACCTATGACAAAGCGAGGTGATGAGTTCGCAACTCAACACGCAATGTCTCGATTTCGGGCGGAAATTGGAGATTGAAGTGTCTGGACACTAAGTTATCTAACTACCATGTTATATGGGGAAAAGCGAGAACTTGCAAAAAAAAATAGTCTATGCATACAAAGTTACAGGCTGCAACTCGTTGGATGTAAAAAATTGTAGATCAAAGAAAAACAAAAGCTACATAAACATAATTTCTAATATTAAACACATTTGAGTATATTTCCTTCCAATGGAACGTTATTAGCATATTATTCCGGTCACCAATCAGAGCGTGCTGACTACATTTCATTCAAGAGAACCATTGTTATATATACGTACGTATGTATATAATTTCATGCATCACAAAAATATATGTAAATTAAGGGATATTTTGCGAAATTTTCGCTTATTAAAGTGTCCGTATAAGATGGTTGTGGTCTTTTGGTTATAATCGAACTATAACTAAATTTAAATTTTTAATGCAAAAGAAGGAGTATTTAGTTTTTGAAGTGAAATCTTCTCTAGCCACGTTAGGCAGGAACTCGCGACACTATTACAGTAACCGACACCTCTGTATATAAATCATGTAAAAAATCCATCCGGTCTCCATCATTACTACAAAATATGATTAAAAAAGATTATGGAAAAAATATATACGTTTTTATATTTGTAAAAATCATAAAATAGTACAATAAAGTACAATAAAATAAAATCCACATAATATAATAAAGACTATATTCTACATGCCAAGAACATATAATAAAGTCAAATATCCTACATTCCAAGAGAGCAAGAAACGTGCAATTTCATCTGAAAACGAAAATAGAAAGCCACTTACATTCACACCTATGTATTTATGGAAATAATATACTATTGTTCACAATTGGCATTTTACTTTAAAATAATATAGGAAAATATTCATAATAATTCAAATAGTAGATACCTTACTCTTAATATAATAGTAATTATAATAATTACAAGCTTCGTCCTCGTGAAATAGTTAAATAAAAGTTTACCTTAGCGGAAATTCTCTTTGTTACATCAGTTATCTGCTAGTGAAAGTCCTTCCAAAATTGGTCCTGCCGTTACAGAAATTAGCCGTAACAAACAGACAGACTAAAATTGTAAAAAATGTAATTATACTTTTTATTACAAAGAGGAAACATTTAGTAAAAAGCGCTTATTTTAATATTACATACAGGCACTTCAATTTAATTTATTCGTATAGATTATGTCGTTAAAGTCTAAGAAAGCAGAACGGAGTATTAAAGCACTAAGTTATCTCTGCCAACACTAAAAGTGTGAAGTAAAAATAAAGTATAAAGAAAAAATATTAAAGGAAGGTGATCCAACCGTAGCGAAATTAGGAAGTGGGACAGTACACGCAATGTTTACGAATTGAATTCCCATTCAGGGGTATGTTTATATTACAATTATTTTTATATCCTTAGTTATTCTTATATCCTCAGGAGAAACCTACCAAAAATTTAGTCTCTAAGATCAACAGAAAATCAACATCTCTCTGCCTATCCCACAATATGTGAAAAAAAAATATTGTTTTTTTTTTTCTCTTTTAAATTTTAGCTTTTGTTCAATGTACGATAAAATACCATTACTATAACTGTTCTATTTTAACCCGATACAAAAGAGAGGTATTATAAATTTGACGTCGATGTCTGTCTGTGGCATCGTAGCTCTTAAATGAATCAATAGACTTCGATGATTTTTTTTCATTCGAAAGCCAGTTTCCTTGTAATGGTTATAAGCTATGTTTGGTTAAAATCAGTCCAGCTTGAAGAGCATCAGCCTTTTTCCAAAACTGTGTAAGACATTTTTTATTCCATTATATATTGTTATGAATGTTAAGTTAGCCTAGCCTTGTAAGTGCATTATACAATTACTACTATAGATTTTAAGAATAACTTTTCTATTTAATAAAAAAAAAAAAATAAAGATAAATACACCACTCAACATGCAGTCACTAAGGTGGGCGGAAAAAGAAAAGCATAGAGTCATATCACCAGGTTCTCTCGGCCTACCGTTAAACGCGCGAGATGTGTGTTGCTAAAATGTAACAGTAATAATTAATTAAAGGGACTTGGCGATAGGAAAATGCATTCCATTAAAAACAGGTTGAATACACAGACATTGCGGCTCCCGCGGAGGCATTTCTCGGTTCATGGATGGCATAGATTACATTTATATAGATGTATTGCCTTTTTTTATATATTTTCTGCAACAAATAATTAATAAACGAATAGGATGGTTGCAGATTTAATATTTATTTTAGTAGAGTACAATTTTTTTTAAATATACGCGTGTAGATTTGTTTTTCAGCTTCAAGTATTTTCCCGCATAGCAGTGTAATCATTATCCTTATAATCATTCCCCTGAGTAGGAATCGAACCCACAACCAATAGCGTTTACAGTCAGAGTCTATCCCACTATGGTGTGATATTTAATTGTTTATACCTAACTATCATATTGACAAGATGGCCGGATTAAGCCGTTTCTGTTTTTTGTTTTAGTGACCTGTGGGATATGTGGGAAATATGTGGGAAAAGGCATAAATAAATAATTTATTTAGTTTGTATACCAAACTAAACTACTTATATTATTAGTATACTATTAAATATGAAAAAGAAATTGATCCACTACTACATAATACCATCGCTGGATATGTGTATATCCAGTGATGGTATTATTTTATTGTTCAAATAATCATACTTCAGGTCTATATTTTTTTTAGTGTCACGTGTTTCCGCTCTCCTTTTTCCACCTGATTCCGAGAAATTGCGTGTTGAATCAAAATTTAATTTGTAATTTGTCATTGCAACATTATTATTATTTCCCATACATTCTACCACAAGCTAGTCTATGCAGGGCGACTAACCGACTTTGAACTACGAGTATTTATCCGGCCATTGAGTCAGTTCAATTCTAGCGTCGATACCTCGTCGATGCCGGAACAGACCCCCCCGTAATAGTAATAAATGTATGGCATCTTATGGGATATGAAATTATTTGAATAGATGAAATGTTTTATAGATGCTACTTGACGACTTAATTTTTCTTTTAGATTTTATATACTTAAAAATAATATAGATAATTAAATTTTTATGTAATTTCCTGCAAAATTGGTACAAAGCCTGTACTAACTGACTATCAATGCAAATGACAAGTCTAATTTATAGGAATTATCGGGTTTTTGTAGTTGAGAAAATGAAGCGCAGCGTTTAGCTCAGCTCTATCTACAGCGTCTCTAAATGAGTGTCTAAATGAGTGTCTAAATGAGTGTCTAAATGAGTGTAAAAAAAAAATAAATGAGTGTCTAAATGAGTGTCTAAATGAGTGTCTAAATGAGTGTAAAATGGAGAACCGAGACTTATCACTAGGTTATCTCTGCCTATACTGCTATATACAAAAATTGCATAAAATAATATAATAATTCTTTAATTTAAGTAAATCTCATTAATTCTGTTGCACATACACTTTGTATGCACAAAGCAAACATGAGTAAACAGTATGGGAAAAATCGCAATCTAATTTAGTATAGTATGTTAAATTACAGTTAGTGTTGGTTGATAACGCAGACGATGGTATTGTTACCTTATGTGATAGGGGCCGTTCTATGGGACTTTCTCACTCTTTTTGAAATGTAGGCCATTTTTGATTGTATTTAGATACTTATATACGCTTATGTTTATATACATTATGTTCACAGATCATTTTAATAAGATTAAATTAGTGATTTTTATGAATTTCTTAGTATTAGGTCGTAATGACTGCTTGATTTTTTATGAATCGATCGATGAAACGATCTACATATACAGGTATAATTAATATATATAAATAAAATAGGAGTGTCTGTTTGCAATATTAAAATAACCGCATTTTACTAAATACTTATGTAAGTATACACGTTACATATATCAAAATTATTTTTGTCTGTATGTTTATTCCGGCTAATCTCTAGAACTCATTTTGACGGTAGTTCCACTGATGTCTGATAAAATGGGGAGTAAGTTAGGCTTACTTACTTTTATTTTAAAATACCACGAATACAAAGTCGCGAACGCAGCTAGTAAATGTGTGTAATCTCATAAGTCTTATCCTCAAACATCGCGTTCACGCAGTGTATTACTTTCCTCATTATATATAAGTTAATATTATATTTGTTAGTATTTATTTTATTTTCTTTTATTTATGTTTACATAAAAAATTGTTACTATCTTCAAACACCTGTTATAGAACATACATACAGACAATAAAGAGAGAAAAATACTAACATTTGATTGACTTAACTACAATGTCTAAAATGTCTCTCATATAAAAAATTGTGCAATGTATGCATTTTCCATTCTCACATACGCTTATATAATTGTAATTAGCCTATTGTCTCAAAAACTTCACTTTATATTAAATACGTGACATGAATTTGTTTATTTACGTCGTAAATTATATTATGATTTTCTAAATCATTAAAATTTGTTTTACAGCGCGTTGTAAATTAATAGTTTCTTCGTACTCTTTAGCTGGGACTTTCTAAAGTATAATAAATTTGAAAAGTTGTAAGCTTGGCTTATTAGTTTTTGTTTCAGTTTCACGCTTTTTCCCGCATAGCAGGGTAGTCAGATAGGACAGACGTGGTGTGTTGATTGGCGGAACTGAAATAAACGGAAATAACTTAAACTTTAGCATTTCCCTGAGTGGAAACAAGCTTAAAAGTATGGGCGGTAACAATTGTGTGGCACATCACTCCGATTTAAGTAAAAAGCTGCATCACGCTTTTTCTCACATGAAGAGGTAGCCAGAGATAACCTAGTATCAGCCACTCCGTTCTCTACTCTCCACACTCTCTCAAAATTGAGACATTGTGTGTTGACTGGCGGAACTCAACGCTGCGCTTTTGTTTTACCATAATTATAATTGAAACATAACCACTCCCCCAAATCCCCCATCCCCCATCCTCCATCCTTTTTAGGTGTGTATAAATAATATAAAAATCACGTATAAAAGTATGGTTCAAATAAAAGGAAAAAATGAGGCGAATTATTTATTAACTCTCCTTATTTTTTAACTTACTAGAGCGTAAACGGTATACAAAAGAAAATGTGATATATACAATTGCAAAGTTGATTGTGTATATTTAAAACGGTGCCTCTTCCGGTTTCCAAGGAGGTTATATAATGTTCGGTGAAGTCAAGAAACATGAAAATTTCACTTTTATATTTATGTATTTGATATACAGATCTATTTGGCTATCATACTGCGAAAATTAAAGAAATGATAGAAGACATTATATGTTAAACTTTCCCACTTTGTACTAAACAGACCGGCACCAATTGTTCTTATCTGTAACCACGTGCATGATTTCCAAAAAATGAAAATACTAAATAATAATTTTTACCAGCCTCTTGCTCTTACCTCTTGGTCATTAGAGGAGGAAAGTCACCTGACTTTCCTCCTCCAATGACCTACAGTCTTACCAGGGCGCAGAAATGAAAATATTTTCACCATTCCCCAAACGGGAATCGGTCCTACAACCCATCATATGTACAATTAGAAGCAGTCCCCATAATGGCCTTCTACGACGTTTTACTTCATGAAATCTAAACGATGTAGTTTGATTTAATTTATATTAATTGCTTTTAAGCTTTGAGTGTTTTGTAAGTTTATATAGAATAGTTACATAATGATTGACGAAATCGAAAGCCATTTTAATATTTTTAAAGTGTTAATTTTAGATTTCATATCCTATAAAAACATTCTTAGAAAACATAAACATTTTGACGTAGCCGGGTGGGTGTAGAACGTATAGCTTAGCAGTCACAGCGCTTGGACTGTTTACAAAAGTCGTGGATTAGTATACCCGCAAAGTTCTTATTTTATACGTTTTCTAAAAATGTTTTCGATACAGCCATACTATAAAAATACTTACCTATATTTTATAATTGTAAGCTTTTCTTCTAGTAGGATTTAAACCTAGCCTTTACGTTCCGACTTGCCTCAAATCATTTTAGAGCCTATTTGAATATAGGATATTTGACAAAAAGTAACGGTTTTTTCATAATTTATTAATACACATAATTATATACAAGACATAGCGTGACGTGCAAAAACTTTGACCAGCATGCCAATATGTGATATAGCGGGGCCGAGTACGAATAATTTTCCACGTCCGTGATCTTATAACAGAACGTTTCAGTTTTGATCTGCACAGTACTCTACTATGTCGATCGTAATATTTTTACGGATCAACGAATCTACGTGTAAGAAATATGAACAAAAAAATATACGGGCAAGTCTAATGCAGTTGCATTAGAACTGTTAAAAAGTGAATGAAGTGTGTGTTAAAGTGAAGAACGGAGTGACCGTGCTCTCCACATACTCTAAAAAAGGTATGAATTGCAAAGACAGATTCTCCGGCCACATTATGGAAGATGACAAAAAATAAAATAGATTATTATTCTTGTAACACTTTGAATTTACCACACACGCTGTATGATATATAGTACATACAAATTCAAACGATGTTATTTGATTATATTTATTCGATTTCGAACGGTAAGTGAAGAATTCTCTCCCGAGCACAAATTTTAGTTACAAGCCGTTCCGTTGTCAACTTTCTGCCTTAGAAATAATGGATAGTGATTGGCGGCGTTAATAATTTGAAAAAACTTGTGTTATATAAATCTAAACTTTTCCTGGAATTCAAAGCATTCCTTTAATATACAGACTTTTCTCGTATCAGAAATTACACATATTGAGACCTATATGTAATATATTGCTATGTATGACACTGTCGTTAGCTGTCATTTTCCATCTCAAATACTTGATAATAATGAAATTTTTTCACTAAACTTTAATTAAATTTTGTAAGTTAACACATATTTTTGCGTTTAAAAATGTAGAGTGAAAAAGCCTACTGACATCACCATCCTCGGCTTCCCATCCACCTATAAGCTTTGAAAACCAATATAGCGAATATTTATCTGCACTAGTAGTCCCGTTGCTGCGTAAACACGCGTTGCCTGAGCAATGTGTATGTCACTTTATACAGACGTGTATGTCAAACATATGTGAACATTACATTAATTTTATTAATTTAATGTATTTCAAATAGATAAGACGCTCTAGTAAAAATGTGGGTTAAAAGTGCAGAACGGAGTAGTTTGACACTAGGTTTTCTCTACCTACCTCTATACTTTTTACGTTAAAACATTATTAATTTAAAAGTTGATGAGCACAGACCGTACCAAATGCTATAATCTGATAATGTTTCACAATAACACAAGTTATAACAATATATTTTCGAGGAAAGTGAAATTTCGTCACACTTTTAATTATGCGGGCGTAACACTGACATACACTTGTTTCACTCCAAATGTAGGTACATAAACAAATGTGTAACGGAAACACCCGATTTTTAAAAACGTTTGCAATAAGCTGATAGAATCTGAGAAATATGTTATATTATTAATCAGTTTTTAGTCATAATTTTAACGCCATATGTATTTAAATTATTAGCTTTCAATTGTTTTTTTTGTTGCAGTTTCACAGTTTTTCTCACATATAATCAGAAAGTTAGTGTCAAGACACTCCGATCTCCAATTTTCATCCGAATTCTAGTCGTTGCGTTTTGAGTGGTGGATTAAACGCCCCTCTTCGTATTAGGTACCAGAGCGGACAAATGATTTAAATATATTCATTGCATCTGTCTCACTGCGCCACGATAGTTTAGTTTTAGCAAAATCGCTTTGAACGCTATGCTATGCTATGTGTTCTACATCTGGCTACGTAGGAATTCCTGTACACTTATTACAACTTATTCTTGTTCTCAGCATTTCGATAGAGATATATTTACAAATTTCTGCCACCCAAAGATTATTTATTCTACGAACAATCGTATGGCAAGAGAATGCTATATATTTTAATAGAAAACATTTTTTATACATTTTCTTAAAATAATTTTGAAATTCTTGAGTGTGTAAATAACACTTCAAAATGTTAAATATAACTATTATAGTGAGTCTAAAAATATTATTATAATTTAAAGCTATTTTTGTTAATACGAACTAGAAGAATTAGAGAGTAATTAAAAGTGTGTTCAAACTAATTTGTTATTTTGAAATGAAACTATTTTAACTGGATTAATCGGGTATAATAATTGTAGTCCGTGGTCGCATGTAGGTTATTGTATAGTGTTTGAAATGTCAGGTTTTATAAAACGTACTTTCGAACACCAAAATACACGCGATTATTCCAGTTAAAATAGTTTAATTTTAAAATGGGTAAAAATTGTGAAAACCAAATGTCTCATTAATTTTTTATATACTATATATGCAATATTTAAACAAACACTTGTTGAAATCTAACTATTTAGCAGGCATCGTAAAGTATATATGCTGTGTTAGTTGTAACTCACAGCCATTTCACTTCGGCTGGAGAAAATGTTTCGTTGCAATGCACTTTTGTTTTCAATAGTAAGGGGTGTCTGTACTTAAATGCTTATTTTAATTCATATTACTAGATAGGTCGATTCAGAGGCCATCCTGGCACAAGGCCTGCATAGCGGCTAACTGTGAATACGATTAGTTGTGGGTTCGATATCCACTCGGAGGATTTAAAATATTTACATTTCTCCGCTTTGGTACAGTAAAAACGCGGATTTTAGTTCCGTCACTTCATTTTGGGCGGAAAAAGGAGGACGGAGTGTTATGTAACTAGGTTACTCTGACTTCCCTGCGACACAGGAAAAAACGTGAAGCTGTGAATATCATACTAGATTAGTGTTAGTAATTCCATTATCATTACATATTGAGGCCCTCGTGGCACAGTGGGACAGCGTCTGTCCGTAAACGCGATTAATTGTGGGTTCGATTGCGTCTCAGGGGAATGATAATTATATAGCAATTAAATACCACATAACTTGTTATGATACTTGTAACTTTACGTTGTACTTACTTGTAGAAGTTAAGTTAATGCATCAACATGCAATAACTTAGTTTCTTGTTGAGTTAAGCTCCGCCACTGTTGAGTGGCGGAGCTTAACGCCGCGCTTTATCTTAGGTACCAGAGCGAAGAAATGATAATATTTTTAAATTGAATCATTCCCCTGAGTGGGAATCGAACCTATAACCAATCGCGTTTACGGCAGTCAGACGCTATGGAAATGCGCCACGATGGCCTCAAACGTATTAATATGGAAATGTCACAAAATTTGGACAAACAACTTTTTGGGTTCAACTAGTTTACCATATTATGTTACTATATGTATTTTTTATTTATTTACATTAAACAGCTAATTTTCACTTATTGTGGCATATTTAAAAATATTCCCGGCCTAGTCAAACTAATCATGACATTAGGCATGCAAGTTCCGATCAAAAGCCCGGAAATAAAACCGGAAAGTTATGCTACAAACTCTCTGCTTTTTCGGTCAAATTTAAAAACGAATAAATAAAAATATGTCAATATAATTTTTTAAGTCGCCAACCCTATCGTAAAGTCCGGTTACGCATTTTCACCTCACATTTTGATGTCCATACACGTTAATAACACTCATCACAAGCTGTCAGTACTTCCACTTCTACTTGCTGGCATTTCATTTAGTTTTCTACTGCTAATATAATACATTCACTTATAATTTAGGTATACTTTATATATTTCTTAAAAAATTGATTATATATATTTTTACATTTTTCCTTATAGAGGTGTGTTAGATAGACTTTGTCTAACTAAATTTTGAAATTTATGAATATCTTTATTTTTTTATTTCTTTACGTAAGCAGAGAATACCTAGTATCGAAACTCTCCGCTTTCCATCCGCTCAACACACAATGTCTCGAACTGGGGCGGAAGTAAGAGAATGTCTTGACACTAGGGACTCTCTGACTACCCTGCTATGCGGAAAAATGCGTGAAGCTATCCATTATTACTAACAATGCTATCCCGTTTTCAACTATATATATCCTATATCCTCTTAACTGATTGCAATGTATGTATGTATGTCACGTACATACATATAAGCATTTTATGCGGCGCACCTGCGCAAGCGCAGCGACCTTGACACTACCGTGTTGGTAGTTAGGTCACGCAACGCGTGGGTTTCCACTGAATAACGATATGGCTATATATATTGATTGACATTTTAATGTTTAGTTGTTCTTTATTTATTAAATAAAATTTACAATAGTAATTTTAACTGAGTAAAGAGCCAATAATAGTCAATAGTCTTGTGTTTTTTTTTTGGACATTTAGCAAGAAAACCAAACGCTGAACTTTTTGCTTTATAAAACCTTTAAAGTGTTATTTACACACACTTACACAATTCAAAAATTTTTTTTTAGAAAACTTATAAGAATTTGAACGCATCAGAATTCGAACCCCTCTTGGAAACCGTCGAAGCGCTCTGACTGCTAAGCCATGCGTTCTACATCTGGCTACGTCGAAATTATTATACGCTTATTACATCTTATTTGCTTTATTTGTATGATCCAAGATGTATAAAAAATATTTATTTACAAATATATGTTAAATGAGATCCCAGAAAATTAGTGTTATTGTGACATGGCTATATACGTATAACATATATGTATATTAAAAAAAGAGCCACAACTAGGTTTGAACTGACTACAGACTGTGATAATTTAATAAATTCACTTGCTCCAGCAGTTAGCGTCATGTGAGGTCTTAGAACGAGTTATTATAATTTTAATGCTCCTTTGATTTATGAGAGGGCTCAGGAACGAACTAATTGGAGAAAGGTTTAATGTATTAGAGACTGGTATACGTGGACGATGCAATTAGAAATTATAGAATTGGTTATACTGTAAAAATAGATTTTGTTTGTGGAGGTAACACACACGAGAAAGTTTACTATAGTTAGAACTGCTGTTTGTAAATTACGATATCGAATTTCGAATTTATATAAATGCCCTGACTAGGGTGTCATTTTTATTATATATTTTTTTACTATAATACATTTGTTGCTACCGTGGCGCAGTTTAACGGTAAATAATCTGCCGGTAAACGCGATTGATTAGGGGTTCGATTCCCTATCAGGGGGATAGATTAAGTAGATACACGTAAACGACACGACGTAAACGACATCACACACAATATTAATACCTGAGTCTGCTACGCAGAAAAAAGGGTGAAGCTCCAAAAAATTACAAACACCCCAAGTAGACTTTGAACCCACAATTGTCTCCTTTACAAAGGTTCAGCACATTCGGGATGCAAAAGTCGTATTTTCTTTTTAATTTTATGATACATGCAAAAGATTTTTCAGATACTTTTGCTGTAATTATTTATTTATTTACTTATCTGATAAAAACTTATAAATAAAAAAATAAAACAACATTACACATAAAATACTTTTCGACATTATATTTATGTTTTCTTATTCTTTTTATCTTCACACTAGGTCAGACAGACCTTAATTTACAATATGAATACTACAGTATGTAAATATTATAGGTCTCTAGACTGCGAGAGTGGAATGAAATGTAAATTCGCATTTGAAAGAAACTCCTTAAGCCTAAACTTCAGCCGCAAGTCCCACGCACTGCTCAGAGTTCCTCTTTCTGCTACTCGCAACCGCACCGTGAATCCAAGGAAACTTTACATTCCAGCCAGTTGCCATTCACATTCATCCATATATAATTAATTTTCTGTTTCATATTACATTACAGATGGAATAGCCTCCCCAGTATGGGCCAGGCGGGCAGCCAGCCGGGCGAGCCGCGCGCCCGCCGCGTGCACACCCTACCGCACGAGCCGCTGCGACATGCGCCTAAGGTCAAATAAACCTATTTTTTCTCTATTATAGTAATCTTCAATTTTTTAATTAAACTATTTTAATCAGATTAATCGCGTATAATTTTGGTGGCGTTCGGTTTGATTTTGGTATTAAAGATTGGGCTTTCTAAAATGTATTTTCAAATACCAAACAAACGTACACATACATATTCATTTTAAAGTGTGTAAAAATCACGAAAAACAAAGATCTTATTTTAATATGAAATTATTTTATTTTATTGTAGTTATATATATTTACTGTAGTTATATTATTATAAAAAATGTCACATAATCATAGAAATCTCATTTTAAATATTAATAATATAAAATTCAAATAATTGGACCACTAAGCCTTGCTCATACGCTTATTACAATTTATTTTTGTTGTTAGCTTCATTGTAGAGAGAATTCTACAAACTTTTGTTACCTAAAGATTATTTTTAGGACCAATCGTTGAATTGCATGAGAGAATGCTATTTATTAAATATTTTTTCAATGTTTTTACATTGTTATTCACGCACTAGATATATTACGAAAAACACTAACATGCTCTTAAAACCACCAAACTAGACCAGTTATACACCCATTTACATCCAATTAAAATAATCATTTTTTAAAATAACTTAACTTGTATAATAATAGTATCATTTTAATTGCTTTCCAACAAACCGAACTTAACCCCTTTTACTAATCTAAATAAAGGAAATTACAGTAATTACAAGTCTTCCCTTGAATAGTTTTGAACCTATAAATATCCCGTTCAATTCTTATTTGTATTCTTACCTTCTTTAAGAAAACTTCTCCTTAGTTTCCTTTTTGTTCATTTACAGGTTCTGCCATCGCTGACAGAGTCGCCGCGTCTTCGCAGTACTGACAACGGCGCTATACTTCATTCTGGTGGAACCATCAGTGGGAGACGACCGGGATCTCTTCTCCAGGAGAGTAGAGTACCTCATGGGCATGTGGTAAGATAAATATTTTTTTTTTTTTCTTTTTACATATAATCAAAAAAATAGACAAGGGTCTAAACTTTACATCATCAGTGGCCAGAATTCCAAAGAGCTTGCTATATTACTAGTCTGTCTATTCGTTTCTTATTTTGTGTAGATAAACTGTAATATTAAGTGGCAATTGTCACTGAACGTCGTAAAATGGGAGAAAAAACTATCTATTACTTCATTTAAACTACTACAACACTAAAAGACTACGCGTCTACGCGTTATCTTAGCAAAGTATTTGTTGCTTTATGGAAAAGTGTATATCAAAGACACGGCTAACATGTTTTTTTATATAATTTAATAAATTTCTAATGCAATACTATAATAACTCCTTGTATATTATGCAAACTTTAAATGTACCAAATCCACACCTCCTAAAGATTTTTCTTTCACGTATTAATATAATGATTATATATTTATTCTAGAGCAGTTTTTCTTATATTATTCAATATACATTTTCTCAAGTGCAAATGAAGGTTTATATGAAGAAATATATGAGCAGCTTATACGGTCTTTCTTCTCAATTTCACATACTACAATAAACATTTAAAATAATCGTAAATAATAGAACCCACGCCATCTTACTAACTAAATACTAACTATACCATACAATACACTTCAAAAAGCACTCATAACAGTGAAAATAAATTCACTTACTATAACAAGCTTTATAACTTGCACTTAGACAATAAGCTCGTAAAGCTCTCAGTCGAGAGCTTTTAAAAGGACCTATTTAAGTTTGTCATTATCGCTGTTAAGTAAAATATACTATAGAGTTAAAATATATATTTATATAGAAAATAAAGACTTTTACATGTAATCTATACATATAATGAAAATGTGTATGTACATATTATTGGGGGAATTTATAAATGCAAATACGGCCCAAAACAATAATCTTTAATTTTCTTTTCTGTTACTTTTCTTAACAGACAGAGACCTGTTTGTCGGTTTGACTACAATAGTCACAAGTCTACAAGTTTTGCTTAATTTCCTTAACATTTAGTGTTTATTTTATTTAAATCGGTTCATAAAAAAAAAGTTACAACAATTTTAATTAAAAGAACGCGGGCTGGCGAAATAACGTAATATTTAGTTATAGTCGTGTAGTTTACGGTAGTGGGTCGCTAGTTATATAAATATATATGTATATTGCTTTGCTGTTTTGTTAGGTAGCAGATGTCTTCATTGCACTTTATATAAAAAAATCAGAATAATAAATTGTATCATAAATGAAATTTTTATTGTTTGAAATCATGGTTATTATGAACAGCCCAGTCACGTCCCAATTGAGCCACGATGATTTACATTCTATTTAAAGTGTTTCATAATATATTCATTTATTCATACTAAGTAAGTGAATTTTCTAGTTTCCTCAGAATATCCTATATGAAATTGTCTGATATATGAATATTAAAAAGTTATATAAATGAAAACATTAGAAATAAAAAACTATTTTATAGTACATAGGTAAGTAAGTACTGCATACTGAAGTTGTTATAATTTGACTAGAAAAACTAACAAAATATTTATTATTTGAATTTTATAGATAAACGTTTATTTAAATATATAATATTGAAGACTGCTGAAAAGTCAAGTTTGCAGGGAAGTAGACATTTTATTAAAAATTACTCTTTTATTATAATCTAAATCATAAAAAAAAACAATCTAAATCGAAGTGATAAATTGAAGTGATTTTCAACAATAGAAAAACAAGGATAACAAATAATAACACAAAATGCTCTCACGGAAATAAACATTACAATTGACATGTAAAACCTGTCGATTTCCGATTTCACTTTTCTTAACGATCACGTAATGTTAAGTTAATGTAAAATTCTTTTTTTTTTAAGCTTCTCACACTTTGTCGAACGAACCAAAGCGGAAATTAAAATAAATAAAATATTCTTATTTTCTGTAAACTTTAAAATAAATGTTTGTTTAATCCAATTATTAAATAAATATAGAATGTAATGTGTCTATATAATGATATTTTTTAAACCTCTAAGAATAAGCTCCGATTGGTTTTTTTCAAAGCACTTATATCAAGTACTGCACATGCAGTAAAGTTGCTTCCACCTAAGAAAATTGTTAATTGGGTATGTTAAAGCTTACAGAAAACGCTTCCGAAGCTTTAAAAAGCTTTTCATCTATTATAAAAAAAAACTTAAAATAATATAAAAATATTGTGTATAATAAGAACCTAGTAAAAAATCACTCCGATCGCCACTTTCCACCAATTGTAGACTCTCTCTTTAGATTCTCGTATAGTTCTGTGTGGCTTGAAGCTAATCTCAATAGAGTTTATTTAATATGATTAACCCACAATCGTAACAGTAAGACACTGACATGATGGCCTCTTATAATATTTACTATATGATTCTTTTTATATTTATTATGAAATTAAAAGCATAATAATAACGTTCTCTATTACACATCTCTATTACAGCATTCCAACGTATACAGATCCAGGTCAGCTGGAGGCGGTGGAGAGAGTGAGATCAGATCTAGAGAACGTGACCCTTTGCATAGGTCACATACCAACTTAGACTTTAGGCATAATGATTGTAAGTCATGCAGATACTAATAGTTTTAAATTATGACTTATAAAGTTAAATAATACGTAAAATAATACTATGAATTTAAATAAAATAAATACTAAGAATTGTATTTCTTTCAGCAAACGGTTTAAAAAAGAGATTTGGATCTGAACCAGATCTGCGGGTAGAAGAAGAACAGCCAAAATCAAGAAATAATAACAATAAGCATTTTCGTAAAAAATATAAAGCACCCCAACCACCTAGCAATCATGTAAGTATACAATGATAACATCATAATTTAACAATGGTGAGCATATGTATATATCATAACCGTCTGTAATTTCAGCTTAGTGAAGGTTCATCGCCAGATTCCAGCGAAGGGAACGCGAAACTAGAACCTCAACGCAAACTAAGACTATTCAGAACTAGAAACGAAACCAAAAAATTAAACGGACATATGGATTCTAAGATACCTGTATACAAAAACAGTTACACCGATTTCAAGTCGTTAGACTTAAACGATCACTTCGGAAGAAGATACAAATCCCCTCATAAAGACAAAGAACAATGCGTCAGCTATGTTGAAACTAAAGACATGATGCAAAGCTCGACGTCTTTGCAAAAAGAAGAACGACTGCTTCAAGGCAAACAAGATTATCGAAACGCACGGACAGACAGAAAAAGTGGATGCAGAGCAAAAACATCGAAAACGAATGAGAGCGAAGTGTGGAAAACGCCTTTACTCAACAAAAACTTCAGATATTCTGAAAGATTTAATAATGACCAGCCAATACTACGAAGAGAGAAGACCTTTGATGATACGCTTATGACGAGTGAAAGAGAGAACGAGTCACCTAGAGCTTTACATGAAAAGAGAACTAAAGCTCTCGGTGAGGAGTTAACAAACAAACTGAGCCCATTAGGCCAGAGAAATCAGCCTTTGAGAAAATCACTTCCTTCATTACTGAGCAAAAGTAACGAAGAAAAAGATGAATTTCAAGAAGAACTCAAGAAGGCGACCAGTAGGATTAGGAAAGAATTAGGAAATAAATTAAATGTAAGCGAACGTACTAGTCAAAACGTTAAAACACAAAAACCAAACCCATCGAAGCCGGTGACACCGAAAGTCATGGAATCTAGTCCTAAAGTGAGTAAACAAGATTCTAAGCCGATCAATACCAGGCGGCCATTGTGTCGGGTGAATGAGAAGAGACAGAATAATAAAATTAGAAGTGATGTAAATTATAAGTCTGACAGCAAAGAAAGTAAGAAATTGATGCCCGACAGAGGACAGGCTTCAGGGAAGGAGTCGACGCCAGACCACTCACCGACAAGGAAAAAGGAAACAAGTAATGCTATGCCAGAGAAGTGAGTAATTCTATATCTTTTGAGTAACCTCTCTTAAGCACTTAATATGAATACTCACTCACAAGTACTCATATAAATATTTTTCAAGTGTTATTCTCACGCTTGCAATATGAAAAGCATTTTTAGATAACGTATACATGTTTGAACGTAACAGGACTCATCAAGTGCTTCTTGGAAACCGTCCGAGGCCCCTTCATTCTATATGCCCATACATTCTATCTGGCAACGTTAAAATTGAAGAATGTTATTTATTAAATATTTGAACATTTATTAACTTTCAAAATTTTGAAGTAGCAGGTTGGAGTCTCTGTCAGGTTGGAGAGAAAGAGATAAATCTTCTACGTTTTATATTTATACGTTTTCTAAAAATGTTTTATCATAATTACTTTTATAACTAACATTTAATTACAACTTATTGCAGACAAAGACCAGCGCCATCAAAACAGTTCTATTTTGGCATGATAGAAAGCAAGAAAACTGAGCCTCAAGATCATTTGAAAGACTTTCCTGGGCTTGGCAGTCCCATTATTGAAGAGTTCACCAACTTCCATCTGATTGAGAAGAAGCTCCTCAGCTACCATGAAGAAGATGAAATGGCAAAATTTAATGAGAAGTTTAAAAAAGATTGTAAAAGAAATCGTAAGTAACAAATATAGTCGTAAATAAATATCATTTTTTTTGGTACCTTATTTGACAATTAAAAAAGAAAGCATGTAACTTCTTATTTCAAATAAAATTATTTGACTTTAACTTAAAGGTGTTTTTAGCTACGAAATAAAATGAATCCAATACGAGTACTTTTTTTTTATGTCAAAAGAATACTCTGAATGCTCAAGAGATTTAGATTAAAAAATACATAAAGGTGATCTTGATACTTGAATCATTAATATTTCCGATGCAAAGCAAATTGTAGGTGTTAGATGGTCAGATTTTTTAGTCTTATATATTTTTAGAATATTACGGCTTCTATTATAATGTAAAGTATGCCTAATCAAAAAAATATTTTATACGAATGGTACGTCTCGTCAACAGGCTATTTATAACAAAGTATTTGTAATAATATTACAGAATAATAACCATTACATTTAAATTACAGTATCATCAGAATCAGCGTTATCATCAGATGGCTCAGAAGAAGGATCAGAAGAACGATCTGAAGAAGGATCTGGTTCTTTAGGCATCATTGTATTAAGACTCAGACCCACTTTGCCGAAGAGGTTGCCAAACAATGCAAGATTTTCTCCCACTTCCGCTTGGAGACAGCTTGCCAGCTTGGATGCTCATCTTGCCAGTAAGTTTATACAATTTTATAAATATTGTCAAATGTTATGAACCAATTAATACTTAATCTGAGCGTAGTAATTATTAATAAAGAAACAAAACGAACATTAGGTATACTTTTAGCTATACTTTCAGTATTCAAAGATCCATAAAATATGTAAAATGTAAAATAGCATAAGATAATTTATTATATAATATTAGATAAATCCACCTGGGCAACAATAAATATGTTTAATTTTACAAATGAAAAAAAATCGTAATTTTAAAATTATTTGCCACAATACATTCTTATCATAATATTAATTAAAATAACGTATAAATTATAGCATTTTTTTCCACTTCAGAATCACAACCACTAGTAGTAGAAACTAAAATATCAGCAGACCTATCTCCAGAATCGTCTCCACGTTCAGAACAATCTGCAGATAAATCCGGAGATTCAGGTATATCTGGTGACCACGGCCACAGCGACCACAGGATAGACTCGCCTGGACATGTAAGACATTTGATTATGTAAACATTCTAATTACTGCAGTATAAATGTAAAGAGCCCTTGTCCCTTATTTTGAATGCTATGAAACGTATTGACGCAGAAGACCCATTATCAAAGCAGGAAACTACCTGGCGAACGAGAAGCACTGTGAGACTCATCGGTACAGTACCATTTAAGATAGTAACTACTAAAACCCAGCGGCCCACTAAAAACCGGCATGAGACCCCGTAGGATTGAAAGAGCCCAGTTCGGAGACTACTAACCTATGTGTTACAGTGCATGTAATTATTAATATAATCTATTTTTGGGGCATAAGTATTGGAATTTCAAAGAGTTACAATATGCATAACGTAGTAGCTATATCAATTGTATTTTTGCACATGGGGAATGGAGAGATACATAACACTTAAAAATGCCTATCCATACATCAGAATAAATAATCAAAACCTCAAATTTACTAATATCATTTAAAAATAATCCTAACCTCAAATTTAGTAATATAATTAAAACGTTGGTGTGAAGCTTGAGAGCTGTCCATCTGGAACCCTTTCATTTCTGTTGAAGCATCCTTTCGGAATGTTTATGGGGTGAAAGGAACCTAGTTCAATTTAATCCCCAGAAGACACAAGTTTTCGCGTTAACCACACCCCATTTGTCGTGTCGCCAGTTTTCGAGAACATTCCTCTTAAATCCACGCCCAGAATCAGCATATTGGGCTATCAGCTTAACGTATCGAGTTACTACCAGTATCACGATCATCTGGAAAGCAAGGTCAAGTTGGCCTCGAAGAACCTGGGTGTCATAACCAGACCAAGACAGTACTTTACACCCAAACACCAGGATCAAACACCAAACACCAAGCGCCCAGGATCTGCCTCACATTACTGTTCTCATCTCTGGGCTGGTGCACCCCAGTATCAGCTTGATCCATTTGATCGCATACAACATAGAGCCATTCGCATCGTTAAGGACCCAATAATCTGTGAAAATCTTGACACTTTGGCGTTGCGTAGGGACTTATCCTCATAGTGCATTCTCTACCGCATTTATCATGGGGAGTGTTCTGTGGAACTATTTGACTTGATTCCTGCCGCAGAATTTTCCAACTGCACAGTACGTAACCGACTGAAATATCATCCTCACCACATGGATACGTGGCACTCTACTACTGTGCGGTTTCGTAGGAACTTCCTTCCACGTACCACTCAATTGTGGAATGGCCTACCAGCGGTTGTGTTTCAAAAAGCGAGTCTATTTCCACCTCCTCTGGTGTTGGTGGGTCGTGGGCAGCGGTGATCACTTACCATCAGGTGACCCGAACGCTCGTTTGCCTTGCCTATGGAATAAAAAAAAGCCTCAAATTTACTAATATAATTTAAAAATAATCCAAACCTTTAATTTACTAGGTAGCAGAAGCATGGACGCCACAGCAAGACCTGGGAGATAGCAGTTCCGATGGTACGCAAGAGCCCTTAAGGCCCGGAGTTGCATCTTTCAGTCCAGCCTATACTACATACAACCCTGGAGCCCCGTTTAGCCTCAGTCTACCTCGCGATGACAAAGTGAGTGGAATACAATGTGATATGTACTCGGGATGTTAGAAAAATGGGATGAATGTGAAAATGTTTATAATGTTTCAAAGTAATGAATACTTTATATCTGAATAACAGATATAATTTATATAACAGATATAATTTATATCTGTAACCGGATTTGCCACATACTTTATATTTTTGAATATTTTCCTTTTTGGTTTGTGTTCTTCACAGCAACTTTAGTATCATTTATAAAAACCTTGGTAGGTTGTATAAAATTAACATCTAATGTTCTTAGAAAGTTTGATATTTATAACCTAGATAAAATAATTGATAGCCAAGATAATTCTTTTATTTGTATTCTTTTCCTGCTATAACATATGACAAGAAATTATTATATTTTTACATTCATCTCTAAATTACAACAAGTAAAGAATTATAACTTATCACGGTAGAACTTATAGTAACTAACCAACTAACTCTAACCTCCCGGGTACACTACTGAGGAGGATTAACGATAAAATCGCACATATAGAAATTATCAACGAATTTTTATATTCTGCAAACCTAATCCAAATCCTAATTATTTTATTACTACACTCCTACTTTGCTTTGCTTTGCTTATTAATTTTAGATTTTTCTTTCTTGATACGTTACTAAATCTTAATGTTATCAGCCGCACTCATAAATGTGATTAGCTTTTAACTAATATTAAATATATACATAACATATATGTACTATTTTAATGTCAGTTATAATTACATTAATTACTTAATGTAATTATAACTGACATTAAAATAAGTGTGTCTTAAGTTTTTAAATCATGAAATTTCAAACAATTTATTTATGGATGATATGAAACGATTCCGTGGCGTAGTGGAACAGCGTCTGATTGTAAATACTATTGGTTGTGAAGTCAAATGCGCAGACGCGACGTTAAGTTCCGCCACGCAATGTTTCGGTGTTGGGGAAATATGGAGAATACCCTGCTACGCGGGAAAAAGTATGAATCTGAAATGATTATTTTAAGATAAAATTTATAATATTAATTTAACTATCATAACTCTTCGTATTAATGTAGTACATACATTTATAATGATTGTTTTATTGGCATAAAACATACTAATAATAAAAGATACTAAATTATGGATACGAGTATAACAAAAATAGATCTTATTCTCTGTAATATTATTAATACTGAACGCTTCAGCTTTCTTTTACTTGCGTTAACTTTAATTTTAAATAAACACCTTATTTCTAATATTAAACCTAATATTTGTGTAAAATATATTTAAAACTTGTTACTATTCATTTTGATAAGTAAACTAACAAAGTGTACAATTTATTTTGTCCCTTGTGCTACTTAAATACTCTGTTGGTTTTCTCCCTTCCTTAAAATTCTTCGAAAACATACTTTTTATGTACAATATTTACAAATTTCATCTATTGGTTAAAATATTTGTGCATCACAAGAAATATTTTATCCTTATTCCTCATCAGTCCACGAAAAGAACAAACAAATCCCACGTAGTTTAAAGGCGTGTCGTGCTTCTACGAATGTTTTCAGGGAAAACAATTACAGCAGGGTTTCAACAGCCTGCAAAAGCTTCGGAAATCTGTATCTGGGGCTTTAGGTGCAGCTTTGGGTTCAAGGAAGTTCGATTTAGAACATGAACCCATGTTGGAAGAACCAGAACAAAATTGGTTTTTGACAAAATCCGCCCCAAATTCACTAAGCAACCCCTTGTTGTACCACCAGCCTTTAAGGACAAAGGTTTCTGAGGATATTGGCAAGGAGGAACAATCCTTGATTTCTGAAAAGGTAAATCAAAAGTTATTCGTAATTTTTAGGTGAATTGAGAGTTCATTGATAATGTATTTTAAAAACCTCTTTTACCGTTCTAGATGAAACTAATGGATAGTTAATTTTTTGTATAATTCTGTGTAAGAAAATTTTGTAAAATTTTCTAATCTAAATAGAAAAACTTCTTTTTAGTAATATTTTTTAATGTAAATAGCATTAGTGGCCATCGTGGTGCAGTGGTACGGTTCGAACGTCTTACCGTCTTCGTGATTGGTTGTGGGTTCGATGCCCACTCGGTGGAATGATCACAATTTAATTATTTTTATTTCTCCGTGCTGGTGAACAAGAAAAGCATGGTTTTGAATTGACACATTTTGGGTGCAAAGTGGAGAATGGAGTGTTTTAACACTAAGTTCTCTCTGAATACCCTGCTTTGCGGGCAAAAGCGTGAAGCTGTATAAAACTAAGATAGAATACCAAGAATAAAGAGGCAGTCCAACTGGTCTGCATTATCCTAGAAATCTATTATAATGCAGACCTATACAGTATGTATATACATGAGGCGTTTTTCAGGGTCCAGACGAGAATAGGTGGCGCAGCTCATACGGGAAGTGGGGGGGTCATGTTATGTATCTTCCACCCGCGCCCGACCAGCCGCTGTCCATGCTAGGAACTGCCGAACGTCCTATCAGGTATGTGTATTCATTTTTTCGCCCTGGGAAATTCAATATAGGAGGCTTTTGATTTCCCAGGACGATTAAACAATAGACATAAATCTAACCATTACTATAATAAACTTATAGTTATTGAAAATCGAAAACGGGACGTTGGTTGGAATTCCTGACTGAAGTTCTGGGTCTTTTGCATAATCAAATATTTTTTTCAACTTTCATCTATTATTTAATTCTCTCCCAATCATTAGGAGAAAGAATATGTATATTACTAATATAATATTCTAAGCTGTGTTCGACCCTTCTGAATGGATTTTGAACCCACGAACATGTAAGAAATAAAGAACGAGGAAATAAAATAATAATAAATATATAATCGGGGCTATCGTAGCGCAGTAAGACAGCATTTGACTGCAAACGCGATTAGTTGTTGGTTCGATCCCGACTCCGAGATAATTATATTTACATTATTTTCATTTCTCCGCTGATGAATAGACAAAGCGTGGCGTTGAGTTCCGAAACTAAACACGCAATGTCTCGAATAGTCGGAGAGATGACAACCTTGCTGCTTTTTCATTATATTATTACGCATTTTACGACCAATTTCTTACTTTGTAGGAGTAAATCAAGCGGTTGCTTAGAAGCGTCAGCGCGTGCGGCGCGAGCAGCCCTAGCGAGTGAAATGCGGGAACGGGAGCGCTCCGCGTCGCCAGACATCGCGCGAGCTCTACCTGCGCGGGTTGAACCTGTTACCTCGGTGAGTTAATTATAAAATTATATTATTATTACGTGTATATGTTATGAAATTATATATTTTTTATTATTGTTTTTACTTATATATTATTGAAACTTCACTTCACTGTCTCTTAGGTTAGTTTATTAAACATGCCATTTTCTCTTTAAACAATGTCATAAATAATAACAT
Source organism: Podotricha telesiphe (assembly GCA_038994665.1). NCBI lineage: Eukaryota > Metazoa > Arthropoda > Insecta > Lepidoptera > Nymphalidae > Podotricha > Podotricha telesiphe. The sequence goes on from JAOYRR010000099.1 coordinate 738,247, forward strand.
GTAGTTATTATTTTAATAATAGAATAGATTCTCGTGTCATTTGCGTATTTTCTATGCCACGTCCTGCATGACAGATTACAAATAAGTCACAGTATTTTGTACTCTTTCTTTAAATCAAGCTAAAATTATCATCTCAATTACAAATCTATTTTTGGTACCATTTTTACATATAAAGACAAAAAATAGTAATACGACACTCTGTTGTTCACTTGTGTTTTATATTTTTTAACATTTTTTAAAGTGTTATTCCCACACTAAGGAAATTGAAAAAGACATATTTAAAAAACGTATAAAAATTTTTTTCAAAACCGTTCAAGTTTTGTTGAACGGATTGTTGAACGGTTTTCAAGTACCGCGGGTTCAAATCCCGCTGCGTTCAAATTTTTATACGTTTTCTAAATATGTCTTATTCACTTGTTGTTTATTTGGAGATGTGTAATAGGTAATGGATGTGTAATGGGTAGTTTATGAACCTGATCTTTTAATATCATTTTAACTAGTAAAAAATTACTATTTAATTTTTCATTTTTTAACTTTGTATTGACTAGTAATGTGCAGACGTAAGAAATGGTTAAACGAATTTAAACGGTGAAAACAACAATTTTAATTATAAAGTTTGTGATTCAAGCGGGAACGCCGGTAAGTACACGATGGTTAGTCATAAAATATAATAATATACAAAGAAACCAATACAAAACGATATAATATGATTTGATGAAGCTGTTATTTTAACACCTTTTACAATCTTATCCGCAATTTTTATATAAAAGCTAATCTTAGGGAAAACGCGCTAATGTAACAAGATATTACGAAATCATCTTAATTTTCTCACCTCTCGTTCTCACGGTAACAACAATTAGCAGCTTCCTGGCTGTTTTGTTGTATTTTTGAATTATTAGCTTTGACTGTATCAGCAATCTATGGCTTAATCAATATTTTGAGTGACGTTGAGGGTATTTCTGGTTAATTGTTTGTAGTCAAAAATAAAATAATGTTTACCAGATTATTACTGCCACTGATGAATTAAAAGGCTTAAATTCAAGTTGTTTTAATTTCATAGATTAAGAATTTAAGTGCAGAGTGTGTTCGCTAGCGCTGCTTCATATTCTAAATGACAGAAATCATATTATTTGAAATTCAAAAGCCATATTACAAATAAAATCCAGTACCCGTATCAGGTGAAGCATCAAATACTGTAAAATGTTAAACAAGTTCGATTTCGAAATGTATACTGATATTTAAAATAACTGTATATAGTTAATCCTTAAATAATACTTTTTAAACAAAATGTCTAATTAATAATGGCGAAAATTAACAAAAAGGCGAAATTGCTATATGGCATTTATTTTAGGTGTTCGATAGGTTATTTTAACGTGCACTTAGTATTCCAAACAGCGAATCCATTGTACAGATAATTGCGTTCTAAATATCACGACTGTGCCATGTTTTGGACGTAGGCTTTGTTTACTTACTTTGATAGACGACCTCGCACGGAATTCTTACTTCATGGTCGAATAATGTAAACGCAACTAAAATTTAGTAAATAAAATAAAATTTCATATATATATATATATACTTTTTTAGCTTTTCTTCGACTTGGTTTGGAAGTGATGGCGTAAAAAAAGTGAAAAAAAATATTTTTCCTGTTATTCTATACCTCTGTATAGAAAAAATCTAAAACGAAATTTAATCATGACTGCGACTAAAATAAATTAAAAAATAACTGCACAAAACTGTTTGACTATGCTATTAACTTCACCGGTATCAATTTATGAAAATCTTGCAACGATATTGTGATTTACTTTTTTTCCAATTTTTGACGTGCGTTCGAAGCCCATAAAAATGTACTGTTTCCATAATATAAATTTGGTGTCCTTGCATCCTTGCAGGACCAATGACAAGAAAATTTGAAGGATTGTTATTATTCATAACAAAAAATTTTACGGGATGACTCAAAAATAACCAAAGCCAAAATTTCAAAGTTATACGAACATTTTTAGGAATAACAATTTAAACGCAGCGGGACTCGTACCCACGCCTTTTAAAGAACTCTTGGACGGCTTTTCATATTCTAAGTATGTGACTAAAATGTTCAAATATACGAATATGTCTCTAATTCGAGCGGAAATTGGAAAGCGGAGTGTTTGAACACTACATTATCTTTGCCTTGCTATGCGGGAGGACTGAGAAGCTGCATAGTTATATTTAGTTAGACGCGCCTTAACTGCGTCACTATGCCGTAAAATAGAAGATAAATATTATAAAACAAGCTGTACTTAAAATATACTGCATCGTTATGTAATTACCGTTCGAGCTTGGCTTAGTTCAAATCAAATTTCCCAACTCCGTTCCTTCCGTGTAATTAAATGAATGAATTCTACAAAAACAGTGCGCAATTTTTCTATGCGGATATTCTTAAATTACACTTTTATTAATGTGAAGTAACTAATAACTGCTATATTTCTTTTCTTGTATAAAATAATATTCTTCTTAACGTAATTTTTAAATCTGTGTTACGCTTTTTCCACTCATATAATAATATAGTAATAGAGGGTAATATAGTATTTTCATATACTTAGTCTAACCATAAATACTGTTATAAATAAAAATAAACAAAATTGTGTTTCCTTATTTTCGCGCCAATATAATGTAAATTACTTTGTGACATGACTGGCAACTGAATCGCTGGGATTATATTATTTAAAGTAGGTATGGTGCCAAATACAAAGCTCTAAAGAAGCTTCCCAATTAGTCAACAGAGGGCATTATTCGTTTGGTGAGGTGTTAGCTATGTAGGAGTGAGTGACTGAGCCATGTTTTTGTGAAACATTATCCAAAAGATCGGAACAAGTGTATCAAGATACTTTTCTTGAGTAAGGTAGTATCCCCTTAACAACACTAAGTTCATTAACCAAAAATGGTCCTTTCAGCAAAACTCGGCTCCGGGTCATAAAGCTCGATCCGCTCAATCTTGGTTAGAAACGAATTTTCTGGAAATCATCAGAGCTGAAGGCCATCATCTAGTCCTGATCGACTGGATTATGATTTATGATCAGTTTTAGAGAGTAAGGGTTGTTCTAAATGCCATGATAATTTAAAGTTTCTAAAACAATCCATACGATTGGCAGTGAAGAAATTTCCCATAGAAAGAGTGCGTGTTGCTATTGATAACTGACCTCATCGTTTAAAGGATTGCAGCCAATGTAAACCACTTTCAAAAAGCTTTATATATTTTTTATGCTTTTTTTTATATTCATGTATTAAACTAACACACTGTAATAGTAATAATGTGTTTCTTTTATGAATATTTATGGTACCACTAAGTACAAAGTTAGATTATAAAATTTGTAACTCACTTTACTTCAAATTATATTGTTGCTACCAGTAACATATAATTTCGTTTGCGTGATATTTAAACGTAAAATCTCATTTTTTCCTGTTTCCCCTGCAGTCCACGAAGAACGTCTACGCGAAATTTTAGCTTTCTACAGAGTAGTGTCAGTCAGTCATGCAAAAAATATAGAAGTACACACTTTAATATTGTTTTTTATCATCACTCAATTTTTTTTTGTTTTGTTGGCAAAGTGACGCAAGTACAAACACGCTGTACTCGTAAATGTTAGGTATTAGATTCCCACTTACATTTTTACCATTCCGTGTTGCGAAACTCAACCGGCAATATCTCAACTTCGGGTGGAAAGTTGAGAACAGAGTGTCTTGACACTAGGTTATCATGGACCACTTTTCTATGTGGTAAAAAGTGTGAAGCGGCAAGCTAATAAACTCTCTACTCTAACAAGCTCTAAACTAAATGTGGAGACAAACTATAATATAACATAATAAAGTTTGTCTCCACATATTATGGAACGAACATCATTGCTATGTAACAGTAGCCGTGTGAAGTATTAGATATTTCCTTATACAGTAAATTATGGGGTACGTCACAGAATTCCTAATTTCGACTGAAAGTGAACTACTTGTTTGTATTCTTAGAATATAATTTAACTAAATATGAAAAAGACATATTTAGAACATATTTCCTAAATGTGCGAATAACACTTAAAAAATGTATATTTAACTAAATATGTTTATATTAACACGCTTGGACTGTCGTTAACTTCAAACTTTTATACGTTTTTCTACAAATTTTAGGTCCACGCGTGTAAGGCTACATTACTGTTTGTCGTTTAAATAAAAATGCCTCAAAGTCTCAAAGATCGTTTACGTTTATTGAAATATATATTTAAACATTCCTTCAAATTGGATTTAAATATTGAATGTATCTATAGCTGTTTAGACGTCAAGTAAGATTAAAAGTTCCCAATTAAATAAAACTTGACGCAATGACGCATTACCTTAGCAACGTTTATGTCACTATGCAAAAGTATTATAGTAGTGTGCGTAATATTTATTTTATTTTTTAATTTGCCAAATTTCCTCGGTCCTTTATCCGTATAATTTTCGTAAAAAGGAATTTAAAGTTGTTTTCTTCGCGTATTAATGTAGTGATATTTATTTTAAAGGTTTTAAATTAATAATAATTTGTACAAACTATTAAACGTCTGCCATTTATTGTAACCTTAAATAAATATACATATTATTATTGACATTTCCGTTTAACCCAATCTCACTTAACTTGTTTTTACCCGTGGAAAGTGTCTTCTCAAAACAAGTATATAACTCGTTTAATTTTAAATATCTTTAATTCTAATTTCGAGGGTTTTGCGATGTTCCGTTCAAAACAAAATACCTTCATTGGACATTGCAATATTGAAACCATCATAAATCTTAGATTTAAATAAGAAGAAAAAAAGACGTATTAGTATATATTGTTGGTTTAGTTTAAACTTTGACATTAAAGTTAACCAAAGCAGGTTAAAACAAAACAATTCTTTTAAAAATGTACTTACTACAACTTATTTTACTTAAGTGTGTTTAACACAGTGTAAACAATTATTAAGTGACGGAACTTAAATGGTCAAATCATTTCGTTCATCGCTACAATTTTTGTACACAAAAATAGGTAAAACTAATGTGGGTTCCGTCTTCGTATGGGATTAGGTATAGTTAATGTTTATGTGGAGGAGCAATGTATGTAAAATACACGTTGCTATGGCAACGTGTATTTTACAAGAAAACTGAACCACTAAGTGACTTTAAAATATTATAATAGATAACTAGTCAAAATACTGCAATTTTAGAAAAATAACACGTGATATAATATCATATTTCCTTATAACTTTGATCTAGCAAAAAATAATTGCAAACTGTACTTCCTTTTCATGTAAGTTAAACACAATTGAGTTTAACAATTAATAAAATTTCAATTTGAGGCTTGAAGCAAAAAGTGAAACGAAAGCGATAGTAAATCGTTTTGTATGAAAACAGCTATACATAAACTTAAATAATTATTGACATATGATTTAGTTGACAGTTGTAACTCTATTCGATTGGCGTGAGTTCGATTCCTATTCTTGAGAATTATATTTTGTGTAAAAAAAATGCAAAAAACCTTTGTTCTATTAAGCTACTTATTACCTAAGCTATTATAATACCTTTGAAACGTATGGAAAATGGAGAGTAGAGTGTCTTGACACTAGAGGTAGAGAGAAACCTTACCTTGCTAGTATATTTTTTTCAACTTTACGTATTTTCCCGCATAGTATAAGAGAAAACCTAGTGCCAAACCACGCTGATCCCCACTCTTCACCCGAATTCGAGACATTGCTTATTGAGTGGCGGACCTCAACGCCGCGCATCATCTTGTTCACCTATGCGGAAAAATAAAAGCCATTAAATAATGATCAAAATCAAGATATTATTTATTCAAATAGGCTTTTACAAGCATTTTCGAATCGTCAATTAATATAAAATGTCAGTATTGTCAGTCCTAGCGGTAGCTACCACCGGCTCGGAAGGCAGTTCTGTTGAGAAGAGCCGGCGAGAAACTCAACAGTTTAATTCTACACTCAATTATGTTTAACATCATTCCGCCTAGTGGGAATCGAACCACAACCAACCGCGGTAACAGTCACTTACTGTTCCACTGAACCACAACGGCTCTACTGACCTACTTATATTCAACATTTTTACATAATATCTCTGTAATGTAAACCAGAGTGTTTTAACACTATTTCTCGCTGCCTTCATATGTGGAAATGTGCTAGAGGTGCGTGAAGTTACAATAATAAACAACCATCGTCGTCTCGTTGTCTGTTCATCACTCGAGTACGCGATAGTGCCTCGAACGCACCTGTCGTATCGCATTCAATTATATTTTCTTACATAAGTGAATAAATTTTCTGGTATGTAAATTTTATATATTGCTTATGATTCTCAATCTTTTTAGAATGTTATTTAATTTTTGTCTAATATCTTAAATAGAAAAATCGATTTTTCTTTAATTAATTCATTAAGTGTTTTTAAGTAGTGATTTTTATTAGCTATTTGGGACATTATGTGTTGAGTGGCGGAACTAAACGCCGTGCTCTGGTCACCAGAGATTTTTTATTAGAATTTTGTATAATCGCCATGATTTTATACAAGTTATATTAAATAATTTACTTATATACAATAATTATACAACAATGATGGCGTAGTTAGGAAATGTCCCGTTTAGACATTTCCTAACTACCCAAATGTAAGTTCAAATTTCACTACTTAGGTAAACTTCTTCTTTAAAATTTAATTTAAATGCAACTTAAATAATGGAAAAGTTAATCAATTATTTTTCATTTGTATTTTTGTTATACTTTATAGCTACACAAATGGATTCAGCAAACATCTACCGAAAATAGCAAGGTAGTTCTCATTGTTCTCGGTGGAACTCAACGCCGCATTTTGTCTTTTATAATAATTTTAAATTACTATAAGCCATGCGCACGTTATTGCTTCGGGTCACGTTGAGTTGTTTGAAATTTATGTTTACTATAATATTTTATTACCTATTATATAAATATATAGACGCATTGGAATGTTTGACTGTAGGTGGGCTGTAGGTTCGAATCTGGTTTAAGGGAACTTTATTGTAGTACCTACTAGTATCTCTGTTATATAGTGTTGTGTAAAACACACGTTGCTAAGGCAACGATTATTTTACGCTCTGTTCGAATATTTTTTGTGAAATACGTCTGTATTTGGTAGGAAAGTGTATAAAGTCTCGTACCGCATACTTACATACATAAAATAAATAGTTATAAGGTACAATGGTAGTTAAATGATTTTAAAACATACGAAGTTTGAAAAACTATAACGTGATAGCAAATTATGTTTTATTTTTAACTAATCTGATTGATATGTACTTCAACACCGCGTTGTGTATTACCAGAGACAATGAAAATAATTCTAATATTATCCTCGAGTGGGGATTGAACCCACAACTATTTTATAAACAGTCGAACGCTGGCCCACTGCGACACGATGGCCGTACGCACGAATTTTATACTTATAATATATATTAAATTAGCATTTTTAAATAATTAACATAATGAATACACAACTTTTAAATTTTCTAACTTTAAAATTCTTTAGGATAATTACAAAAAAGTCAATAAAAACAAATAACTTTGCTTCACGTAATAGACTCTTACTCTTAAGGTAAGTTAGCTAACTATTTTCCTATATAAAACCAAAGAGAAAACTCACATTAGCTCTGTCTTGAGTTAGAGTATACGCTTATTGTAATTTATGTAATTATATGTAACAAGAAGATATAACATTATACGTTTCTAGTAACCTATTAGATAGCTTTTAGATTATTATTTTTATATCTTTTGTTAAATTATCTTCCGTATTTCTAAGGGGTTATAGAGAAACAAATGTCAGATCACTCTGCCCTCCTGCCTATTTATACATATTGAATTTTAGGCCTTCGTGGCGCAGTGAGAGAGCATGTGTAACCGCGGTCATGGGTTCAAACTCGATTCAGGGAATGATTATGTTTAAATATTTTTTTTATTTCCTTGCTCTACTAAGACTAGATTCTAAATTCTAGACTAGATTCGAGTAGACTTATGCCTTGCCACACTGTTTCCAATTCTATCATTTGAAATTACATCTATAAAACTGATATTTTATATCATCGTTATTTTCGTGTTCCCGCAGAAAATCCACATAAATTTCAGATTGCTATTACTTTTTTGACTATAAGTTGGCTGTCAATCAACGAGTAACAGAACAGTTTTCTATATATTGATAAATATTCAGCCACAGCTATTACAGCCAGGGTTATCCACTGCGCCACTGGGGCAATTATCACGAATAAGTTCAAACGTATGCGTATTTACGTATTTAAACTGGTCTTACAAGTTACCATACAAATTTATATGTTAATAAAATATCGCTTAAAATTGTCTTCGTTGTTTGCTTTATTGGTTGTCTATGCTACTATAAAAAAAAATCAATCATTATTTTTTTTCATATTTTGTGGATTGTAGTTTTTAAAATGTATATTTTCCTATATTCTCGCGACTTCTAAAATAACATTTATAAACGATGTATCTAATATCAGGAAGTCTAATGTCAGTAGTTAGGAAAAGGGAATTGAACCTACATATAGCAGATTATTATCGTCACGGGCAATAAACTAATAGCAATTTAAAGTAGATACGTACTAATAGTTGTTGCTAATTTCTATAAAATTTACAACAATGCCTACTAATATTATTTCACACTCGGCTTGTCTTCACGGAAGCGCTTCCGGGAGACAAAATCTATTTTTGTAATTCGTATCTTGGACCTATTTGTATAGAAATTGTATGTTTCATTAAGTAAAAAAAATATAATTTTATTATTTGTTTTCGTGTTTCATTTTAAGACGCAGTCTTAAATATTAATTAGTATATAATTTACATTAAATCGTACAACTTTATTTTATTATTATATGGTTGTATGTACTATATAATTTAAATGTTAATTAAAATCTAACCTAAGTGCTAATAATAGAATATGTGTTAAACAATCATATAATATGTTTTATCTGTACGGGTATTTTATATTTTATTAACGATGCCAGGTCGACAGGCAAAGTGTATTAATATATCAATAATTCTTTCTTTTTCGGGCCATTTCTAAAGTCGCGCGTCGCAACGCTTAAAAATATTAAAATCCTAACATTACTCCAGACGGAGATTGGAGACCCATTACAATCAAAACCATCCTCAATCTCAATATATAGCATTTCTTTCATAGACAGACAAAATTTAATGTGACGACACACTGCTCTACATTTATATTCGCTTGCCGGGATCAAACCCGCCACCATCCCGTTTATATTTAATCACTTTCCCATTGCGCCACGATGGTTTTAATATATAATAATATATAAATAAATAACTATTAATATATTATATTTATGGTATACATTAGTTTGTATTGCTAACTATTGTGACAGCGGATGGCCTTGCCGCTGATGTCATCACTCTATGCTTCGTTGACCAAATGATCTGTAAATGCATTTTTTATCGATATATCTCTAAATAAATAGACTATAACTTAAATAATTGTTGACTTTTTTAAAAAGGAATAATAAATGAAGGTCTTTCGTCACATAGCGGGGTAGCCAGAAATAACCTAGCGCGTCTAGACACTCTATTCGGTACTTTGCGCCCGAATACGAGACATTGCATGTTGAGTGGCTTAAAACGCCGCGCTTTGTCTTGTTACCAGAGCGGAGAAATGCAAATAACTTAAATATAATCATTCGCCCGAGTGGGAATCGAACCTACAACTATTGCTTGTACACTCCGACGCTTTTACACTGCGCCAAGATGAACTTAGATAATATATAATATAAATATAATGTAAGAAACCTAGGTTCCTCAATCAAACAGACGGACAAAAAATGTAGACTATTAAATATTATTAAATTCTTATTACCAAAATGTAGTACAGGTATACATAAAGTTAAGGTAACAGGTACAAATAAAATTAAGTTATATGAATATAATATATAAGCGTTAAGTTTCGTTGATCAACTCGCAATGTCTCGAATTCGGAGGGAAAGCGGAGAACCGAGTGTCTTGACACTAGGTTATCTATATATAGCTTAAATATAACCTCAAGCCGGATTTCAACCTGTCATCTCAATTATTAAAGCTCTCAACTGAGCTACGATACTATATTTTGCTCAATAACAATAATATATATATTTTTTAAGGAAAACATGTAAGTTTATCTTAATTTGCAAAACATATAATTAAAGCGTCTTCATAATAACTGAAAATAAACAAAATTTGAGGTGATGTTGAACCGATAATCTTTAAGTTGAAAAAAGTAAGAATAATATATAATTTACATACAGCTTTATAGTATGATAGTCGAAGTTTGTTTTAAGACTTTATTAGACAGATCTGTTTTGTTTACATAAGTATTCGCAATCTTGATATAAATAACATAATAAAGTAACAATGTACATATTTGTAACTAATTAAGTAATAAACAAAATACCCCTTATTGTAGACTAATTAATACGCACCTATACAAAAATATTAAAAAGTATCTGCACCCGCGACTTTATCCGCACGGAAATTTAAAATAAAAGTAGACAAGTAATTCCTTAGTACATCAGCTAGCCAGGGAGTGAAAGTCCTGTCAAAAGCGGTCCAGCCGTTCCAGAGATCAGTCGGAAAAACAGACAGACAGATAGAGCAATATATTTTGGTATATACGCCGTTTGGTAGATACATATGCATTAAGTAAAAAGCAGTTATTTTAATATTACAAACAGACACTCCAAATTGAATTTTTTATAAAAAATATATCCGTACTGACATCCTTAGAGTAGAGGAAAACATGAATAAAATTGGAAGGGGTGTACCAAGTATTTCAATATCGAGTATTTAAAGACATACTTGCAAACATACATACATATATACAACTAAGTATCCATAAAACGCAGTGTCTTTACACCAGGCTCTCTCTGCCTAACCTGCTCTATGCAGTAGGTGTACGAAACATATTAACTGATTAATATAAATTTACTTTTCGCCGAAAGACTTTGTACGTTCAGCGTTTTACATCCGACAATCATTCAAATAAGATTTAAATTCACTACGATGACATTAATAAAATTATAATCTTTAAATATTTTTTGTATCAATTCGGCAGTTCGGTCAAAACTAACCAACCTTGACGCGATTTTCACTGATGTCACGTTTTAATATAACACTCTTTTAATACGAGTAATCTAAAGTTACATATAGATATTTTCTTAGTAATATCAATATTTAACCAGTAAATTTGTGGTTAGACTTATTGCTTACGGTAGTTGTGGATTTATAATATATAGATAATAAGATATATTCAAAATATTTTCATCTATCTGTTTTTATCTGGTGCGATGTACAGTGTTTAGTTACGCCGATCTACACCTAATATACCGTCATTGTGTACATATAAAAAGTAAATATTAATATTTCTCTTTCCTCCGTAACGTGCAGGGTGGGGTAGAGAGACCGTGGTGCCAAAGACCGCAAATATGGAATTTAACCCAAAATCACGTCACCCATATCACTATATTCACACATGTCACCTAAAAACAAGTTGTATTTCACGTAATGTAGTCGTGTTCCTTTGATTTCGAGAAATTTATAAATTCTAATCTATAGAAGTTTTCATAAGTTTCTTTACTCATACGCCGTTATACAAACAGACTGTAAGTAGCATCTAGAGCGGCGCAGGTTACACAGCTGTGCATATGTAACAGCAAATATACTCGTGCTTTTGAGAATTCATCGAACTTATCGATTATTTGGTCGATTCTATTCATTATATAGTACGTATGGAATTTTTATTAGGAAACGATGAATAGATATTTCTTTTTATTACAGCTTTACGCTTTTTTCAACATAAAAGTGTGGGTACGGGCGGAACTCAAGAACTCAGAAAAATATAATTTAAATATAATTATTCCTCTGCGTGGGAATCGAATCCACAACCTATCGTGTTTACAGTCAGATACTGTCACTGCGCCACGATGGGCTTTTTTATACCTACCAAAAAAATGTTTTATTCCTTAAAAATTCTATTTTTTCTTGCTCTTTCTCTATTTTTTCTTCCCCGCAAAAATATCGAACCCACACCTATCACCTATACCCAAACACTGTCCCATTGCGGCAAAATAGTCTCACAATAAAACATTTGTATCATACGAGTACGTTTCTATAACTGTAAAGAAAACATCAAACGTAGATTCATTAATCGCAAATCAAATCACAAGCAATTAAAGAATAGACATTTAACGCGATAATAACTCGACAGTTAGGAAGATTTAGATAGATCTGTGCGACAGTACTTTTCGTAACGGTCCGCCGTTTTGTAAGTGCGCTACCGAAGTGAAAAATGTCTTAGATGCGTTTGAAAAGTGCGTTTTATATTTATATAAAATGCAGAATTTGAATCACCGTCCCTGCGACGTTTGTTTTGTGAATAATCGAGTGGCATATAAGTAGTTACTTAATAATATTTGCTATTAGCCTCAGTGTGGGATGATTTACGCTATGTGGAATAGCAGGGTAGTCAAAGAGAACCTAGTGTCAAGACACTCCGTTCTCCACTTTCTTTCCAAATTTGAGCGTGTTGGTTGGTGGAACTCGACGTCTCGCTTGTAGCTGTCTTACATTTCGAGGATTTTTTTTTAACTTTCAAAACAATCTCGAGAAACACTTTTTTTCTCTTAATACGAATTGTACAACATAACGAATGAGTTCTTGAAAGGCTTCTTTTCTATCTTTTTTTTAACAACGTATCCAAGCACATTGTTCTCCACTTTTCAGCCTAGTGTTAAGACACTTCGGTCTCTTCACAGCGGGCAACTGAAATAATTTAAATATTATCATTTCCACCGGTGGCTACAACCATCGCGATTATAGTCACACACTGTCCCAATGCTCCACCATCACCTTTCAAATCTATCTTTAATTTTAATAATTAAACCACAATTATGTAAATTATTTATGCAATATAACAAATTAATGTATAAAGTAGCTAATGTTAGCAAATAGGGTGCGGTTGGTTACTTGGCAGTTCAAATTTAAATTCTTACATAACTCTAAAGTTATGAATATACAATGAAGATGTTACAAATGATGTGCTTATTACATTGTATTATGTAATGTTATTGCGACGTTGAGTTGCGGCACTCAACGCAATGTCTATATATTGGGCGGAAAGTGGAGAACGGAGTGTTCTCGCGGGAACCTTTGCGGGAAAAAGCGTGAAGCAGGTTTTTTTAATCTATGTAATGTAAACGATAGATGCATAGATATAGATGAATATTTGTAAGCTAATAAAAACGTGTTAATTTTTGTCGTATAAGGATTACTTGTGTATTGAATAATTTGCAGATTGTTGAGTATAGAGAAAAAACCTTATTTACCACTGCCTCATAATTCCATCTGTTCTTCAATTAATTTACTATTAATAATATTAATTTATATTAATACTATTATAAAAATAGGTTATGCGGAATGAGGCAGTGCGGGAAAAATAGTGAAGCTTAAAAAAAGACTCGCAATACAAAACGTTTTTCTTAATTCGTTAACAAGAACGAAACTCAAAAGACATGGGTTCAAATCCCGATTTATTTGATTAAATTTTACTACATTCTATAGGGACCTGACCGGATTATTAAATTCGCCGTTAATTATAATTTATTAATGCATACCAATGACACCTTCGCTGTAAAATAACAATAGACGTCGATAACCAACTACGGATTGATGTTGATTGTTTTAAAATATTACATTCCATTATTGTTTATGCGGCGTTTTCTTTTAAATGTTAACCGTAGCAGAATTTCAACCCGCGCCTCTTAGTAACCATCTTAACACTCTCTTAACACGCTTTTCTCTATATAAGCTTTAACTATGCCTAATTTCATACTCTGTCGGCATAATTATAGTAAAATTATTTTAAAAATAAGCTTTTCTTTTATGTATTAAAATGTTAGATTATGACTATACTTCATATAGAAACAAACTATTATTTTAAGTGTTAATTAACAAAAGTATTAAGTAACGAACAATGGAAGACGTAATCATAACTAGGCTAAGTTGTGAAAGCTCTATTGAGGAGCTCTACTCTATGTACAAATAATGTTTGTTTGTATTTATATGAAAAAAAAAATATCTTAGTCTTTTACGTTATACTGAACTATAGCTGTTGCCTATTTTCGGCGGCCATTTCGAAAAACAATAAAGTGCCCGAAAAAAAATGGGTGAAAGAGTCTCAAGTCTCAAGTCTTCGTCTCAAGCCCCTCAAGTATATCTGTATAATTTTTTTTAATTCATCATAATCGGTTCTGCTGTTTGGCCGTGATGTAATCACAGATAGAGTTGTCAGAGTTACTTTCGCATTTACAATATTAGTATGGATTTAAAAATACATAATTTACTAGTAATTTCTTCAATATGTATTAGATACATGTAGGAATGTGTGTTAGTAATGTCAAAAAACTTATTTACCATTTACTACTCTTTTTCTCTTAAAACCTAGACTTACTATCTCGCTACAAAAAATAAGATCCTATACATTTTTTAACATAAAAAATTCAAGTTCGCGGTATTTGAACTCACAGTAATTACATTCAGTAAAATATATGCACTTCTTTGTGTATTTTATTTTCGTTTTACATTAATAGATAGGTACGTTTCGTTTTACATAAATAGATATGTAGAGGCAAATATAGACGATAGCAATAATTTACGACCGGAACACGCTAAATTTGCTGTAACAATATGATGAGTATGTTTGAAACAAAGAATTATTTTATAACACTAATGTACAAGTGTACGTAGTGATTTAAAATATTAAAAAGAACTGTAAAGAAATTTCGATATTGCGAAATATAACGCGAGCGAGCATTTGTGCACTACCCGAGGGACGCAGGTTCAAAGCCTGCTGATTTGAAAATGTTCTTAAGCGGCTTGCGTGTTAAATGGTGGAACTCAACGCCGCGCTCTTAAGTATCTCTTAGTACCCTGCTATTCAGGAAAAAGTGAAGCTGCTTTTTTTTTAAATGAAATTGAGTTTTGTACAAGCAACATACTGTTTACTATGGCAAGTATCACGCAACGCTCGGCGACACCTGAGACCCGCTCTACTCCGTGTTTTCCATTTGCTTTAAACAAATATGTAATATTTTCATTGCTTAAGAGTTAGAGTTCTTGAACTAAATTTTTAAATTTACGTGTATGTCGACACTTTTTTTTACATCTTCACGCTTTTCCCGCATAGCAGGATGGTCAGAAAGAACTTAGTAAATTTGACCACCATTCGGAGGAACTATTTTATTTTTAATTATTTTCATTTCTCCGCCCTAATAAAAAAAGACAAAGTGCTGCGCTAAGTTCCACCAATCAACACGCAATGTCTCAAGTTTGGATGAAAGTGGACAAACTGTATTGATCCTAGGTTGTCTTTGACATATTAGTTATATTATACAGACATTTATTATAATATATTTTAATAACAGTATTTCTAAGTTTTAGAAGTAAAAAGTTAAATTCAATATCAGATTATGTTGAATCAGGTAAAGAAAAAAAAAAAAAAAAAAAATATCAGATTATGTTGAATCAGGTAAAGGAATCTCAGATTGAACGATCAAACGCGGTATATTTAATATAATCAAATGCAACGAGGAATTAAATATTTTGTACCAGATACTAAGTACTTACCGACTGCCTGCCTTGTATTATGAGGAAGATATCTGAAGTATATATAATATTTGTATAAATTATCCTTATATATAAGATCTTTAAAGTATATACTTTATGCCTCCCCATTAACGTTACAAGGTAGGTGAGTCAATTATCGTCACGTCCATCTGTTGTGCCTCATCGGATGTCGCGTGTAGCGTGCGGTCAAATAACCGAGCTTTAAGAGAATGATCGTGCTTTAAACACGAAAACGTTGTATTATTTATATAAAACTAGGCTTTTTAGGCCATTTAAAGTAGTAATTTTGTATTAATTATGATTATCGTGGCGGTCTAGGACAGCGTCTGGTTGTAGAACGATTGTTATAGGGTCGACCAGCACTCAAGGGATAGGTTATATTTAAGTTATTTTCATTTTTTATTGGATATAGCTATGCGTTTTGTTCCATCATTCAACATTGTAATTAAATTGGATGAAAAGTAAAGTGAGGGGTGTTGTAACTCACTGTGTTGCTTTTTATGGAAATTGTTAAATTTTGGACAGAATGTAGCTTTTCTTTTTCTCTTATGTAAGCCTAGAGGTTAGAAATTTTACATTCATTCATCAGTAAGCAGAAAGTACCGTGTACTTCTCCAATCTCCACTTTCCTCCCATTAACATAATCCCAATTTTAAATATAATATTACCGAAGATAGGATAGAATTCGAAGAATCAAACTGACAACCCTTGCTTGTAGATACTTGTCCATAATAAAACACCTTAACAGAATTAAGAAAACAGTCAACAGGAGATAATAAGAAAATATTATGACATGGTGTATGTTTTTTTTTCTTTGTTAATTTTGTTTTAGTAACACCATTCTAGCGCAGTTGATATCTGATTGAATATGCTATGTTTGTGGGTTCGATTCATAATTGGGGGAATGATTATATTATTTTATTTTAGTGACCTGTTATTTTCTTCTCTCTACGTATTTCTTTAAGTGAAGTTTCACGATTTTTCTGCATAATCCAGTAGTCAGAGAAAAACTAGTATCAAAACACTCTGGTCCCAGTTTCCACCATAAATCGAGACATTAAATATGGATTTGCGAAACTCAACGCCGTGCCGTGCTTACTCTTGCCAGAACGGAAATGGAAAATAATTCAATAAAAAGTACGACTTGCGAAACATGTAAATATACAAATCATATATTTTAAGAGCCCATCATGATGTAGTGAACACACGTGTGACTGTAAATGTGAATAAGCGCGGGTTCGAGTCGGAATCGGGGGAAGGATATATTTAAAATTTTATAATGTATTATGGATTTTTTACGTTGTGTTCTGCCAGTCTCAAAATCGGGCAGCTTACCTACCTACCTACCTAAGTATGCGTATTCGGATACATTAATTAAAAGTAAGTATTATTATTATGAAATATTTCTAATATCATGTCAAATAAAAAATTAAAAAATATCTAACCTACAGAAATTATAGATTAAAATCTAACACAGTATAGTACAGTACACGTTGACTATTACAGTGACGTGTATCTGATAAAGTCATGCTACCTGTTCATTGCTTGGGAACTCAGACTGCCTTGAATGAAAGATGTAGATCTGTATCGTCAGCTTCATGTTTTGTATCACATAGCAACCCTGCAATGCGAAATGAGCAAGGGAATTTTCAATACTCGGTTCACCGCTTTCCACTCGATTTCGAGACATTTCTTGTTGAGTGGTGGAACTCAACGCCGCGTTTTGCCTTATCAGGGTTACTGGAAATAATTTATCCCGCGTGGTGATCGAACCCACAAACCGAGGCTATATCGTATCCAGTTAGACGCTGTCGCAATACGCCACGGGATAAAAAATATTGTATTATTCTCGTTAAAAAATACAATATTTTTAATGACAAACAGTGAAATTATTAGGGATATGGGAATATCACTGCAACTTAAAATGTTTCTTTTTTTTATATAAAGTTTGTTTGATATAGAAATCGATCTGACATCCATTGGGTCAGACATTTCTCTTAAGCCGCTATGGTGTTTACTGTGTATATGTATTTTAAATCAAATTTAAATATTGAAAAACTGAATTATTTAATTGAATCAATTATACATTATAAATACAAACATTAAAACTGAAGTTATTATAAAAACATGAAAAGTAAGGTCACTTTACGTAAATGGATGCTTCTGATTAGAATCTTGCAACCGCTATAATACTAAATAATTCATTTACCATTAAATTACTTTTATATAATTTTATTAATCAAAATCATACTATTTTACCCGTAAAACAGAGTAGGCATGAGGACCTAGTATCAAGACACTCCGTTCTCCGCTTGCCACCCGAAATCGAGACATGGAATATGGCGTAACTAAATGCCGCATTTTGCCTTCTTCGCAATTTATTATTTTTGTGTTAGAGATATTGTCTCATCTTTTTTTAGAGTAAACAAATAAATTAAAATTATAGAAGGAGTCTCCGTAATTATAATTGATTTTCCTTTACTATAGTTTAAGTTATTCTGAAAATATATAATAAAAATTTCAATCATTTTATAACGTCATTAGGGTACTATTGTTATTTCTGACTGAACGCGACATTGTACCTTAGAATCCGGGGGATTACATTATATAGATATAGATTAGAGGAGTATACCACGGCTTTTTCACATATAGCGTCTTTAAATGAGTGGGGAGTGGAGAACGGTAACACTGATCACTGAGGTTTACCTCTCAATCTCAAATCCCAAAATCCCAGAAAAATGTGCATGAACCGTGAATATTATGAACTTAATACAGTTCTAGGGTGATTTTAGGAACATTTACATATAATACGATACCGTCACACTTTCTAAATGCGGAAAATTAGACTTATCGTATATACTTTGGTCTAATAACTTTCACTGTACAGTAATCAGATCTAACGTATGCATGAAAAGTAGGTAATTTACTTGCTATTTAAATTTTAACACCGAAATTTCTCTTTAATCTATTAATAGTCTCAGTCTGTCTTGAGCTATCATCAGTTCATTTCTATGTATTTCAAATGCAGCATTAGTATGATAGTTAGGAGGAATTCGGACAATGGAGGCGGTCGTTACATGCATTTTAAAGGTGTACTTCTCTTAAAAACGCAATTGCAAGACGTTCTGCTTCCGTAATGCGGTTTTCGCCTAATAAATGTGTAATATAAAAATTATTATTATTGTATAAAATTATTTTGTTTATCTCGTTTGATAAGAGCAAGTATTGTATGAGGGTATTATAACTAAATTGAGAAATACCAACCAACGTTAAGACTGTATAAACATATACAAAAAAAAACAAATAATTATATTTTACATTTTAAATTGTTATTCTCACACTTAAGAGATTAAAAAAACTTTAAGAAAGCGTAATACGTTTTCTAAAAATGTTATACTAGTAATTGCTAGTTGTCACTTAATATTTTTAAGCTAGTTATTCTATGGTACCTGTCTATACATATAACAAAAATGTAACTGATGGCTGCAAAAAATATATTATTGGGATTTATCAATGTAATATAAAAGACTCAAAAACAATGATTTTTAATTTTATTTTCTGTTTGTCTGTTTATCTGTTTCTGCACGCTAATCTCAGAAACATCTTAACCGTTTTACAGGCATGGCCACAGGACTATTGTATTGTGGCAAACTTCCCTTTACATTTGGTGTTTATTTCATATCAATCGGTTCATTAACAAAAAGAGTTACAACCATTTGTAACTTTTTTGTTAATGATTTAATTTAAGTGAGAACGCGGGCGAGCACTAGTTGTATTATATAATATGAGTTATAAATATACAAAATATTCAATTCAATGATTTCCCCATCACCTAGTTAATGTGCGTGCAATAATCTAACTTTAATCATGATTTTCTAGTCGTAACGATTTTACATAACGTGATAATAAAGTATAAAGAACTACTTGCTATATATTAATGATAACTTCTTTTAACGTGGAATTTTCAGTCACCTTTGTCTTGGATAGACAAAAAATAGAACGTACCTACATTGTAAATGTACCTACAATTACTTAATAATATATATATATATATATATATATAAATACGTGAAGAAAATACTTTAGACTCCTTTATACGAAAATAATGCGGACGAAAGAGTATGAAATTTGGCGTACTTCAAGAGTATAGAAAAGAAATGCCGAAAACAAAGAGACGAGAGAGAGTGGTACAGTTACAGGACTGTAAACGCGATTTGTTGTGGGTTCGATTCTTACTCAGGGGAACGATTATAATTAAATTCTCGTCTATTATAATTAAAAAATACAGGAAAGTGGAGAACGGAGTATCTTGACATTAGGTTCTCCTTCCCATTACCCTGCTATGTAATAAGCGTAAAGCTGCAATAAAAAAACCCCGGAGATAACCAATACTTTTTTAATAACGCGTTACAAGTACGTTTAATATAAAAAATACCTAACACCCTACCACCTACTCTTGGCACTTGGTACTCTTGATACTTCCATACCTATTCTTGCACAAAGTGACATTCACGTTGCTATGCCAACGCAACGTCGTTATTACGTTTAATAATAAATTAAAGTATCGCTGCAACTATGCCACAAGGTAGTAACGTCATCGTACTGTGAAACTGTAAAATATTTTGCGGTTAAAATTTAAGCTATTCTTCTATTTCTTTGGAGGCATTAGCTATTCCGCGTCTCCGTTCACACGCTCTGAATGTTCGACTGGTAACTTTTACTTTCGAAGCCACATAATAAAACGCTTTACATTTAACTTTACATTTATTTTTTATTATGCTTAATTATTTTGTTAGTCTCTTAGATATTGTAAAAAGTGTTTTGTGTTGTATGAATTAAATATATAATTATTTTATATAGTATTATTATGATAGAGTCCATTGTAGCATAATGGGACAGCCACTAGGGAAAATGATGAATTGAGATTATTTAAATTATTTATTCTCCGCCCCGGTAAGGAAAAAATTTACACAGCGTTAGGTTACGCCGCTTATCACACGATCTCCCGATATTAAAGCGGAAATTAAAGAACGAAATGTCTTAACACTAAGTATTTTCATTTGTTGATGAAGTTATTTGTAAATAAAAATAAAGGCGTATAAAATATGAATAGATACTTGTAACAAAATCTAAGCTGCGGTATACATGCATTTATAGGTGTTTGACTTTACGGCCTCTAAAACTGCAGTTGCATGCTCCTACAATGTAGAATTCTGGGTCAGCCTTGTAATGGGAAGTTAGTAGTTTGGTTTAAATTAAGTGTTAAATATTTATGTACATAAGCAGTTCAGAAAAACCTGTAGACTCAACATACTCCGTGGATAATTTTTATCTTAAATATTTTAATTTTGACTATGAAATTTGACACAGTTATAGGTATACTTTATATAGTGTAGGAGTGCACAATTCTAATATTGTTTTTTTTAAATAATGCATAATAATCAAATTAAATTCAATGAGAACATTATTAAGAATAGTTTCCAAACACCAATACTTGGGAATAATGGAAAAATGTTTCAAATTAAGGACTAGTACGAGACCTGTAAATATATACCTATGAAGTAAGAGAATTACTTTTGTAACATTTTTTAATTTTAAAAAACTTTCCGGTTTTCAATAGACGCGGGTTCAAATCGCGTTGCGTTGAAATTTTTACACGTTTTCTAAATATATATATTTTTTTAAATCAGTGTTTACTTTAAATGTTTAAAAGTAGAAATCCAAAGATAAAGCCACCGTGGTGCAGTGGAACATATCTGACTGTTAATGCTGTTGTGGATACGACTCCCACTCAGGGGAATAATTATATTTAAAATATTTTCATTTCTCCGCTCTGGTACTCAAAACAAATCGTGAAGCTACAAATCCATTGATTTTACCCAAACATTTCTTCCCAGATATAGTTTTATTGAACTTATATGTAACGTGGTATTTTGGTTACTCTTTTAAATCAAGTATCGTATAATAAATATATATATTTTTTTCTTTTTAGCGCACCTCCAACGCCGGTCGAGGCAAAAGATTCACATTCCAGTCAACTGTGCGGCAGCTGGAGAGGCGACGTCTAGCAGAGAAGCTGTCTCGAGAGGCAGACTTCAAAGAGCAACAGAGGAGAACAGAGCTGGAGGCCATGAGGAGGTTATTTTAGTATTTTATTTTAGTGTCATAACTTTTCTCATATAGGTAAGAGAGAACTCAGCTGCGAAACACTCCGCTTTAAGCCGAATTCGAAACATTTGCGCTATGTTATTGTTTTATTTTTTATATATTAATTATTATTAATGGATATTAATTAATAATCAAATCAACTTTTTGTGCAGGTAGAAATTATCTAGTGATAAATTGACTATCTTAGCTCTGGTCTAGTGTCTGACATACGTATGTATATGTATACATTCATACATTCTCCTCCTTCCAAGTATCCATATGTAAGACGCCTTTGAAAATTGTCGTTAATTTAATTTTGTGAATAACACTTTTAATAAAATTCAATTATTATAGACAAATATTACAAAAATTCAATCGTTTCCACGATATTCTAATTATAATATGTTTTCTTATCAAAACTCTATGTAAAATACTATGTCTTACTAAAATTACAGAGTAGAAGAAGAATTCCAGCGTAAGAGAGCGAGGGAGAAGGCAAACATCCGACAGCAGTTGAGGCTGGTGAGCAGTGGTGCCAACAGCATACCCGCTTCACAAAACAGCAAGGTTACTTACAATTAAATTCTATTATATATTTATTATTAAGAAATTAAAATGTATAGAAAATGCTTAACCGCAATTAATGGGATTAGAACCTAAGTCCTCTTGAAGAGTAGGTACGTCAATTTGTTTTATGTTTACTAAGCTGTATGTCAAAAGTGTCCATTTTTCATGTTTTATAATTGATGGTTTTATTTCATGAGTGACGAAATACAACACGTATTTTTTTAGCTTCATATCAGGGCATGTGAACTTGATTTTAATACACTCTGTTTTTTTAGAGAATTTAATGTTATTGTTAAAATATATTCAACAGACTAGAGATGAGCCAGATGGCTCTTGTCGGGGATCCCCCGCGCCAGATCGGACACATGACCCACGAGTGAGACACAGCAACGCTTCTTCTGATGGCAGTGGGAGAAGCAAAAGCTCAACGCCAGTGAGTTTAGAATTCTACATTTATTAAATCTGACTGCAAATTCAATATACTTATTATCCTACATAAATGAGCCTGTGACTCGTAAATATGTTTAGGCGTATATTATGCTAAGATTTCACGTATAATTAAGCTAAAAGTATTAGTTCTTGAAAAATTGAAAGGTTACTTATTTTATTTACTTTAACAAAGTGATTTAGTTCTTACACTAATTAAATTTATTTAATAAAATTAATTAATTAATTACATTTAATAAAATTAAGATTAAAATGGTGAATAGAGTAATGAGTGTATAAAAATGAACATAATATATTTTTAAAGTCTTATTCACGCACTTACGAGAAGAAAATTTTAGTAGTATTTTTATAAATATATATTTATAAACATATTTGTACACAGATTCGCAGTGTAGAGCTCTCAGAGTGGCGTACAGAGGGTGGCGCGCGCGTGTACCGCGATTGGGCGGCGGCCGCCGTGGCTGCGCACGCGCACCCGCCCGCCTGCGCACGCATGCCGGCCACTGTACACTCATACGCAGGTAAACCTTACATTTACCTGTTTACAATGATTTTCAACTCATTTACTTTTTACTTTTTGAGTAATAAGTCTTGAATGATTTTTCTAACTGACTGATTTGCAATATTCAAGGTAAAGACAGAATATATAAATAGAGAAGTATGTTCTAAGTATACTGTCAGAACTGGACGCCATTTTAGCTCAGGTACAAGTGGGAAGTGACTGAAGAGGTAATAAATACTTCGGAACTAAGAACAGTTTTAGGATCTCCTACCCATCATAGCATCAATGGCCTTACTATGCGCTGCAATAACGAACGGAATTATAAACCTTAAGTGTCTATATTAATGAAGATACTTCACAATATGCAAAAAATATCTGAAGAACACTATAATTATAGATAATCCGTCCGAAATCCAGAATCAATAAATTCAAATCTTCGGTCTGTGGAATGCCTATTAGTAAAGTAAATATACATTATCAATAATGCAGCGCAGTGTGATAGCGGCTTACTGTATATGTGATTGTTGTGGGTTCTATTCTTATTCGGGTAAAGATTGACAAGATTATTGACAAGACAAAACGCGGTGTTGAATTCTGCCACATGACATGGAATCTGGTATAATGCGGAAAGTGGAGATTGAATGTTTATATTAACAAAATAAATTCTTATCAAAACTAAAATAATCTGTTTATTTCTTATATACAAGTAAATTACAATAATTAGGTTAGTAGCCTAAACGTATGCAAGTTTGGTCACATAAAGTGTGCCACTGACATTGCGGGGACGACATCCTGTATAGAGTACAATTGTACATCAATATTCAATTAGCGTGGCAAGACCATTATGATATTGATATCAATATTGGTAAATTTACTTTCATTAGATATATTATTCTAGTACTGTTGAGACCATCGTGGCGCAGTGGAACAGTAACTAATTATAAATACGATGGCTGTAGGATGGATCCCGACCAGGGGGAATAATTATATAGAAATTATTTTTATTTCCACGCTTCGGTAAGACAAATCGCAGTGTTGAGTCACTTAAAACGCAATGTCTTGAATTCGAACTTATTTTTTTCATATAGAGTAAATAGACAGATAGAGAGATAGAAGTAAATGCTAATATCTCGGAAATTTGAAATTCTTTTAAGTTTATTATAACTTATTTATGTTGTTAGCATATCTGTAGAGAATTTTTTACAAATTTCTGCTACTCAAAGATTATTCTACGACCAATAGTTTGCCAAGAGCGAATGCTATTTATTGAATATTTTTTAAACTTTTGTAAAGTGTTATTCAGAGACTTAGAATATGTTTTTTTTCAATTTCCTAAGTATGTCAATAACATTCGAAAAATATATTTACCAAACTCACAGAAGGAGAAGCCTTCAGCGGCAGCCCTCGCTCAGATAATTATCGGTTGGAATTCGCTCGAGGCCGCTCACCCCGCACACCGCGACCGCCTCGCCTCCTGCCTCGCTCTCCCGCCTCGTCCACTTCGGGAAGTGAACTGTCACTGAGACAGCCTATTAAGATTAGGTAAGAAGTGGACACAAATACCGTAGATGTGGTTGAGATTTTGTTGATTGAAAAAATCTTTAAGAGTTTGATTTAGGGTTATTTCAAAGTATATATAGCCAGTTGCATAGCGCTCAGGCCTTGTCTAATATATTTATTCATAGGTATGTATAGAATAAGAATAATATTAATTTAAAAATCCCCCTTATAAACTGTTGTTGAAAATTTTATTTTGTTTATATTATTTTTAAGTAATTAAATTTGTATCTAAAAGCATCATTTAATAACTTTAAAAAAAGATTTGTTTCTATACAAAATTGTTGTTTCTATATTATAATTTCTAACTAAATTCAAGCTTAGGACTCGATCATAATAACTTAACTTTAGACATAGTGTAGACTAATTGCACGAAATAGATTGCTTGCACTAATTTAAATATTACAAACGCTATATTAACATCGCATCTCTAATATACCAACCATGTTCAAAGAAATCTTAACAAAAACAAGTCAAAATGTTATATGATTGCAATAAAAGTAAATAACGTACAAAAATATACTTAGTGAGCCTTTTAACCTTAAACAATAACGAAAAAAAGAAAACAATAGACTGGAAACGAGAATTCATCATCATTTCTTTATACAGACTGTTTATTTTTTTCAAAAAATTCGAATCCTAATTGTATATATATGGCAAAAATCTACTATAGATATCTTATTAGATATCTATAGTAGATTCTATATTCTATAGTAGATCTTATTATGCTACTGACAATACTGACCCATTTTTAACGGAGATGTCAGTCAACTTTTAAGTAAGCAGACAAAAATATTTTATTTCGGTAAGCGTACAAATGCCATAATTAAGAATTTATATAGAGATGCAATGTTATAAGCGATGTAGATATACTAGCTAAAGTTGTTCTTTTCCCAAGGTGGTGACGCCAGTAGTAATAAATAGCCTTGCGTCTGACGGTGAGTGCTTACTAAAGCTTGTATATAGATTTAATTATAATGTAAGACTAACTCTAAGTGATTCTTAACAGTAGAAATATTAGCCATAATATATAGATATTATAAAATTAATAAATAACACCTATGAGTCTATCTTAAATTTACATTAAAATGAATATGGCCTAACAAAAAAATATTTGTAACCAAAGAGTAAAGCGAGGCTTTGATAAAGCAGAGTACATATTTTTTCGATACTAGGTTTTCTCTACCAGTCCTGCTAAGCGGGAGAAAGCGTAAGTCTGCATTGCAAAACAAATTGCGATACAACTTTAACATTTCTGATCACTGATATATGTTTACAGGTTATTCTTCTATGAATTCTAACTTATAATGGTTATTAAGCTTTTAATAATTATAATATTTTTATTGAATGAACACAATAACACAATGATTTAATTAAATTTAATTTACATTAAGAAGAATCAAAATCACAAAGGTTGTTTCTTAGAAAATTAATTACTAACTACATACTACGAAATATATACCAACATTTATGTAACAACATGCTTTTCCAAATATATATATATATATAAATATAATAATCATTGCATTTAAATCGGTTAGACCGTTTTCACCTCTTCCGAACTGGCTACACTAGCCAGTGTTAGGTCACTGCGTCTTTTACTCACTTCATAGTTGGGCAGCTTAAATATTAAAATTAGAACCGTTATAAGTTTAGCCACCTTTATGAACACACACAGAGAGAAAAATCAGCTTCACCCTTTTTCGGAGCGGAGCGGAGAAATGAAAATAATTTAAATATAATCATTCACCATTCAATTTCCCCCGAATGGAAATCAAACTCACAAGCATCACATTTGCAGTCAAACGCTGTCACACTGCACCACGATGGCCTTTAAGCCGTATTAACAAATAAATAATTATTTCTAAGTAATACTTTATATAAGATGCGTGTATTTTACATGTTATATTTAGGATTTGTCAAACCTATCCCTTAATCACTTAACAGGGAACCTAAAGAAGAGGATTCAGAAGAACCAGTCATTGTACCGACCCTGCGACCCTCGGGACCTTCACGCACCACCGTTGCTATACGTTGAAAGAAACAGACATTGCTTAAAACATTTTTATATTATGATAAATTAATCAAAAAAACATCAAGATCATTTTTACTTATTTTCCGTTTGTAATCATAAGTGTATAGTGTGTTAGATACATTATAATAATCAGCAATAGCCGTCTTCCGTCGAATATCGAAGCTTTAATCTAGAATTAATTGTATTCTACTAACTTCTAGAATTAAAAAGGTGCTAAGTTTAAATTATTAGGTAATTACAACTTAATATGCCAGTTTTACATAAGGTAATGAAATAGTATTGCAATAAAAAATAAATAGTCACTGAAATTTATATGACGTACAGTTTTACGTTACAAATTAACGTTTGAATGTTTATAAAAATATTACTGTTTTTTTTTTAATTTAAAATACATTTTCTGATATAACACATTTTCTTCAATTATAGTTGTAATAAGGTGGAAGGAAACGTAATGGCCCTGTGAGTGATGCAGCAAGTGGAGACTCTTTCCGATTTCCGAAATATTTTTCGTAATGTAGAACTTTAACCTTATAGTAGTTATTAATACTTATATTTTTTTTCCAAAAGAATATATTTTTTTATGAAAATACATTCATAAGGCATACAAAAGAATAATCACTTAAAGCCAACCGTCACGTACAATTTAGTAGTAATGGACGCGGCACAAACGACCTGGGCGCGGTGGAAGTGGGTTACGCCGAGCCTAGCAAGTGATTACTGTATAATGTAGACACGCCTTATAATATGTATAATGGTATTTTTTTTAAGTATACTTCTACCTTTATTTGTATACAAGATAATTGTATTTAAAATATTTGAACTGTGTCATGTACCTAAAGAAAATATTTTTAACGATTCACTTGCTTCTTTCAAATCTAGAATTTATTCATATAAAAATCCACAGATGTTAATTATTTATTATTATTCTCAGGTGCATTTTGAACTTACGACTATCAGCTATAGTCTAGTGTACGCATCACAAAACCTAAGAAACAGCTTTATAAAACTCGCATATTAAGTTGATATATCCGTATATATTATTCATATTGTAACTTTAACTTTCCGGTGCAATACTATAAAGAAATAATTAAATGCAATATTATATAATACCAATATCTAATTACGACTGGCCATAAAATTCGGTGCGGAATTAAAATAAAATAATGCTCAATATTAATTAATATTAATAAAATTTATATATTGTAGGATATTGTTATCCGTAATGTTGTGTGAAGACGAGTGTACTTTAGATACTTTAAAATTAAAAAACATATTGTTCTTAAATAAATTTCTTTTAATAAAAGTAATAAGTCAATAGGCTATTTTTTAAAATGTCAAAATTAGCTAACTAATATTAAACTTATTAAGTCTACATTTAAACAGTGTTGCTCATGTGCTTTTTTTTAAATAATATTTTAAATCTAATATAAGGTGTCTAAGAACTGCAGGTGCCAATAAGAAGTATTTTATTTGTTTTCTCACTTAATATTTAAATATGTTCCATGTAATGTACACTCTTCTCCACATCGATTATAGTAGTTTATATAAAATAAAATCGATATTATTCAATTTAATGGAGCGATATAATATTCAACAAGCGTAGTTCTGTAAATTCGAAGGTGCATGTATATTTTTCAAAGCTATATTTTTATGAAAATGTAATAATAATGAAAATAAAAACGTATATTTTAAATGGTATTTTCATTTTAACCATATTTAATTATTAGTTAATTCTTCTTCCAAGCAATAATACCAGCCCTTTAGTCAAAGTCTGGTTTTCAACTTAACCTCCTAAAGTCTGCACAATTTACAACATCCTCAGTCAGTCCATTGGCTCTCAATTTCCTGCTTCACGGCATCCAGCTATAGCTTCCTTGGATGTAATTTAGTTAATCATTCTTTTTTTACATTTTTTTTAGGCATGACTAAAAAAGATCTTAAAAAAGGATAGATTCATACCCTAAGTTCTTTAATTTCCGTTCATATTTTGACTATAAATAACGTAAGTTTTCAGTCATTTTCCTATCTTAACAGAAAAAAATCGAGTAGACTTTGAAACCATAACCACAGTCAACAGTTAAGCAATTGCCTATTGCGTTACGATAGCTTCATCGTATCAAAAAGTAAAAGTCGATTTTTTTATGTAAATGAAAGGAAAATAACAGTCCTCAGTACAAACAAAAAAATGAGGGTAACGGTCGAAAATTACTCCGACATTATGGAGTGTTAAAATATAGAACTATGTGTAATAATATTTGTGATAGATGAAAAGAACATGTAGAGGAGTTTTGGAGTACTTTAGAAGGCTTTGGCAATAAATGAATCAGATACGACTATTATAATTTAAATGGATTTAAGCTAATTCCAAATTTTGTATGTTAACTTTAATGTTTAAAAGTTAAACATTAAATGACAAACTTTGAGTGTGGCAATATATGTATATATATATATATATATATATAACGACTACGTTGCAAAAAAGGCATAAATATTTTTTCACATTATAGTAAAGTATCATTTCTTTTCTTTTTTTTAATTTTTTTATTAACCGTAAGCAAATGTTAACTGCAGCTATATAATTATATGCATATATAGATTTGCAGGAAAATGAAAATAAAGTAGAAAAAAACAATTGGTAATGTGTATTGAGGCATGCGCATAGAAGCTTTAAGCTAAAACAGTTAGTTATTCAGTAGTTCTACTCTACGGCGATACGTCGGTTACTCGAGTAAACGTAGTAACTTACATATCAATTTGAACTTTTACCAAACAAGCTTTTAAATATCAAAAGCTCATTCGTTGATATATTTCAATAATAGTGAAAATTATTAGTAAAAATCAATAATCAATAATAGTTTTAAAAAAGCCGTCAAACTGTTGGCCGAAATACCAGAATCGGAATCCGCACTACCGGTGCTCACGCCGGTGCGGTTTGAGAACAAGCGGACAGAAAGGATGGCGAAACCGGACAGCGCAGTACGAGAAGCGTTAGAAGATAGAGACCCAAATAAATTAAATCAACATGTACAGGTAAAAACGAAATATCGTTAAATAACTAGAATAAACTTTTTCTTTTCGATATTTTGATTAGAAATATAATACAACTTGATTCTAGGGTGTAGACTACGAATTTTGTATAAATTAAAATAATATTTAAATTTAATTATCATGCGCCGGTGTCACTACAATCCAAAGCGTAAGACCTAGGCTACGTTGAAAGTATAGAAAAAGAAAACAAAAAGGGAATAAATAATATACAAACATTTTTCTTTTAATTTAAATTGTGTTGTGGTTGTTAGAGGCCTAGCGCATTATAACAGCTCCTGAATGTAAACGCGAAATAGTGGGTTCGATCCTCACTCGGAAACATGATTTTAATTAAATTATTTCCATTTCTCAGCTCTGTAAAACAAAACACAGCGTTGAGTTCTGCCACTCAACATGCAATACCACGATTTCGGGTGGAAAGTGCAGTCCGGAGTCCGGCTCGACACTAATTTTGTCTCAGACTACCCTGTTAAGCAGAACAAAGCGTGAAGCTGCAATAAAATATACTGGTATAATATCAAAATACCTGTACACCGTCCATGTCCAAGTCCACCGTTCAAATTAGGCGTTTCTTCAGGAGAGGAAGTGCTCTACTAACTCCACAAGTAGAGAACGGAGCCTTAGCACTAGGTTCACTATGGTTACCTTTCTAAAAAAGGCTTAAATCTAACAGAAAAATACTTATTAGATAGAGAGTTGTTGCATTTATTTTTATACAAAGAATAATGGCGTTGAGAAATATATATTCAGGCTTTCGTAAAGCTTTTAAACATATTTACATTCCATTCCAAAGCAAAGTAGCGGAAGGTCATAAGTGGCGCAATATATTGATATAATTATTTAAACGCCCTTATATCAATTTTTACAGTAGTTGTATGTATGTATAATAGCAGTAGTTTATTTTTTATCCTGCCTTTATATTTTATACACTTAAACTAAAAATTGTAGAATAACGAATACTAAAAAGTTTTCACTACAAAATGTGGTAATAGAAATAATCAGATCATAAATAAATTGGGAATGGTATGGGGGTAAGATACAATCGTGCACTCTGATAGGTAAATATTTTTTTGCCAATCTGAGTCCTGATTAGACAGAACTAATAGGCTCGCACGCCGTGTTTCAAATTAATGAATGATATGTTAATATAGATTGAGTCTTTAGTACTTAAGCGGAGAAATGAAATATAATTATTCCTCCGAGGGGAATTGAACCCACAACCAATACATTGAATGAGTAAACCCTAACAAATGTACGGGCGACACCTATACTTATACTTATTCCAATATTGTATACATGGCTTATGTCTTTAATGAAAACAAATATATCTTTAACCGTTAGACAAAGCGCGGCAGTGAGTTTCGACACATAACACATAAATACTTGTATTGGGGAAGTGGAGAACAGAATGTATTGACACTGAGTTCCTTCTGCTATGACTACCCCTCTGCTATGTGAAAAAGGGAGAAGCAAAAAAAAGAAGAAAAAGAAAATAAACTGGGAACCGTAGTTAAATAAAAACCCGTAAAACCCTCACACGCATTGAGTTACTCATAGGTCACGACTAACCAAAAGTATTGACCGTATAAAGTTGAAAATTAGAACTTAGGTCTCTAAAGGAGTAAGGGAGGGTAAGAGAGGATTTCCCGAAATTCATACGGTAGCAGAAAAAGCTAGATATTATATAAAATTTTAGATATTTTGTGTATAATCCAGGACCATAAAATCCACTCAAACGAAGTTGCGTGGCATTATTAATATTTCCGTATTGTAACTTGAATAATTAAAACTAAATATATATAAACATGAATAAACTATATGTTATAGTGTTAATATTAATATCGATATCTATAAACCTTTCGTATTAAACATATAAAAAATACCAAGATTTTGCCCGCATAGTAAGTTACTCAGAGAAAACCTAGGGTAAACCAAGACAAAGTAGGTTCTCCACTTTCCGCCTGAAACCGAGACGTTGGGTGTTAAGTGACGGAATTCAACTCCGTTATCTTAGGTACCAGAGCGGAGAATTAAAAATATATCTATTCTATAAATATATTTATTCTCCGAGTGGGATTTGATCCCACAACCAATAGCGTTTACAGCCAGACGCTGTCCCACTGCGGTACGAAGGCCTCTGATATTAAATATATGTATGTTAAAAACAACATTGTCCGGTGGTGGGTGGAGGCAATCAACGTAATTTTCCCCATACCCCATATAACCTATAGCTTTTTATGAAACGTAGTCTATATCTACAGGAAAAGCAAGAATAGAAATAATTTTGATGTGTTCCGTAGATTTTTCATTTGTTAACTGAAATAATGTATATATAACAAGCTTATTTGATATTACGAAATAAATAATAAAATGAAATAAAACTTACCTAAACTAAAGTCAAATCATATTACTGCCACACATTTTTGTTTTATCTTTTTTTACAAAGATTACTTACTAACAGCGTTTTTATAGCGATTTTAATTCTGTAGTGGTAAATCTAAGAACCTCCTGCGGCAGCTTGGCCTCGATTTAGATATTAAAGTATTTCCACAGGTAGTATGGGACGACATTGTAGGCGAGCCAGAAGGTGCGAGAAGTCCAGAATGTGCGTGGCGCGTCAGCCACATTTGTTTCAAGCACGCTAGGAACTGGTGCTATACGCTATTAAGTGTGATAGTAGCTCCACCGTGTGCCTTGTTTTTAGGATGCGGCTTTGCTTGTTTAGCTTTTGAGGTAAAAACTATATTTATATTAAAAAAATCCCATTATAGATGGGCCATTACACATTATTTTCTAGTTTCACACTTTTTTCTGCTGACAAGGAGTTGATAGAGAGAAATCTAGTGTCAAGACGATCCGTTCTTCACTTTCCGCCCAAATTCGAAATATTATGTGTTGAGTCGCAGACC
Source organism: Podotricha telesiphe (assembly GCA_038994665.1). NCBI lineage: Eukaryota > Metazoa > Arthropoda > Insecta > Lepidoptera > Nymphalidae > Podotricha > Podotricha telesiphe. The sequence continues at coordinate 771,133 of JAOYRR010000099.1, forward strand.
TCATTGCCGCTCTTTGTCTTGTTTACCAGAGCGGGGAAATCAAAATAATCAAATTATGATCATTCCACCGAGCGAGAATAGAACCCACAAACAATCGCGTTAACAATCAGGCGTTGTCCCACTGCGCCATGATGGCCTCGTTAAATATTATTCTACTAACATGAATATATTCATTTACATATTATTTTGTCATACAACAAAATTTATATATAAATCACTATTTTTGTAAATATTTCAGGGAAAAACAAATAGAGGAACGAGAATATTCAATTATTTAAACATCTAGTGTGATTTAAACTCTCTTAGTTTTTAGTCAATCTTTTTTATTTTAAATCCTAGAGCTAGTTTTTATCGTTGAAGCGAATGACATAAAAAGTACACATTTTTAAATCATTCGCTTCAAGAATAGAAACTATAACCTATACTAGATTCTTCAACAATAGATTGCCACAAGTACTATTCATTTTCAAATAAAAATGAACTTCATCATTGTATACATTTTTTTTCCTAGCAAATATGGTGTACTACACCATGTCTAAGGTGCCTCAAGATATATTTTGCGTCACTTCGAACTCTAGTTCAGTCGTGCATGGCGGCTACAGTAGCCCCCTTTATGGAAGCAATTGGGCATGTTTGTCGACATATCAGGATTAACACACGACGAGATGCGGTAGAAGATCGTGATTTACTAATTATTTAATTTGATATAGGTTTTCTTAATAAATTGAATGATATCGTATATTAGATGCGAATAACTTATTTTTATGAAAAATGTAATTATTTATATATAAGTAAGTAATTATTTAACAAAAAAGACTCGTCTAAAAGTATTTTAATGTTATGCTGGTCGTTATGGCAAGTACATCATTTTTTCTATTTAAATGGGAAGAAAATATTATATATTGGACGTAAGCAAAATGCAATTCACAATATTTTGTATAAAAATTTAAACATATCAAGATATGAATATATGGTATATGCGTCATGTGATCAGAAGAGCCTCTGTTGTAAGTAATATGTATCATATACTTTGTGCAACAGTAACTTCGAAAGAATCATCCATGTATACATCTAGAACAATTGTATTTTTAAAACCCTCAATCCATTTTATACATAAAACCTAGTATTAATTATATTAAAATGACCTTAAATGTATTATTTTGGCTTAAAATTAAGAAATATTAATATATTTTTAATGTAATTACTATAACACAAACATCGTATTATATTTTTAATTTTATGAATATTAGTAGTAAGTAATAGGTAGTAAATTATACAGCCATATTGTTTTACGAAAAATAAAAAAATATCTCTTATTTTTTTATTTAATTTTAAGATTTTATTTATTTATAATTATAAAATAAAAATATACATTATATTATGCAACAGTAACTTCGAAAGAATCATCCATGTACATACATCTAGAACAATTATGTTTTAAAACCTCGTCCATTTTAAACATAAAACCTAAGTATTAATTATAATTACATAAAGTATTGTAAATGTATTATTTTAAACTTAATATTATATATTAATATATTTTAATGTAGTACTATAACACAAACATGTAAGCATTATATTTTAATTTTATGAATATTAGTAGTAAGTAATAGAATGAAAGTAAATATACAGCCATATTGTTTACGAAAAATAAAAAAATATCTCTTATTTTTTTATTTAATTTTAAGATTTTATTTATTTATAATTATAAAATAAAAATATACATTATATTATTAATAAATCATTTTTATAATATAAGTATTATTATTAACTATTAAAATGTATCATCACTGGCACATGGGCCATTAAGTCTAGAGATAAAAAAATAAGTTACAATTGGCGGGAAATCTATTATTTTGTGGTTGGAACAATTTATTATTTTGTTGATAATATAAAAAAAGAATTAATTTTCAATGAGTTATATTACTATAACTCATTGAAAATTAAGATTACAGTTAAGATTTTAAAAATAATAAAGTTATAATCATCATTAATAAAAATAAAATGGATACGGACGAAACTCCAAACAATGCTCGGTGGACTACAAGTAACACGTCCAGTAGTGAACATTTAAAAGAAAATCACTTCGTAATTGCAAAATGCCAAAGGTAATATTATGATTTAAGTTTATGAAAACATTTTATAATTATTATTAATCTTGAATGATTTAAAATTTACAACTAATGTAAAGCAAAAAAAATGTTGTAAATTAGATTTCGATTCGATTTCGGGCGAAAAGGACGGAGAACGAAGTGTATTGTAAGTAGGTTCTCTCTGACTACTCTGCTATGCGGGGAAAATGAATGAATGAACGTGAATGTTAGAATTACAATACTAAAATTAAACAGAAAAAAATATCTTGATAAAAAAATATAGCATACTTTGTAGCAAATTATATTTCTTTGCAATAACCCTTGAATAGGTGAAGTTTTGTAAAGATTTGTCTTAAAAAACTTAAATGTCTTAGCTCATAGCTTAGAAGAGAAAAGGTTCAACACAACTAGTATGTTGTATTTGTAAGCGTATTAGAAAATATGTATTGATATTGACTTTTTTGCCCTTTTGTCGTCGAAGGACGGGTCAAATAACGATCTGTATGAATAACCAGAGTTCCATCCATATACTTTTTAAAAGGTACATAAATGTCAGATATATTAATAAAATAATAGATAAATGTTATATTTTTATAGATATCCAATGACAAATTTGACTAAAAATTCAAATGACAATCAAGATACAGAAGAATTAGAAAACGAAGAGGCAAGTAATACAATGTATATAAAATATATAACATATATAAAATAGGTACTTGCGTTACTGACTGCCAGACAACATGCCGCCGAAACTATTGGGCGTAAAACGTAGAGAGCTAAAATTTTACATGTAGGTTAAACAAAGAGTGTAGGGGAACTCTGATAGAGATGATTTTTCCTACGGGATGGGAACGAAAAAAAAACAACGGGGATGTCACGTTTTATTGACCATGCAAATAAATTTGCGAGCTACAATAATTTTTATATATATTAGTACGGAAACTTTCTATTTTTATTAACGCTTATAAGATCTTCTGAGAACGGACTGTCTTGACACTAGAATCTCTCTGGCTAACCTGAATACAAAAAATATTCAAAATAAATAAATTAAGTAATTTTTAAAAATGGCTTTTATTATACCGGCTATAAATACAAAATACAGAAATTAATTATTCTCTGACGTGACATATTTAATTAACAAACAAACACGAACATTGTAAAAGTGGTGGCAATCAAGATATTACTTTGAGAGTGACCTCAAGTGACCTGTTTTACAAAGTCACGCAAAATTAACACTTTGCAACATGCAAGTTTGTTAATTATTATTATGGTGGGATGTCATCATTTTGGAAGTCTAGTATAACGTTTGGACTGTATCATTAAATCACATCATCACCCCCCAAGGAACATACATGCATAAATTTCGACGCTGTTGAAGAACCTATAAGAAAGGTAGCCAGAGAGAACTTAGTATCAAGACACTACATTCTCCACTTACCGCCCGAATCCGACACATCGCCTTTCCCGCTTTGACTTATCACCACCAGGATGGAGATACGGAAATATTTTTGATATAATAATTCCCTCGAGTGGGAATCAAACCTAAATCCATCGCACATACAGTCAGATGCATTCACACGACGACCTCTAGACTCGTATAGACCTTTTATATATACAGATATGCTTAATAAAAAAATGTAATGAATTATAGTATTAATTATATAATATAGCAATGGCGAAATGTTAAATTTTTGAAGAGGTAAGCCGGCGTTAAAAAATAATTAAAAGTCGCTCTGTACTGGTTCGCTCTGGACGACAACATAAATAGTTTAATAGCTTAGTGTACCAAGTTTATTTGCATAATAAACAATTTACAATTTATTTTGCGACCTCTTGTTATATGGACACTTCGCCACTGTACTATAGTATTATGATGCACTTGGTGCTAGTGGCATCAAATTAATATCTGTACTTAAACCGGTCTTTCAACTATTTTAGCTTAAGTGACTTGTTAGGTTCCAAAATTGCGGCCTGGGTTGATCGCCCGGGCACGATGGGCACGGGCAGAAGATTGTTTTTTTTTACATATAACATGGTATTTTGCCATAAATAATATTTTTAATTGCATATATTTTTTTATTTATTTTTGTTTCCAATTTAGCGTATTCTCACTGTGTGCTGTCGTTCGGGGAGACTTGGCGCAGCTTGTTACACAATACAAACAGGCGAAGTTAATGTTGTTTTTTTTCTATTTTATTATATGTAATCAAATATATTATTATGGTATTCAAAGTAAGATATTAATTTAAATGACTAAGTCCCCTATTGTTGTAAAAAATAATATCTAGACTTTAAACATCATCATATATATTTTAAAGAATAATCTCCTTTCAAAGATACAGTAAATTTTCGAAGAAATAGTAGAAAACTGAACGTAGCCGGATTTAAACCCGCACCTGTTGGAATCCGTCGAAGCGACTCTAGCCAACTCGGCTGTGCGTTCTTATAGATGACGTCGAAATTCCTTAACACTTGTTACAAATTATTTTAATTATTAGCATCTCTGTAAATTACAACACATTTTATGTACCATTCGACTACAATAAGATTTGGCTAGGGAAAATGCTATTTCTTTAATATTGTGTCGATACACGCGTTGTATACACTTTTATAACCGAATATAAAACATTGCATTTTGAGTAGCGAAACTCGACGCCACGCTTTCTCTACTACACTAGAGCGGAGAAAGAAAAATAATTAAATATTTTACATTCCCCCAAGTGGAAATTGAATCCATAACCAATTTCGTACACATTCAGATGCGGCACCACCATGGCCTCATATTTTTAATATGAAGGTAGTTTTTAATGAATTAAATCGTATATGTTTTTATGATTATACAGTTACAAATTTTAGAAGAAATAGTCGACCGTCCGCCGGAACATCAAATTTTCGTGTCTTTATTCAACCAAGTAGAGCCAGTTAGAGTTATTATCGATGGTAAATCTCAAGGCACCTTCGTAAATGCTGTAAAAACCATTCTTCTCAATGACGACAGCCATGAGGGGAGATGCAAACTGACGTTTGTATCTTCAAAGGAATATAGTATGTACTATTTAAAATATATATATTTTTTATAATAATTTTTCATCATTTGCGCGAATTGCGTTATGTTTCCGTACCAGGTGTGAATAAGTTTATAAATTAAAAATGCATATTTTAGGGCAGGCATTTTTAAGTATGACTTTTATTGGTAAATTCTGTTTTATGGTATTTAAAGACTTTTTTTACATGAAATAATCAAAACGTTCGTATTGCTTGATTTTTTTTTCTGGTCTAACAAGATTTACTGGCCTGCTAGCTCGCATGCTACCTGCCTAACTATAGCTGTGTTGCTTGTCATCAACAATGTGCTATTTTTTACCTAATTTACTTGATGTTATATAAGATTTCGAAGCATGCAAAAGGCGTATTCACACCCTTTCCTTACCCCACGAGCCCTCCAACTGCTCTGACGAAGAACGCATGATGTTTCTTAGAACAGTGGTGGATTTCTCACAAATTCAAACAGTACACGCTCTAGGCGCCATGTTACGGTACCTAGATCTAAATTGGTCCAATTTATGCATGGACTTACATGGCAAACCACAGTTTTTGAATTTGAAAAGAATATCTTTGTAAGTGTCATGTAATATATGTAGATTTTATTATTACGATATTTGAGAATAGTGGCGCAGTGTGACAGCGTCTGACGCGATGGATGTGGGTTCGATTCCCACTCAGAGGAATGTATATTTGAATATTTTCATTTCTCCGCTCTGGTGTTAAGACAGAGCACGCAATTGAGTTCCGCCACTCAACACGCAATGTCTCGGATTCGGTCGGAAAGTGGTGAACGGAGCGTCTTGAGTAGAGTCCGATCTCGGGGTAGGTGTATATGAGTGACATAATTTTATCAAAGCCTAATTTAGTAAAAGGTTTTCGGTGACAATTGCTATATTTTTTTTTCAATCAGACGCTGTCACACTGATGGCCTTACGATGTGTTTTTATATTTAAGTTTAATCATATATGTTCCTCCCATTAGTGCCATGATTGACTCTATAAGTAGTTTTATTTAGAATATACTGATTTATGCGATATATTTATAGTATATTAGTCAATTTACCCGTATTTCGTTTTCCATACGAGATGAATAGCTAAAAATATCGTGGATTTTATTCGCAGCAACATCAAAATATAAATAGTGATTTTTTTTAAGATTTTATGTTTCTTATACATTTTCTAGGGTTCCGTACTTCAAAGTGGTAAATCGGAACCCTTACAAGATCAATGACCCTATAATTAAGAAATTTCGTTTACATTTAGAAATGACATAGTAACGATGGATGAAGATACATATCGTGGTTTACAAATATTTAGCCCTCTGTCACACCCTAGTGGGTTTAAAAAGGGAGTACAAGGCAGTAATAAAGAGGGCTTAAGTCTATTCCAATTACTTAGCAAATGTTCTTCCAAAGTTGGACATAGGCGAATGAGGTATGAGAAAATAATTAAATGATATCATAGATGTATATATTTTTATTTTTCCAAACGCTTTTCTTAACTTCACCTGCATCTGTCAGACAATTATTTATTAGAAAATTTGCACACGTGTTCGGTTCCGCTAACAGTACAATATTTTAATAGTGCCCGATGTCTTTGCTAGGCCTGGTATAATGAAAAAATATTTTTTATCACATCCCTTTTACTTTCTTTTTAAACTAATATGTTACTTGTTATATGTAAATATTGGCAGGTATTATACTTAGTCTGGCCACAAATATTGTTATAATTAAAAGTAAGTAAAATATTACGTTTGAATTTGGAATCAGTAATTTTTATATGATTGTTCATTGTGTTTTCTCATTTTCGCGCCAATATATAGTAATTTTTTTGTGATATTAAAATGGAGTGGAGTGATAAAGAGAACCGAAGTCACTGTGCATAGCATTACATAAAGATAGTACAATGAAACCTCTTCTATTTGTGACAGAAAAAGTCTAGTCTAGTCGTCCACATAGTGTTCGTGCGAACATTACGTTCGTACTTGCGATGAAAGCAGTAAGATACACCTTGTAGTTGTCCAGCGCGTTGCAGATAGAGGAGCTCGGGCCAGTTAAGCGTTAAGGAGTACTTTTAAAAGGCATAACACTAGTCTCCACCGTCCGAGCTCCTCCCTCTTCCTAACCAAATATGAAAAGACATCATCACAAAAAAGGACAAAGATAAGAAGAAGTAAATGCGATAAGCAATAATTTCTTATTTTTAACTAGAACTTTACTCCGCCACCCCACTAAGGACATAAACACACTAAAACGAAGACAGCAAATAATTGGTTTCTTTATGCGACCGCAGAGCGACTCCCTTATGAAGAATATTTGCGCTTCTCTTAGATTTGTTAAAAATGTTAATGTAAGAAATATTTCTTTTTAATATGTATTTGTGAGATCCGCCATTTAACACTAATTATCTCGAATTCAAGCGGAAAACTAAGAACTACTGTGTGGGATATATAGAATAAAGCTGCAAGAAATAAAAACTGGATAAAAATATTTTAATTTATATATTACTGTTATAATATGGTTCATTATTTAAGAAACCTTTTGGTCTTCATACATTAGTAAATAAATTAAAGAAAAAAAAAAGTTTTTAATTGCACCGTGGCAGACGTATAACGTGGATTCAAAACCCGTAACATACAAATTTGCATAATATTAGCAGTGTTGTTTTCGGTCGTACTTTTGAGCAAGATTCTGCTTAGGAACACACTCGTATTAAATCTAAACAAATTAAAACTTAGGTATGTTAATTAGAAAATTTACACAATAAATTTATTATTATATACCAAATAAAATGGTCATGTATTTTGTATACAGGGCATATTAACAAAAATTAAAGCTTTGTCAGCAAAAGCCTATCAATGGAAGTCCTTATACAATGTAAGTAGCATTAGCATATTTTTCTTATATTATTATAATTTTTGCCTAAGTTAGAATTTAAATACACAAAACAAAGGCATAAGCCTAATTTTATTCAAAACTAGCGTCCCGCTCGCGGGTTCGCTTGCGTAAACTACACGAATAAACTATTTCATTTTTTCAACGGACCCCGTTCTCACTTAAATCACAAACTGAAAAAATGGTAAAATAATCTTACCACTGTTAAGGGAAGTTTTCCACAATACAGTAGTCAAAACTGCATTAGACAAACAGAAAAAAAAATTAAAATGCATTGTTTTGGATTTTATTATATTGATTAATGCCCCTAATATTTTTTATATATGTTCCATGTACAGACAAAGATCAGTTACATATGTATTATATATAAAGATAAGAAGTTAAATGCTTCATTTTTTTAACAATTTACCAGTTAGTTGTAGAAAGTTAGTTAGTTGTCGGTTTTAACTTTAAGAAAAACTTAAAATAGAACTCAATAGGAGAACTGAGTACATTGGCAACAGCTCATATAATGAACGTTAGCATGAATTTGACATCGAAGTCGAAATTGTTGAATGGTTAAACATCTTTTTGGAAAACGTATAAAAATTTAAAAGCAGCGGGATTGAAACCCGCGTCTCTTGGAAAACGTCCTAGCGCTCTGACCGCTAAGCCATGCCTTCTCCGGTTAATTCGAAATTCTTTTACGCTTATTACAACTTATTTTTGTTGTTACAGACTGTACACAGAGCAGCTCTGTACACAGATTTTTGCAAATTTCTGCTACACAAAGATTATTCTACCAACCATTGTTTTGGCAAGAGAGAATGCTATTTATTAAATATTTTGAACATTTTAAACTTGTAAAATTTTAGTGTGTAAAATAGTTAAGTCTTTACGCCTTTTCCCGCTTAGTACAGTAGTCGTAGAGAGACCTAGTGTCAAGACACTCTGTCGTCCACGACATAGGTACGAACCGATATAAAAAATCTGTTACCAGAGATATAATATTTTATATAACTATATTTTCAAATATTTCAAACAGACGCTATACAACGTGGTCCTAATTTGTGAGATGTGTGAGAATACAGGACAAACATGCGAATATTTAGTCCAATTGGCAACTTACGATACGAATAAATTATATGAGGTTAACACATCTTGATTTTCTTTTATATCGATCCTAATCGAAGGAAGGGTTGTATTTAGATTATTTTTATTTCCCCTGAGTGTGATGGGCTTTGGATTGTCGGAAGACAAACCCAAAGCACAGCCTTGAGTTCCACCACCATACAAAGTGCTGATTTTCGGGCGGATAGTGGAGAACGGTGAGTCATGGTACTAGGTTCTCTCTGACTACCAATATTTTTTAACGATATTTGAAAATGTTAAAGAACTTATATTGGTTTTAAGTGAAATAAATCAGTTGTAATATACATACATATGTTACGCTTATTGGGTTTGGTGCGGCAGTTAAAATTGTAATGTAAAATGAAATTAATTTTAATAATATAAAAAATAATGCTATTTATGATCTCTTATTTCATTAATAATATATTTATATTTGAATTAGATGGCGCTATACATGAATAGAATAATAGACTTCGATTTGTTAAAAAGTAACGCAATATCTCTATTTCAGGAGTGCCTTGAGTTGAGGTTCTCTCTGACTACCGTGCTATGCGGGAAAAAGCGTGAAGCTGTAAAAAATTATACTTGTATAATATAAAAATACCTGTACACCATCCACAAGTTTCAAATTAGGTGTTTCTTCTTCGGGAGAGTTCTCGTCCACTAAACTGATTCCTAAAAATAAAAATATAAGGAGTTTTATCACTAATAGTAACTTGATGCGTAAAATACGCGTTTATTTTATTAATTAAATGTATTTCTTATAATTAAATAATTATCAAATAGTATTGGTTTTTTACTTATAAATTTAAACTACGGTAAATTCCATACTTCGCATGCCAAATTTTCTTGAAAAATAAACATAAAATAACTTCCTTTTTAAACATTAGTTAAGAAAAAGTCTTATCAAAAATATGTGTGCGTTTCAAACTTAATAAAATCGAAACTTCAAGAAATGAAAATAAATAGGATAATTATTGTAGGATGAATTTATTAGAAACTTTAGAAATTACTTATATTTTATTCCAAATGTTTAAATTACTTCTAATACTGTATAATGTATATGTATCCACTCATAGAGGCTGTCGTGACGCAGTGTTGCAGCGTCTGACTGTAAACGCGATTGGTTGTGGGTTCGATTCCCAGTCGGAGAAAAGATGATGTCAAAGCGCCGTCGTTGAGTTCCGTTACTCCGCACGCAATGTCTCGTTTTCAGGCGGAAAACGGAGGGAGGGGCTTGACACTAAGTTCTCTCTGACTGAAAAAAATATTTCTTTAATCCATGCATGTCTCCATACATACCCCATTCATTTTCCGCATGTATGGGAGTTTCGTCCTCCTTGACCTCGGTCGCGAGTTCGACGACCGGCCGCGCCCGATGTTCCGCCTGCCTCTGGCGGCAGTAGGAATCCTCGCATTGTGGATTCGGCTGTAAAATGGTGTAAGGAAATACATTTACAGGTTCGTGCAACTTCAACTTAGTTGGATTGGGGAAAATATTAAGTATTAAGCTAAATTGCATACTGTATGTGAAGTATTATAGATATGTTTAGAAATTCGAACGTACGATTGGCATCCGCGCCTCTTTAAAACGCTCTAGCAAATTAAGCTATACGTTATTTTTAGTACTTTATATAAAAAGAAATGTAACAATGTCAAACTGTGTCAATAAAAATATTAATGAAACTTAAAAAACTTGTATAAAAACAACCATATTTAACCAAAAAAGCAAAAAAGTGTGGGATTGTATAAGTTTATATGCACTTTTTTTATATATTTTATATATTATGACCACTACGGGACTTGACCCGCACCTTTTGTTAGCTTTTTTTAGTACATTTTTCTGTTACCTAATTAAGCTTACGATATGCACATAAATCCTTCGTTTATGTATAGAACTGCAAAAATCCGAAAATGCTACATATTTATATTACAATTAATATATATACACAGTAGCGACACGCTCGCTGTTTTGCCTGCGTAAACTACACGACTATAATTTGTAACTTTTTTATTTATGAAACGATTGGAATAAAACAAACACTTAATGTTTACACAATTCACAATGAATATACAAATTTTAAGCTGCATTTAAATCGGTTTAGCCATTTCTGAGATAAGCGTGAACAAACCGAAAAAACAATATTTTGGGTTCTATTACATTGATAAACGCCTTCTCGTTTTTATTATATATATATATTATATACTTTTTCTTAAAAAATAAAATAAAACTTACTTTTAATGTCATAGTGGGGAAGAAGTCCGTTAGCGCGCTGTAACCCAAGTAGTAGCTGACGGAACCGAACCCTAGTAAATATTTCAGTGTGTTTTGAACTGAAACACAAAAATTAACCACATTTTATTTTACAAATGCGCATCAATGTTACTTTCTCTCTTTTTAAACTTATTTAGATTCAAAAAAAATTGCAAATCGAAATTATTAAAAGCCCCATAAGAACTTATAGCATAATTGGTACCCAAGAGGAGCAGATTCAAATCTTGCTACGTTTAAATTGTTTATATCTTTAGTACATAGTGTGTGAGTGTCATAGGCGAAATGCTTAGTTTATATAAAAATTGTCCGTCGACAGGCGGCTAAACGAGATAAAACAATGACTAGAACCTTCGTAAAAGTGTCGGGATGGAACGGCAGTATGTAATGTATTGTTCTCTGGGACATTAGTTTCTAACACGAATACATTAATAAGTCTTATATAAAATTATAATATAATTTATATTTCAACATTTTTGTTATAATAATTGATAAGTTAAAATTCGTAATAAATTCAACCCTCCAATTGCAGCCTTTGGAATTTACTTTCTAAGTATTTTTTTTATCGGATGTTCTAGTACAGTAACAGCTTAATCAAAACGGCTCGATTGTTTTAAACGTTACGTGAAAAGTTTTATATATTATTTTTCTATAACTTTTTTTTGTATATTGAACTGTAAACAAGCATTGCTATTAGCATACAGTGTTTACCTACTACTATGTGTGTGAGTGTGTTCATATTTCTATATAACAACGTTTTATGTTTATAATATTGTAGAGCAGGAGTGAGCAACCCGCGGTCCACTTAATAATGGAAAGCGGCCCGTCAAGCGTTTATTTATATTAAATATATTCTCCCGCTAATATATTCAGTTTCATCAAATTAATGCGACTTGTTCTAACATGCAATATGATTGCGTACTACATATTAGTTTGTTATTATTTTCTTTATTATTGTGTGTAATTTACGTTTTTATATTTTTTACATTTTGTATTTTTGTAATATAATATAAGAGTGATTTATTTCTGCCAATAAATTTGGAGCCCCGTCGCTTAAAAGGTTGCTCACGCCTTAGGAAGAGAAATATCTTCTGCCTTTTTTTAGTATGTAGCAATTATTAGTGAACCAATTAAAATAATAAAAAAACTAAATAATATTTTAAAAAGATAAGAAAAATCTTCAGCACTTAATGGCGTTGCAGAGAGAGGAGCTCGGAGTATTAACAGGGACTTACGAGACAAATGTAGGCTCAACAGGCACCTTTAAAATAGATACCTGACCAAACGTGGAAAAAATCTAAAAACCTTCGAAATTATAGCTAGAAATAAACTGATGATAGTTCTAGACAGGCCGAGATCTTTTAATAGATTATATAGATCTCCTCTAGAGACCTAAAATATATTATAAACATAAATACCTAGGAAACCAGCAACAATTCCCATCGTAGTGGGAAGACTTGCAGCGCACACACCTTCCCTTTTTAGAGTCTTTTCGTCGATTTTAGACGCAACTATTAGTGGTGGAGCACACTGTATATAAAAAAAACAAATCAATTAGTTATAAAAAGTAGCACGCTGTTAATTATTTTCTGATATTGTAGTCGTCATGGCAAGAGCATCTTTAATAACATTGTATTCTCATCGAATTCGGACACCGTATGACAAGACGTGGACCAAAATGGTTATCGTTAATAAATAGATAGATTGATCAGGACAATACATTAATTAAAAAAACCCGTATTTACATTA
>JAOYRR010000100.1:0-133639 GCA_038994665.1 Podotricha telesiphe
GTTTTCTAAATATGTCTTTTTATACGTTTTCTAAATATGTCTTTTTCAATTTCCTAAGTGTGGGAATAACACTTTAAAAAAATGTTAACAAAATATATATTTAATAAATAGCATTCTCTCTTGCCAGACGATTGTTCGTAGAATAATCTTTGGGTAGCAGAAATTTGTAAAAATCTCTCTACAGAGATGCTAACAACAAATATAAGTTGTAATAAGCGTATAAGAATTTCAACGTAGCTGGAGGTGGGACGCATGGCTTAGCGGTCAGAGCGCTTGAACGGTTTTCAAGAGGCGCGGGTTCAAATCCCGCTGCGTTCAAATTTTTATACGTTTTCTAAATATGTCTTTTTCAATTTCCTAAGTGTGGGAATAACACTTTAAAAAAAATGTTAACAAAATATATAATTACACACTACATATGTGTGACATACACTTGTGTACGTAATATATAACGTAATACACCTACTTGCTTAAGCAACGTGCATCTTACGCGTCACCGGGACTCTCGTACAATAATTAGAGAAGAAATTTCTTAGGCTCCATGGCTTCACCCTGCGGGTGTCCATCGCGTTGCAGTAAGAGGGGCTCGGGGCAGTGCCTGGGACTTGCCTGCGACCCAAGTATAGGCTTAAAACTCATTACGCTCACCTCCACTGTCTGAACTCCTCTCTCTATCTAATCAAATTTGAAAAGATCCTACTAATGCTGCTTTTGAAATACGATGTAGAAACGAGCCGAGATAGTTCTAGACAGACCGAGATATTTTAGTAGGTTATAGAGAGATTGTATACCTCTCACACCTACTTTAACGTATATTACCACCTAGAAGTTGGAGCACATGGTGGAGGAGGGCGCGCCGGTGTTCCTGTTCCGCGCGAGGGCGGGCTGGGAGAGCGCGAGCCTGGCGGCGGCGGTGGCAGCGCGCAGCGGCCTCGAGGCGTGCGTGGTGGACAGGTCCACTCGCGTTATGGACGCTATTATGGTACGTCTATCTGCCAGTGAAAGGCCCGTCAAAAGCCCGGTCCAGCCGTTCCAAAGATTAGCCGAAACAAACAGACCGACAAACAAAAATTGTAAAATAATTACGAGTTCTTTACGCGTTAGCGCGGGATCAAATTTTTGTATAAACAAAGTTTCATACAGTCCTACAATTTTATTATGATATCTTTTCATACTTAAAAATTATACCATTTCACTTGGACTAAGATTATAAATGACAGAACTCATATCCTCGACCTATATCATTTTAAATTAAAATCCTTATTGCAGAATAACAAATTACCTTCGCCACAGAAAAAAATGACTATCAAATTTAAAAACATAGCAGAAACAATGAAACTAAAACTTCTTGCAGACGACATTTAATTATATAAAATACAGTTATTAACATAATATTTTATTTGCTGAGCTTGCGTTATTAATATTATATTAAATATAATACAAAATTACATGTAAAAATGTATCTTACAAACTAAACAATTATAGATAAAAATTTGCATCATTTAAATTTGCAAAATAAATATATGTTTAAAAAAAGGAATGCATTTTTCATATAAAATCGTCGTTTATAACAAACAATATAATAAATTTACAAATATTTTTCTAATATAACATCTTTTTTATTATTATTTGAACTAGCTTGACACAATATGGCGTCCAGAAACCAACATAATTGACCATTAAAACTTATAAATTAGTGTTGTTCATTAGAAATTATATTATAAGAATCATAAACATATACACTCGCAACAAACACAATACTCCACCATATGTTTACAGAAGATTTAAACGGTAAATATGTAATTTTGATATAGTTAGTGATAACAGTAACGAATGAATTTCACTATACTTCACTATACTCTGAAGTTACACAAGAAATTGCATAAATAAACGCCGTGCATTTTTATGCACATTTAGTTGCGGAAACTAACGCCGTACTTCATATAAGTATTAGAACAGCGTTTTGTTTCAATACAAACACTCCCCTGAATTTAATTATTACAACTATAATTTCCTAGTTAATTTGATATTTTGTCATTTTTTTAATATATAATTTACAATCTCATATATATATTTCTTAAATCAGCAAAGCATTGAGCCCTGAGCTTATAAGCTAGATAAATATAATCAAAATATGAAGTCATAATTTCTTTAATACATCACAATACTATTCACATATTTAAATATGTAAATCTTTCTATACAGAAGCTCTCTAGACTAACAAGTTCTCTAGAATGTAATAAATCCAAGAGATTTTGTTAAAACATTGTTTTTTTTTTCAAAATGTATATGGTACTGCAATATATAGTATAATTATTAAATGTCATAAAAAAAATTTAAAGATATAAAACAAATAAATATATATATTTATAATAAATCATAAATTATAAAACAAAAGTGACTTAACTCCAAATTTCTGTAACTTCTATCATTTAAAAAAAAATACCCTAAATTGCTCCCCAAAAATTGCAAAACTCCTTGAGTTAAGTCACTTTCGTTTTGAAGATCTGTATTTTGATTATTAACTATTCTTTTCCTAAAAAATTAGCACCTTTGCTAAAACAAATATATAGAAGCATTCATTTTATTCAAATATAATAAATAATTTGAGCCTATATGAAACATTTTATCAGACATGTGTGTTACTTTAATTGAAATAATTCATATCTTATTTATTTTATTTTAAAATAGCGATTAACGAAAACAAATCCATATTTTTTTACATCAAACATAAATCGATATTTAATCGAGGGCATTCAATATCGATTTGTTTTATATCGATTATTATTGATGTGACAAATATTTTAGTGAAAACAGGCAAATTAATTAACTCGGATAAGACGTCGATACTAATGTATGTATTCAATTTGAATTAACATTTTTAAGATTCAAAGAGAAACTAAAAAAGTTCTTATACAAAAAAAACTTAGCCATTTTTATATTACACATAATCTTATGACTTTAAGTAGTCGTAAGTTGTTATTTACTGTTTTGTTACACATTGTAATGAAACCGGATTTAACCGGATTAATCACATATATATTTGTACTTGAAAATTCATTTTCGAAAACCCGTTTGGAATAGGTACTTTACAGTTGACCGTGGAAATAATATACGCCATTAATAAATCCAGTTAAAATAGTATCATTTATAAGCGCAAAAACCAAAGACCTCATTATACATTGAATTCAATATACAATTGAAGGATACCATTTAAAGAAGCTTTCTGTAGCATGCTCAGGCCATAGCAGGGTTGATAGTGCGTGTGAAGGCTCACATGGACTTCATCTGCTGCATGAGGTCCTCCAGGGAGAGCTCGGAGGCGGCCACTGCGCCCCCCGAGCTGCACTCCGGCGTGCAGGCCTCCGCCGCGCCCGCAGGCACCGCGTATGCCAGCTGTCATACAATTCATGTATAACGTTTAAGTTTGAAATTTAAAATTTATTTATATTTTAAATTTATGCACTAATTTAATCAGGTATATTAAGTTGAAATTTCAAAAATACCTCAGGAGCTGACCCATATCATTTACATTTTCTTTCCCTGCTCTGATGGTATCGCAATATCTCTATTTCAGGAGTGCGGGTTGAGGTTCTCTCGGCTACTAAGTGCTATCTTTTAGGGAAAAAAAGCGATGAGAAGCTGTAAAAAAATTATACTTCATATGCTCCATGAAAATACCTATTACACTGCTCCCCAAAGTTTCAAATTAGATTGTTTCTTCTTCAGGAGGTTCTCATCCCTTAAACTGATTTACAAATATCTCAGGTTTTTATCTACTAATAGTAACCCGGTACATGAAATATGCGTTTATTTTGTGTTAATGTATTTCTTATAATTAAATAATTATCAAATAGTATTGGTTTTTACTTATAAATTTAGCTTCATTAAATTCCATACTTCGCCATACCAAGTTTCTTGAAAAAATAAACATAAAAATATAGCTTCCTTTTTAAACATTAGTTAAGAAAAGAGGAGTGTTATCAAAAAAATGTAATATTGTAGTTTCAAACTTAATAAGAATCAAAACTTCAAAATGAAAATAAATGGATGAAATATTGTGGGATGATTATTAGAAACTTTAGAAATTGCCATATATTTATTCAAATAATTTAAATTACTTTTAATACTGTATAATGTATGTGACCTCCACTCATAAGGCTGTCATTGACCGTGTTGACGATCTGACTGTAAAACACCCGATTGATTGAAATATGGGTTCGATTCCGATCAGGAGAAAAGATGATGTCAAACGCGTCGGTGAGTTTTATTGCTCCGCGCGCAATGTCTCGTTTCGAGGCGGAAAACGGAGGGAGGGGGAGCTTGACACTAAGTTCTCAAGCTGAAAAGAAAATATCTATTCTTTTAATCCACATGCGTATTGCCGCCCATGCCCCCATTCATTTCCGCATGTGGCAGGTTTCATCTCCTCACTGGCTCGGTCGCGAGTTCGACGACCGGCGCCCGATGTTCCGCCTGCCTCTGGCGGCAGTGGGAACTATCCTCGCATTTGTGGATTCAGGCTGTAAAATGAATTAATGAAATACATTTACAAGGTTCCATTTTGCAACTTCAAATCCTAGTTGGTTAAAATATTAAGTATTAATAAATTGCATACTGTATGTGAAGTATTACTTAGATATGTTTGAAATTCGAGCAATGGGTTGGCATCCGCGCCTCTTTAAAACGCTCTAGCAAATTAAGCTATACGTTATTTTTAGTACTTTATATAAAAAGAAATGTAACAATGTCAAACTGTGTCAATAAAAATATTAATGAAACTTAAAAAACTTGTATAAAAACAACCATATTTAACCAAAAAAGCAAAAAAGTGTGGGATTGTATAAGTTTATATGCACTTTTTTTATATATTTTATATATTTTGACCACTACGGGACTTGACCCGCACCTTTTGTTAGCTTTTTTTAGTACATTTTTCTGTTACCTAATTAAGCTTACGATATGCACATAAATCCTTCGTTTATGTATAGAACTGCAAAAATCCGAAAATGCTACATATTTATATTACAATTAATATATATACACAGTAGCGACACGCTCGCTGTTTTGCCTGCGTATACTACACGACTATAATTTGTAACTTTTTTATTTATGAAACGATTGGAATAAAACAAACACTTAATGTTTACACAATTCACAATGAATATACAAATTTTAAGCTGCATTTAAATCGGTTTAGCCATTTCTGAGATAAGCGTGAACAAACCGAAAAAACAATATTTTGGGTTCTATTACATTGATAAACGCCTTCTCGTTTTTATTATATATATATATTATATACTTTTTCTTAAAAAATAAAATAAAACTTACTTTTAATGTCATAGTGGGGAAGAAGTCCGTTAGCGCGCTGTAACCCAAGTAGTAGCTGACGGAACCGAACCCTAGTAAATATTTCAGTGTGTTTTGAACTGAAACACAAAAATTAACCACATTTTATTTTACAAATGCGCATCAATGTTACTTTCTCTCTTTTTAAACTTATTTAGATTAAAAAAAAATTGCAAATCGAAATTATTAAAAGCCCCATAAGAACTTATAGCATAATTGGTACCCAAGAGGAGCAGATTCAAATCTTGCTACGTTTAAATTGTTTATATCTTTAGTACATAGTGTGTGAGTGTCATAGGCGAAATGCTTAGTTTATATAAAAATTGTCCGTCGACAGGCGGCTAAACGAGATAAAACAATGACTAGAACCTTCGTAAAAGTGTCGGGATGGAACGGCAGTATGTAATGTATTGTTCTCTGGGACATTAGTTTCTAACACGAATACATTAATAAGTCTTATATAAAATTATAATATAATTTATATTTCAACATTTTTGTTATAATAATTGATAAGTTAAAATTCGTAATAAATTCAACCCTCCAATTGCAGCCTTTGGAATTTACTTTCTAAGTATTTTTTTTATCGGATGTTCTAGTACAGTAACAGCTTAATCAAAACGGCTCGATTGTTTTAAACGTTACGTGAAAAGTTTTATATATTATTTTTCTATAACTTTTTTTTGTATATTGAACTGTAAACAAGCATTGCTATTAGCATACAGTGTTTACCTACTACTATGTGTGTGAGTGTGTTCATATTTCTATATAACAACGTTTTATGTTTATAATATTGTAGAGCAGGAGTGAGCAACCCGCGGTCCACTTAATAATGGAAAGCGGCCCGTCAAGCGTTTATTTATATTAAATATATTCTCCCGCTAATATATTCAGTTTCATCAAATTAATGCGACTTGTTCTAACATGCAATATGATTGCGTACTACATATTAGTTTGTTATTATTTTCTTTATTATTGTGTGTAATTTACGTTTTTATATTTTTTACATTTTGTATTTTTGTAATATAATATAAGAGTGATTTATTTCTGCCAATAAATTTGGAGCCCCGTCGCTTAAAAGGTTGCTCACGCCTTAGGAAGAGAAATATCTTCTGCCTTTTTTTAGTATGTAGCAATTATTAGTGAACCAATTAAAATAATAAAAAAACTAAATAATATTTTAAAAAGATAAGAAAAATCTTCAGCACTTAATGGCGTTGCAGAGAGAGGAGCTCGGAGTATTAACAGGGACTTACGAGACAAATGTAGGCTCAACAGGCACCTTTAAAATAGATACCTGACCAAACGTGGAAAAAATCTAAAAACCTTCGAAATTATAGCTAGAAATAAACTGATGATAGTTCTAGACAGGCCGAGATCTTTTAATAGATTATATAGATCTCCTCTAGAGACCTAAAATATATTATAAACATAAATACCTAGGAAACCAGCAACAATTCCCATCGTAGTGGGAAGACTTGCAGCGCACACACCTTCCCTTTTTAGAGTCTTTTCGTCGATTTTAGACGCAACTATTAGTGGTGGAGCACACTGTATATAAAAAAAACAAATCAATTAGTTATAAAAAGTAGCACGCTGTTAATTATTTTCTGATATTGTAGTCGTCATGGCAAGAGCATCTTTAATAACATTGTATTCTCATCGAATTCGGACACCGTATGACAGACGTGATTAGTAGTTTATCGTTAATAGATGATTGATCAGGACAATACATTAATTAAAAAAACCCGTATTTACATTATTATTGTATAATTTATTATAACTTATAATTGCAATATTAAAAGTATTATTATACACAAATCTTAATAGCTAACTTTGTTATGTTAGGTATAATTTATATCATGTTATACAGAAAGTAAATCGGAACTGATTTTTTTTATATAGCTTCACACTTTTTCCCACATCTCCATTTTCCGCCTGAAATCTAGATCCTAGTAATTTGGTGTTAAACTAGCAGAACGGAAGAGTAAATGATTTAAGCATAATCACTTCCACCAGTGGGAATCGAACCCATAACCCCATCGAGTTTACAGTCCAGATGTTTGTACCACGCCTCCGCCAAGACGTCCATTTAAGCATTTGTATAGACATTCACATAAATAATTTATTTCTGTATAAAATATTAGAAGGGAACAAATACTTTACACACGTTGCTACGGCAACTCGTACTTTACACAATCTCTGGCTTGGCGGCTGGTGGCGTGGTAACGCAAATAACTAAAACGAAATACAATCTACATATAAAATTATACTCACAGCAAAACAAGCACTTTCACCTGGCACTATAAACTGTATGTGACCAGACACTGCATTCTCACCAAGGCCCCAGTTCAGGCAGCGCTGATTTAATTCATTGCACGCAGTGTTAATGGCCATACGTGCTTCAAAGTTGAAATACCACACAACTGAGACGAAGTCAGCTTCAGTTTGCAGCCAAACTGCACTGGAAGAACATGGGTTTGAATCCTGCTATGTTCAAATGTTTATATGTGATAATACTTTAAAAATATTTAATTATCATGATCTCTAAAAAGCCAAACGATTGTTGTTGGATATATACATATATAGTGGCATATAAAGTTACATAATATTTGATTAGAGGAGGCAACTCACAGTGTGAATACTTCTAAATCTAGATTTTTTTAATGTATTTTGTGATGTAAAACAATATATACATGACATTTACAATTAAAATGATCAGTGTTACAGGATCAACTTTTACATATAGCAGGCTCAGGCAGAGCATCCAATTTTCAAACAAACAAACAGATTAGAAAAATTAACCTAATTTACATGTAATACTATCTGAGTAGAATCAAACCCACAACCATCACTAACCTTATATAGTATCACAGAAATGCTGAAAATTGTCCACAGTAGTAATATTATAATTATACGCATCTATGGCAACATCTGGATTGATTACTTGCAAGGTGGCAGCAGCTGCATCAACTTTGCTCAGCCCTGCTTGATGTGGTTGGAAGAAAAGCCTGTTCATGTTGGCTAGTTCCACTTTGTCATAGTCAAACAGAATTAACTGTAAATAATAAACATCAAAGAACTGTAAAAAGTAATTGTTATATATATGATTTGATCATTTGTTTACCTTTTTGTGTAAGTAAAATCAAGTGGTTATTCAAAAATAATAAAACAATTGTAAAGCACATAATGTCTTGCTACCCTAGCTCAATAAATAATTATACTTACAATATTTATTATTTAAACACTTAATAGTAATAATAAAATTTTGCAACAAAATATTTAAAATTTCATTTTTATTAATAAAATATCTAAATAAAATATCCAATTTTGTAGAGGCCCCACAACAAACACATCTTAATTGTAAAATCTTATTAAGCAGGAAATGTAAAATAACATGTTTTTCTTTTATTTCCACTTGGAGAATGATTATTCTCTGTGGTACCTAGGACACAGTGTAACATTGAGTTCCACCACTCAACACACAATGTCTCAATTGCAGGCAGGAATTAGAAAATGGAGTCAAGGCACTAGGTTCTCTTTGGCTATGCAAGTGTGAAGAGTGTGAAGCTTATTTTTATATAGTTGCTTAATTGCATGTATTCATAAAATGTGTATATATTATTAATACCTTCCCAATACCACATCTACACAGCATTTCTGCAGTGACACTACCAACTCCACCCACTCCAACCACCGCTACAGATAATTCTCTGATCTTTTCATAATTGTCAACTATCCCCATCCGCTTGAGAGCCATTAGTCGACTATTAAAAAAATAAAACATATTTTGAATATGGTCTTAAAAATAATGTGTTACTTTTTGTTGCTCTAATATATGTCCAAAATTAATTCAAAAAAGGAATTATAGTGTAATTAAATATTTATTTAAGTGTGTGTAACACAAATAAATATAAAAAGTTTTAAGTCAGCCATAGATCATTTTTAAAAACATAGTAAATATTAATATCAATGAATAAACTATACGATATATGCTCTTTAAATAAATCAGAGGGAGGCTTATTCGCCGAGATTTTAAAAACATATGTTAGTAAAGGATAAAGGATGTACCTGTAAGGATTAGAGTCGACCACTTCGGAAGACATAACAACGATTTTCTGGCGTGCTGGTCCAGCATTGCCTTGCAGCGCTGCTAGCTTAGCTTCTAAATCACTCACTTTCTTTTGCAATTCTTCTACACTAGCCATTTTTAATACAATATGTAAAGAATCTAAGATTTATGAGCTGTCGATTTGACTGCAACAGTGCAACGACAATTAAATGGCAGTACACGTCACGTCATAATGACATTGACATTACAGATAATAAAGATATAGCAAATAC
Source organism: Podotricha telesiphe (assembly GCA_038994665.1). Classification (NCBI taxonomy): domain Eukaryota; kingdom Metazoa; phylum Arthropoda; class Insecta; order Lepidoptera; family Nymphalidae; genus Podotricha; species Podotricha telesiphe. The sequence continues at coordinate 9,691 of JAOYRR010000100.1, forward strand.
ATAATTTGAAAATTATGTTAAGTAATATTATAAGAATGCAGTCAAAATAAAAAAAGGTAAGCGACTATTTCCTTTCTTAGTTTTCTATTTATCCTAAAGTTTAAAACAAACTTGAGTATATTTTATCATTATAATTTTTTATATGTATTTAAAAAACTTATAACATATTATAATTCAAGGTATACAAAAATAATACAATACTAAAAATAAAACCTATAGTCTCAATTAATAATTGGAAATAGTCTTGCTGATTGTAGGTCTTTAAACAAAGGTTGGATCCTTCTCGAGGTAATGTTTATATATTAAGACGAATTTCTTATATAGAGCATACTCTAATTAATAAGTTTAATTCTATCCACAGGCCAATAAAAATTTACTGTTGTATTACTAACCGATTTTTTAATATGACCCAATTTAAATCGATTGAAAAAAATATATTTACTATTTATTTAAAGAAACTAAAACTTCTATATTTTTAAACGAAGATGTACTAGTAGGTAAATTGGGCCTACCTGCCCCTTTTTAGCGACACTTGCAAGTATACATACAATTTGAACTTACAATCGTCCTAATCATCTGTCGCTGTCTGATACTTTCTACTGACAAAATATTATCTCTATTTTAATTTTAGCAAAACTGGGGTAATCCCTAGAGTTTTGCTGTACTTATATGAATAATTTAAATATAATTATTTAAATTATTCATATCTTTTTTCCATTCTGATAGGACAGAGGGTCACGATTCCGGTGGAAAATGTAGAACGGCGTGTCTTAACACAACGTTCTAACCATCAACCTAACATAAACCATCTAACACTTGTTGAAGAATGGTTAAATAAATGGTGAATCAGGGCTAATAAAGACCAAACTGTAAACCTTCACTCTTAGGAAAACAAAGAACTTGTCGTCCTCTATAACAAAAAAAATCACAAGGTACATATCTTGGCATGCACTTAGCGATCTAAATTTACTTTTAACATGGAGAAAGCATATATGGTCCAAGAGGAAGCTCCTTGTCCACAAATTCCACAATATGTATTGGGTCTATCAGACACTAGTCTGCTCACAATTAAAAGCATATTGTTAGTTTAGAAAACCATTATTAAACCTATTTGGACTTACGGAATTCAACTATGGGGGGCAGATAGCTATATCAACATCAAAATTCAAAGATTTCTAAGCCAAAGTTTAAATCTATGCTTCAAATTCCAATTTACATTAGTAAGGAGTTAATATATAACTCGGGCCTCGGCATTATAACGGGCATAGGAACGAGCTGGCAGCACAGCTACACGGAACAGCTAGTCTGCAATTAATATAACTAATGCAAACCACTTAAAGGTTAACATCACATGCAAAAGAGAAATGAAAAGACAAAGTAAACACAATAATGGCACAATACAATATAACTGTAACAATATGAATAAGATCATAGTGGACCGATTGCCCTTTTAAATTGTAAAAAAATATTTTAATTTTATATTAGCACAGAGATTATCAGCCAAAGTGTGAGAGATGCTTCACTGGATAGCTAGCTCATCTCTTAAAATACCAAACAAGACACAATCTTGGATTATTGTTTTACAAACAGATAGCCAAGTAGCAGCCAACATAAAAAAAACTACCATATATATTTTGCATTTTCAAGCAGCTAAGCACTTCGAATTAAATCATGCCACTTACAGTCCATTATTAAACCTTCCCTTGCTGTTGTTTTTGCATCGCGCAACTAAACACTGCACTTTACCTAACAACAGTAGGGACATGAAAATATTTACTTATAAATTATGCAACTGTAATAAAATTGAATTTTTATGCTGGAAAATTATAGCTTTTAACTTTATTTGTTAGAGGTACATTTTAAAGTCTCTATGCCTAACTTAAAGGTCAGAATAATAAAATTAATCATTGATAAAATGGTAACTAAAATCTCAAGTACAATAAAATACGTATTTATTTTTGAATACAAAATAATCTATCCGCTCGTGTTGTTTTTTTTAACAAATCGATTGACTTTGAATATTTATTAACTTCTGATTGTTAAGGATTTGTATCTATGTATGTGTACTCGTATGCAGGCGCATTCTCCCATACGCACATTTATTCCTTTATGTTTTTGTGTTATATATTATTAGACATCTTTATTATGCCCATTACTTGAACTAACCTTATCATATACATATAATATCAACATAAAACTTAATCATAACATATTGGGGACAGTTTAGATTTAAGATATTTTCTCCCTTCTTCTTTACAGTCACACCGTGTACCAATTTCCGACTAACAGTACCAAATGCCCCCTTTATATGAACATATCGAGGAAAAATTAGCATTATAAATATAGTTGTTATTTAAAATGGGATTGGAACACACTACCTTCAGGTTGAGTCAGACACGCCACAAAGATGTCCAACTTAAGAACGAGAACAAATTATGGGGCAAGATTAGCTTTTAATCAATATCAATCAAAATGAATTACTTGGTTTTTAATAGAATCCATACATATATTGAAGGAAAATACTGCTAGTAATAATACAAGTATTTAAATATCTTAGGCAAAAAAAGCTTATTAAGCTGTCAGGTATCTCTGAAGCGATTTTTTTTAATAATATAAATAGTAAAAAATTATACACAACTACTAGGTAGAATCTGCTCTTTTGTATTATCCAGGCACTTTCTCTACTTCTATATCAAAATGCTTTAACGCTTCGTATAATTTTTGTTCTTAATAATAAATATTGAGGCTATAGTGGTGCCTTGTGTCAGCGCCTGATTGTTGATGTGATTGGTTGTGGCTTCGATTCCCAATCGAAGTAATGACTATATTTAAAATATTTTCGTTACTCCCCTCTGATAGATAAGAGAAAGCGCAGCGTTGCGTTCCGCCATTCAATATGCAATGTCTCTATTTCAGACGGAAAGTGGAGAACGGAGTGGCTTGACACTAGGTTCGTTCTTGTGAAACTGAAATAAAATTATTAATCTGCGAACACTTATCGTAGCCTAAGGCCGCTCAAGTGATAGTTCTTATTCAGGTTGGTTTAAAACAATGCGTAGTAGCTAAGCGCCTTCATTGTACTTGGTCGGCTGTAAAACAGATGACGGATTCTAGAGACTAAAAGCATAGCATGCGACTAGGTTCTGGATGAAATCTACAAGTACATCAAAGAGCTTCACGGTGTTAACATTTTAAATATTGACATTTGTTGGCGTGCCACAGCGATATAAGTGCGTAGAGTTTAGGACGCAGACTTATAGAAAAAGGATTACACCCACACAAACCTACCAACAGTCCAAAATTTTACTCCTGCTTATTGCGAAGTACAGTTCCCATTTTTATGTTGATTGGTCGTCCGAGCAATGGAATATATATGCCGATTGTCGTGGCCATATGAAACGAAATGGTTGCATTTCATGACCTAACCTAACAAGAACTGAATATAACCTAACAAACGCTTACGGATTATTATATCGATGTTGAAATTTCATATCTTAAAAAGTTTCCATAAATATATTGAATATAAATTCAGAATATATGTGAAATACGAACTCATTTCGACTAGGTAAAACTATCCTAACCTAAAAAACACTTACACTGTGATTTTTTTTTTTGTCTTCGTATGAAGTTGTTATAAACCTTCAAGAAAGTTTAGGTTAGGTTAGACTTTTATATTTTCCTGAAAATTCCCTAAAAATGAGATAAAGTTTTTTAATAAATAAAAACAGAATATTTTATTAAGCAAACAATTTTGCCGTAAAATGAACCAATTATTTCTTTCTCATTATATTTGTGTCAACTTTGTTACTAAGAGCCATGTTGATATGTAAAAACGGCCCTAGCGCCTCTATCAGAAATTATTGTTATTATTTTACGATATGGTCAAATAAGATCGACGATCACTGTGTGAATGTGGTCTGGATGAAGGCTCCGCTTCCCATATCCTTTTCTCCCGTCCCAAACTAATTCGTCCCTTGTATGGTGTTATTCCTCATAAATTTCTCCATCCCATTAACGTTCAGTATTTGTTAATATTTGTATTGAGTGCTCTATGTAAATTGTTATGTAAACTTTATTAACTGTAAACTTACTGTATATATTGTAAATATTTGTCTGGTTTGTTATAGGAGAAGGTTACTGGACTGGACTCTTTTCGAAGCGCCATAACTAAAGAACTGAACTGAAGATAGACGATTTCATGAAGGAAACGCGCGTCTAGTTTGTCATATAGCGAAACGACCACATTCATCTGGTCAACTGTTCTGTCCAATAAAATGAGCATTTCATGATAGCGTCGATGTTTTCATGTAATGGTCACGGCATATATATATATATATATATATATATATACTGTATACATACTTAATTTTAGAAAACGTATAAAAGTTTAAACGCATAGTGATTTGAACCCGCGCCTCTTGAAAACCGTCGAAGCGCTCTGACTTAGCGTTCAATTTTTTGTACCTTTTCTAAATATATGTCTTTCAATTTCCTTAGTGTGTGAATAAAACATAATTTTCTTTTTTTTAAATGCTACGTAATGTTCTCGGACGATCGTAAGATCAATCTGACTTCTAAGGGAAATAGCTTGGATCAATGACATATAGAATGGAAGCTGCAAAGCGTGAGGTAGTAAACAAGCTATTGAAGCTTATTTTTTTCAAGGAACTTTTCGGTTTTTGACCCCAAAACCCACACACTAACCATTTTAACTTGTTTTTAACTCTGTAAAGTTAAAATAAAAATAAAGAAGCGGTAGTACAGCACGTACAGTGAAATTATTTTTTTATCAATCAAATATAGTTTAATTTTTGGCAATCAAATATCGCTTATTTTTTTCTATTACTTAAAATTACCTTTTTATATCGGCCCGATAATTATACGAAAGCTTTCAAAAGCTTTCGTTAAATTAAATCTTAAACTCTTCTGTTACTGAGTGACTAACACACAGACGAAAGCTACTGGTCGTAGAAACCTGAAAGGCATGTAAAGGTATATGATAACACAAAGAACACTACCTCTTTGGAAAAAGCACTAAGTGAGAATTTCCCAACAGTCCTATGGTAACGAGAATAAACAGGGATAACATGTTCTAGTCCACTGAGGCGATAGTTAACTAGTGAATTGTAAATTAAATACATAAGCTGTTACAGTTTGTATGTATGTATAATATTGTTTTTTTTTAATATCACTTATATCCCATACATTGACATTAACTGAGAAAGCCTATTTATTTATACATCTGCCTTTCATAATTTAGTTGCGCAGTGACCGCGGTAGTCGACAGACCGGTGCAAAGACATTAAAGTGTGAAGTAGACTATGAGTTCAAATTTTTAATATTACAAATTGCGGTAAGTTTTAATATTATATTATATTTTAAAATAAAATCTATAAACCTACACCATGTTGCCGTTGAGAATAAGAAAATAAAATTGCAGAATCATGATATAAATCAGAAAATATAATGAGTTTTTTTTTAATTTATAACTAAACACGACAACGTCATATACAAAAATTGACCATTGAATCGTAACTGCCAGTTCTATGTACTTATGCATATAGAATTACAGTGTACTTTATCTATTGTTACAAAAACTTTAGATTTATACATATAATATACACACATGGTTTTAAGTTATATCATTATTTAGTCATTGCGATATTACCAAAAGCATTTTTCTCGTATACTATATTTTTTGTTGAAAACTATTTTTTTCAAAATTACTAAGAAAACTTTCAAAGCTATAAACAATGAAAAAAAAATTCAATTTGATTGTTTATTAATTTTTATTAGAAAGTTTACGTTACATATTTTTTTGGAAAAAGCTTTGTATAAACACACGCGCACATACATAACATATTATCAATAGTTTCTGTCAATTATTTCTAATGAACATTGTACTATATTATTATCTAAAGAGATTTAGAGGTCATCATCGTAACTGTAATCTCGATTGGTCGCGGGTTCGATTTTCACTTCTCTCACATATTTTTTTTGTCAATTACTATTTATTATTCTCATTTCTCCGTCCTTTAAAAAAATACCTTAATTAAAATGCACACAATATACGAATAGTATTTTATTAATTAAAAAATATATACGAATATAAATACAACGTTAAGAAAAATGAGAACGTTACCACAATATTGTTTGCCTGCACCGAACTCACGGTTGATACTCGTAAATTGCTATAGGGTGTATGACCTTTTTGAACATAATATATGTATATTTTAAATGAATTTCCTTTATTGTTTTTCATTTAACCTACACTAAGTTCAATGTACAGTCAACAAGTCGAACTCTACCGCCTGTCCTAACATCCAGAAGTAAAACCAATGGAGGAGGAAATATTCATCAAATTCTGTTAGAATAATTTTCTAATAAAAAATACGATCATGATGTAAACTACTATTGTTATAGGTTAAGGCTTTATATGTTATGTATCCATACAATAATAATATATCAGTAACAATAGAATACCTGTACGCGCAATTCTCCAAAATCTCCTGGACGGATTCGAATGATACCATTTTTGTTGTACTATAAGATATGTATAAGGAAATTGCGACTTGACAAAACTTGTTCAGCGTGATGGATATTTTGGTGTTGCATTTTTAATTTGAATGAATTTATTGTAGTTTTAAGAAAATGACGGTTGTGAAAATTGACAATTCGCTAAAATATCATTCGTTATAACCTATACGCAGAGAGAAGTGCCGCACGCTGTGCAATGTGTGGGTACGCCACGAAACAGGTTTTAAAAATATTTTGAAAAAGGACTGGCCAAGTTCAAGTACGATTGACATAACAAAGGGTTCTGCACTATATTTCGCATTTCTGTTAATCATGACATTTTAAATACTTATTTGTTATTTATCGACAGGTTGACTGAAACAGCTCTCTTCTAGATATAGAGTCCACCTTTATCAACAAATTCTCTTGTTTTAACTGTTTAAGTGCGATATATATAATGAATAACAACACATATACATAAGGTATCCTTATCGCAGTTTGACTATATGATTGACTGACCACTCGTGATGGTCGTAGATTCGAACTTCACTGTATGGAAAGGTTATTATAGAAAATATTTTTTTCGTTATCGCCATACAGAGCCCAGCGTCGTCGCATCACAATGTGTCTAAATTGAATTGAAAGTAAAAACGAAGTTTTTATATAGGTCACTTCGGTCTTCTTAGACTACCCCCCAAAACTGTACCACAAAACTGTAACAATATAGCTTTTACAAGTATGCCATTTAAATCTATTGGATTTTTTTAATTTTTTCTACATATTTCAAATTTTCTATCAGTTACAAAGAAAAACGTGGGAAAGGCGTTATACAGGGCTTCCCGAGTTACATTATTTATAAGCTCACAAAGGATGTTCTTTTAAAACCTATGTACAAACAGATATTCGTTATCGTAGTATCTATCGATACGACATGACTACCTTCAAGAGGCACGTGTATTTCGCGAGTTATGGGCGCGGTATTAACTTACCATCATGTGACCTGAATGCAGCAGAATGTTTGCCTTGTATGAAAAATGCATATACTATGAATACTGGAGTTCTTTTAATCTAAACGTTCCTTCAAGTGGAATTCGAAGCCGTAATCGCCGTTTGTAATTGAATGTATCTATACAAAAAATAATTTTAAATTTCTATTTGTATGTTTATTATAGTACTTTAAAATTGGAGAGGTCGTTGTGGCACAGTGGGATAACGTCTAACTGTTATTGTGATTGGCTTTGGGTTTGATTCCCACTTGGTTGCATGATCATAATCAACACGAAATGTCTCGAAATTCGGCGGAAAGTGGAGAATGAAGTGTCTTGATGTCATTAGGTTCTCTCTGCTTACCCTGATACCAGAAAAAAGCGTGGAGCTGTAAAAAAAATAGTAAACTGTATGGTGAAACAGTTTAGAAATGTTTGCCTGAATACCATGGGTTTGATAATAATTTCTATGCATTTGCAACTCTACATAAGCTGAAAGTTAAGAACGGAGTCATATATTAAAATTATTTATAGAAAATGTATAAATAATTAAAATTACTGGATTCCACACCTCTTGAAAATCGTCCAAGCGCTCTCACCGTTAAGCCATACGCTTATTACTCATATTTCTGTTCAAGTTTGGATTTATATAGTAGTTTTTTTACAAAAAAATCTGGGGACAATTTTCATTTATAATACTGTTACATAGATAACGTTCCGCTCTACGTGCAGTACCTTGTAGATTGCAAATGCAGTTGATTTGGCACTTTCTGCTTTTGCGATTGTAGAAAGCGAGAAGACAAATATAAATAAATTATATTAATGCAGCGTGTATATAAATAAAAAAATTATTATGAAGGCCGTCGAGGCACAGGAGGATAGCGTCAGTATGTGGGTTCTATCCCTGTTTTCACTTTCCGTTATCTGGTAACACAAAACGTGGCGTTTATGTCCGCCACGCAGCACGCAATGACACGATTTTGAGCGGAAAGTGAAGAAAAAAAGTATGTTGACAATATATCCTCTCTGAAAACCTACTTTGTGTGAAAAAAATGTTATAAACACCTAAAATTATAATAAAAAAATTCAAAGGTAGCCTGAATAAATCAATCAGCACATCAATGATTACCATTACTATTTATACATTATTATAATTAATCAAAATAAGGAAAAGGACAGAATATATATAAATTACTTACATTTACATTTATATATATATATATATATATATATATATATGTAAATGTAAGTATATATATATAATGTATATATATATATGTAAGTAATTTAAGTACAAATAAGCATAGTAAAAGGAAGTCCGTAATGAAATTATAAGGATTCCAATGACACCGCAACGGATAGACCTAAATGTCGGTTAGTCTGAACCAATTAATACATGAACTGTAAATTAGCTGAATATGTACCTACTAGTGTAGTTGTTATTTTGTCTGTGTAATTGCACACATTGATTATTGGTACGAATTCCGTATAAAGCTTCTATTTTGTGTGTAAATAACAATCACATTAAATAAACTTAAGCTGCATTTGTTAACTTTTTATGTCACATGTTATTTTCTTTTGAAATAACTATGTATGTAGCGACTATAAGTATTATACCGGTATTTCTCCGGTAGGCATTTTCCACTCTTGAAATTTATGAAACGGGTGGCGCAGTGTGACAGCGTCTGACGTATGCGATGGTCGTGGGCTCGATTCCCTCTCGAAGGAATTACATTTAAATTATTTTTATATCGCCTCTCTGATGATAACACAAAGCGAGGCCTAGAGTTCATAAAAGATACAGTGTCTTAACATTCGGTTCTCTCTCCCTAGCTTGCTATGAGGGGAAAAGCGCGAAGCTTGAAATTTCTGTCTGTAACAAATAGTATTCACTTAGTTTTTATATATATGAAATCTTAAAAATATTTTGGGTTTTGCAAAACCAAAAAGAAAGCTTCACCTTTTGTCAAAGTCAAACCTTTTTCTCAGATTATTATTTTATTTCATATTTACTACCTGCGCCTCTTGGGAACCATCAACGCTTTAAATTATGAACGCATGGCTTAGCTGACAAAGCACTTGGACGAATTGTTGAATCCCTCAGCGTACAAATTTTCATACGTTTTCTAAAAAAATTTTTCTTTTATGGTTCTACTGCAGATATTGCACTCTTAGAATTATACCGCTCAGGTCTACATGCTAAAGAACAAAGAAAGTTTTATTAAAATCTATCCAGTAAGTACGAAAATGTGCGCATGTAAACAAACAAACAGATATACAGACAAACAAAAACTTTAATTTCATATAATGTTTTTACTTTTACATACCCCTTAATTATTTTATCGTAAATATATATATGCCTTTACAGACACAATTATCCCGATAAAACTTTTGATTACAAAAGTGATTACAAATGTGAATATAAATATACTTAATTAAAATTATGAAGCTAAAATTACACAAATCTCTCAAGATTTGGTGCTCACACCGAGAGACTTCTCAAAACAAGATTCTCTCAAAACGAACAATCGGAAACGCAACGGAAAAGTATAGGCAAAAAAACGTACAATTTAATTTACGTATAATTTTACTATCGAAAACTGGAATGATGCAATATTTTTCTGCTTACTAACAATTAAGTAATTATTAAGAAAATATGCAATATTTTATTATTATAAAAATATACTTATTATATTATAAAAATATAATAAGTATATTTTTATAATATTATTATAAAAATATACTATATTTATTATAAAAATATACTTTTTTTGTGTGTCTTGTGTATCGTCCAATCACATTAGCCGATTAAACTATACGATCTTATCATATAACATAACATCGATATTCTTTACCTCTTGTAATAACTTATTTCGTTTTATAATTTCGTTTAAAAATTCGTTTTCGTTATAACTTATTTTGTAGGATTTTTCTTTTTCAGTTATTAGCATTATTTGTTTTGTTTTTAAGAGCACACTTTTTCGGCATAGCAGGGTAGTCAGAGAGAACCTAGTGTCAAGACACTCCGTTCTCAATTTACCGCCAGAATTCTAGATATTGTGCCTCGAGGCGGACCCCAATTCCACGCATTGTCTTATTCACCAGAGAAATGAAAATAATTAAATTATAATCATTCCACCGAGTGTGAATCGAATCCACAACCAATCGAATTTGCAGTCAGACGCTGTTCCACTGCGCTACGATGATCTCATTCTTCTCTGTTTTTATATTACAATCTTACTATACAGATACTAACAACCAAAATTATAATATCGATTATTCTAAATGTCCGCAAAATAAAATTAAATAAAAAACAATTAATTACAAATTTCTTTAACAGGTAACCAGTAAAGATGCAGCGGCCTCAAACCAGTTCGGAAAGGACTCCGCTAGTGCCTCCTACGTACATGTTCGAATCCAGCATCTCCAGAACTTATCAGAAGCGATTAAGAAATTTCCAATGTGCTGTCTGCGTTTTGTTGATGTATTTAATATTTTTTTATCCTTATTAATTTACATTATGTAGGACAGATAGAGGAAATCTAGTGTTATGACACTACGCTTTCCGCCTACTTTAGTAATAATGCGTGTTTGTTGAATGTGCATTATTTTATGAATGCTTTTAAAGGACTCCAACGAGTGAGATAAATCCATAAGCAAGTAGTAGTATATAGCAATACTTAAATAACCTTATTCTACATAACGCTACATAGTCCCCGGAAACGTTGGTATTGCTGCCGTGAATAATGTTTGTTTATATAAAAAAAAAGAATATACGGAAAGTTAAGATTGACTTTTCATTCAATGAGTTCATAACCGAAAATTATTTTTAGAAAACGTATAAAAATTTGAACTCAGCGGGATTCAAACTCTTCGCATCCGTCCAAGCTCTCTCACCGCTAAGCCATATGCGTTCTACACTCGTCTGCCCTGAAATTATTATACGTTTATTAACTTATTTTTTTTGTTAGTATCTCTGTATAGAGTTTTTACAAATTTCTACTACCCAAAGATTATTTTACGGACAATCGTTTTTATACGTTTTCACAAAATATGTTTTTCAATTTCCTATGTGTGTGATTAACACTTACTACACTAAAAATATAACCGTGATGGTTGTGGGTTCGATACCCACCGGGGGAAATGATAAAATTTAAATTATTTCATTTTCCCGTCGTGGAAAGATCTGAGTGTCTTAACACTAGGGTCTCTCTGCCTACTCTAATTTGTGTCAAAAGTGTGACAATTTATTAGCGGTTAGTTCCCGCTGCGTTGAATTTTTTACACGTTTTCTAAAACTGTTTTTCAATTGCCTAAAAGTGTGTGAATATCACTTTAAAATGTTAAGAATATTACCGGTTATTTTTAGTCACTTCTGACATAAATTATAAAAACGATAAATTTATATATGGTATGTTTTTGGCCTTTATAAAGGATATTTTGAATTTGAATTTGACTTTACGATTATTCGTCATGCATATTCATTTTGTGTAAGAGAAAACAATAAGACATATTTAGGAAACGTATAAAAATTTGAACGCATTTTGCGGGATTCGCATTTGAGCGGGATTTGAAAATCGTTCAAGAGAGAACCTTGTTAAATTTATATAATTCTCACAAAGATATTGAGATTATATAAGAGTTTGAGAGCTTCTTTTCTTTCTATTTAATTCTTTTTTATTTAATGTTTTTGTTAGCTAATTTTTTTTTTATTTTTCATTTTTTAGTTAGAATTCATTAATAGATTTGATAAGAAAACAGAAATAAATTTCGCATTTTTTTTTCATTTTCTAAGGCAGTTAATATCCTGGAGCAATTTGCTATGAGTTCAGCTAAAGCTACTAAAATATACGTATACAACGTTAGTATGAAAATTCGTGACAATGGTTCATCATCACATCAAAGTATGTCAAATGATTGTAGTAAATATTAATTAATTCAAACTGCCTATTATTATACGTCAGTAGTACGTGTCAAGCTTGATCTATTAATTATAATATACTTATTTAAATTTAAAATATTCTAAGTTATTCACATCGTATCTCTTGCAAATAATTTGTTTTATGAAAAAAAGTAATGCCGCATTAGCACGTGTCTATAAGCTGTGATTGCGGTTAAAATGTTTAGATCAGATCTTATTCGGACACAAAGTGGGGAAAGAAGTATTTTTCTCCATTTTAATGTTGATTTAACTCGAGGCCATCGTGGCGCTGTAGGACTATGTCAAAATTTTAAACGCGATTGTTTATGGGTTCGATTCCCACTCGGGGAATGATTTAATTATTTTTGACGAAAAGTGGGGCTTCAAATCCTTTTACGTTCTAAATTCTAAATAATTCTAAAACAGAAGGTCACAATTTTTCTATAGTCGACTGTATTTAAATTGTTACATGCAATTTTTTACAGCGTCGTTCTTTTTCCCGCATAGCAGGGTAGTCAAAGAGAACCTACTGACAAGACGCTCCACTTTCTGCCCAAATTCGAGACATTGTGGAAGTCAATGCCGCGCTTTCTTTGTACCAGAGCGAAGAAATGAAAAGAATTTACTCTAAATGGATATCGAACTCAAAAGCATCAACGATTTTAATATATATATATATATTTTTAAAATTTATATATCGCCTTTACAGTTTGACACTCTATCACGACCCTACGATGTCTTCCATAGATGGATATTATTTTTAAATGTATTATATTATTCAATGTAAACTAATATACATTTCTGTATAGCAGTATCCTGCTGTCGGTGTCGTTGCTGGTTACGGTTTTCTTCAACTTGGACAACGATACTGACGTCACACCGAGCGATGTTCCTCCGACCAACTTGACACTTCTAATGTCCAGCAGCAACCTGGCCCCTTTACTCAAAATGACATGGCCTTTGAAAGGTGAGTGTATTTATTCTACGGCATTTTCTCGTATAACAGGTTAGTCAGAGAGAACCTAGAACCTAGAATTGCGAGGTGAGCGGCGGAACTTAACGCCATGCTTTTTCCTACCAGAACGGAGAAACGAAAATAATTTAAATATAATCATTTATTCAACTTTGTCAAGATACAAAATGCGTGTTTTAAATAATTGTACTACTTTCAAATAAAACATTTCTGAAGTGGAACTTGTTTTTACATCCATCGCATTCAGTTAGTAAGTTAAATACGAGACAGTTCTGATACCTAATAAATTACACTAAAATTTATATGCACGTAAAGGTACTTTTGCGTTTATTATCTCTGTATGTAATATTATCCATTTTAAGAATCAGTTCAATATCCATTCGGAGGAAATTATTTTTATTTCTTCGCTCTGGTACAAACAAAGCGCAGCATTGACTTCGGCCACTCAACACGCAATGTCTTGGATTGAAGCGGAAAATGGAGAACGGAGTGTTTTGACAGTTGAAACTAGATTCTCTCTGATTACCTTGCGGGAAAAAGACTTTTTCATAGTAGTACACATATAAGTACCCACTGCGCCACGTTGGCTTTCTTACTACTATATATCACGAACTTTGAATATATTATTAATATATCAATTATATTTTTTAATTGCATGTATATACAGCTACTAGTCTGTCGCATAGACGTTTACGTCTCACAAAGTCTCACCAGAACAGAAAAAAGACCGGTGTAATCAAAATAGTTAGGTTAGGTATTTGAACCCCCTGTCCACGCTTATTCAAAAAATAGCCTTGAGAAAAGAACTATTTTTTAAAATAATCTCCATTGCATTTATATCCCATGTAAATGCAATGGAGTAACAAACAGAAATGCGGTGTGAGAACAAAACAGGTTATTTCGATTGAACAGAAAATATTTTTCTTTGAATATTTGATATTTCGATTTTGGTATAAAAATTACATGATTTCTGCCACTAATTTTCGTAATATGAAAATTAGTGGCAGCTCTTATTCTTATATTGACTCGTATTTAAATTAAACTCCCGTTTTACTGCATAAAAACTGCAAAAGATTGATATATGTATATAAATATATAAAGATGAAGTACAAACGACTGTTACTGTCCAAACTAGCTTTACTCATGCTTTCAATCTCAGTTCTTAGTGACTAAATAGTTCTTGCCAGCAACTTTCATTGGGTTATAATATAAAATATAAAAATGTAACGGTTAAATATTACAACCAAGATTTTCCATATATATTTTACTCCACAAATATTATTCAAGCCCTTCTTCTTATGGAAATGTTGATAAACATCACTATACTATATCTATTATGAATAATGAACTTGAAGTAACTTGTATAATAGGTTCTTTACGTATACATACATAATCAGTCGTACGTGTATTTCTTAATATTGTGAAATAGGTATGTTGAGGACAACGTGGCGTCTGACTGTAAACGCGTTTGGTTGTGGGTTCGATTCCCCACTCCTCACCCGAGGGAATGATTATATGTAAATTGTTTTCTTTTTCCACTCTCTTAGGAAAAAACGCGGCGTTGAGTTCAGCCACACAATATGCGATGTTAGATTTAATTATATAGAAGTGGAAAACGTTGATTTCCGCTTCTGATATGAGCATGAATTATATCTCAGTGGGTGGAAATATGATATAGTAATAAATAAACGAAGACATTTATGATTAGGACCATGTACCTAATATTTTCTGCATCTTACTAGCAAAAGCGAGGAATATATGGGAATGAAATTGCTTCACGCGTTTTTCCGCATAACAGGCTAGTCAGAGAGAACTTAATGTCAAGGCTCTCCTTCCTCCACTGCACCCGAATTAGAGACCTTGTGTGGTGAGTGGCAAAACTCAACGTCTTGGAACTTGGAAACCAGAGCGGAGAAATTAAATTATTTTAAATATAATTATTCCCCCGAATGAGAATCAAACCCACAACTAATCGTATTTACAGCTACCCTACGCCATGGTAATCTATTCAAAATTTATTACTGTGAGAAGTCAAAGAATCACGTAAAGGCCAACAAATTCATACAAAACGCTTTCAATAACATAATTTTAAAAAAATATTTAGAATGTTAAAACCTCGTTCGTTATATATTCAAAATGTAAATTTAATTATGTCGGCACGAGCTACGCTAAATACATACGTGATTTTTTAAACATGCCTAAATTTTATTTATTCTCAAATAATATTAAATTTTTGACGCTATCGTGGCACCATTAAGAAGGATCTGACTGACTGGACACGAGCTAGCTATACACGACGTTTAGTTTAGTAGTCCGTGGTGGTCACTAGGAGAATAAGGTGGCATTCGCCTATCAGTTGATACAATTATTGAATCAAACTTTAACAATATTAACCAAGAACCAACCGATTTCTTACCACCGTACTTTCTGCACTTTCTGACCTTGGTATATAGGGAAGATCCGTGAAGCTTAAGGCTAATTAAACACGTTGGCTGTCGGTTCGATACCAATTCGGGGTAATGTATAATTCAAATTATTTTAATGTCCTCGTTTCGATAACAGGGTGTGTCAATACTAGGTTTTCTGCCTTGCTTAAAGGAGAATTGTGCAGTTAAAAAAATATTAAATTTGTAGCAACTGCTCTACGTATTGTCCGCGTGTCAAAGTAATATCCAATACATGAATTTCCAAATCATAATGCCATTCGTATGTACATTTGTGTGGGTCTTAATTTTAATTTGATAATGTTTGTTAGAAAATAGAATAAATATATATAAGGCGAATGGAGAAATGAAAATTATTCTAAGTAATCATTCCTCCATCTCCCTCTTTGCCATCCGAGACATTGCATGTTGGCGGAGCTCTATACAGCGCTTTGTCTTGTTACCAAAGCAGAAAATAGAAAAAATCTTAAAAAATAATTTCCCCTAGTGGGAATTGAACCCACAACCATCGTGTGTACAGACAAACGCTATCACACTGCACCGCGATGGCCTATAGAATTAGAAATAGCGCTTCAATTTTAAATTTATTTCTGCCATTTTTATAATATAATATGAATATGGTATGGACATATACACCCAGGGCCCCTGACATCACGGACCACAGAATGTCCTGTAATTTATTACAATATAATGTCTTACAATTTATTTACTTTATAACTGCCCCAGTATGTAATAAGACGGCTCTATTAACTAGTTTTTTTGGAAAAATTTTCAAAAATATAATTTTAACCAGTTAAAGACCAAGTCTCGCGACAGTAACCGGTTTACAATATAATTCATAGCTAGTATAATAGCTATATAGAAGGTTCATCATGTATTATAATACATTATAGGTATTATATAAATACAGCAATCAACTTATTTCAAGATATCATTATTTTTTATTTTAAAAAAATCCGTAACTTTAAATGTTATGTTCCTTTGAAGATTAAGCTATTTGCTGTATTCTAATAGTTCACTTAGCGTATATTATGGTAATTATATTAAACTATAGTGGCCATTCTGGCGCAGTAAAATAGCTTCTGACTGTAGACACGATGGTTGTGGGTTCGATTCCCGCTCGGATAAATGATTATATTTAAATTATTTTCATTTCACAACTCAAGTTTCCCAGACTAAGCTCTAATGAGATGAAAAATCAATTTTTTTATAAAAGTCATCGCTAATGTAGTGAACCAACAAAATTCTGTCAACAATTACTTGTGGTGTATTACTAGTGACAATATCTATAATATAAAATAGCAAGTTTTTTCCCGCATACCAGGGTACACAGAGAAAAACTAGAGTCAAGAAATACCATTCTTCATTTTCCGCCCGTATTCGAGTCATTGTGAGTTGAGTGGCGGAACTTAGCGCGCTTTGTCTTGTGCCAGGGAGAAAAAGTCAAAATATAATAAATCATTACACCGAGTGGGTATCGAACCCACAGTCGAATTAGAAGAGTCAGATGCTATCCCACTGCACCAGGATGTACTCAAAGAAAGTTGACTAAAGTAACTAAAAATATATATAGGTAGTAAGTATACAAAATTCTCATTAACTTTTACAGTCGTTAAAATTTCCTACATGTAGTATTGAATCGAAAACATAAATGTAGTAAAAGATATTCAAGTTCAATATAAAGATTACATATGGGTCTTAACTTTGCCCATAAAAAGATTAAAAAACTATTTTAAATTAAATAAATTGAAGCTCAGGTTCAGGTTTGTATGTTTAGATATTCTTATATATTATGTAGTTACATAGGTTCATTATACGTATAGTCTAATTACGTTTTTCATTAAAACCGCTGTTACGTTCAAATTGGGCACCGATTTATAATATATTTTTATATAGATTGCTCTAAATAACATTTTAATTTGAGCAGTCTATATAGATGTTTTTTTTTATACTAGAATGTGTTTTTTTATACAATATTTTTTTCTATTAATACGTTTTTCTCAGTTTCACGCTTTTTCCGGTTAGTTAGTTTAGTGTCAAGACATTTGGTTCTCAACTTTCCGCCCGAATTGGAGACATGATAATATTTTTAAATTATTCCTTTCCCAATTGAGAATTATATCTACAACCCATTGCATTTACATTCAGACACTGCACCACAATGGCCTCACTTACGTAAACAAAACTGTCTGTACATAAGTAACATCAAATAATGTTTCAGGTACACCCCCACGACCTTGGCTCGGCGCAGTCCCAACCAAATCAAGCTTAGATGCAGCAGTTGCGCTGGGCAAAGAAGCTTTAAAAAAAAGGAAAGAAATAGAGAGTAGTCTCAAACCGTTAGACAATAACTCTCCTGCATCCAGAGCGCAGAGGGCAACCGCTACATCTCCAGTCGTGAAACCGCTAGCTGAATCCGCTTTCGCTGCTGAAGAGGCCACTAGAGTGCTGGTAAATGGGTAAGAAGCAAGTTAAGAATGTCACAGTTCTTGAATATATAAATATAGTTCATAAATAGAATAAAAGTATGATTTATTTGTTCTTCAATGTCAGAAAGTTCTCTGTTTCTGTTCTAACGCCACTCAATGTCTAAAAATAAGGCGGATATTAAAGTGTTTCGACACTGTCTAATCTGATATATGTGGGAAATACGTGAAACGCAAGCGATGGTAGCTCTTTTATGTTAAAGCTGGATCCTTTAGTAACTCATATAAAATATATTCAATTATTGTTGTTATTCAAATTAAGCGCGTCTTACGTCTATTAATAGGAGCCACACTGTTTGGCTGTTTGTTATAAATCTTTAAAATTTCAATCATCACAAAAAAAGCTTTAGTATAGTTTTAACACCGAATTAACAACGCTATCAAATTTAAATTTAATTTAAAATTTTCTAAAAGTGTCAATTCGAATACCAACCGTTAAAATAAGCCGTTAAGTCAACAATTTAAGCAAAAAATGTAATTATTGCAACCTAAATGTAGCCCTGACAACAGGAATTACCGATCAAAACATTTAACAGAATATTTTTTATACGGATAATAATATATTTTTTAAAAATATCTTTTAAATCATGCGACTCAGTTATATAATCTAAACACCTTTAGTTAAAGGGTAACAGTCAAATAATATTTAAAATATGATCTATTTGCATATCCTTATAAAATACTAAACATCCAAGTACAAAATTAGTGCTTACAAGGATTTGAGCTGGAACTCTATAGTAAGGTTTGCATATCAATATAATTTTGTGAACAATTTTAATCATCAATGTTATTTCTACGGTATTCATGTAATTGTCGATGAAGCAAGGAGAAAGTTTCTACCTTATAAAACGGAATTATATTTCCACTCCTTATCACTTACTTTTTTCTTAGAGACCGCTATGTCCGATCAGACCATGAATATATGAATACATTGATATATAACAAACACATTGATACATAATATATATATATATATAAATAAGATAACTTTACATGTACTTCAAATTGAATCAAAATCTTGACAGTCTCAACAGTCATTTCATGTCGGCAGTAGTGAATTTCTCGAATAAATTCAAAACGCTTAATTTACTGAAGTTACGGTCTAAGGGAAAAACCACTATGTTTTAGTTTAATAAAGTCTCCTCTGAGGACATCCGGAGAAACATAAAGCTATTGAAAGTGATGGTATTTGTCGCAAAATATTGACACTTTCCGTTCATGTTATCCTTCTAGTCCTTTGTCACAATTTTAATTCTTCCTTATTTTCTAGTTTATTTCATAGTTCATGGCGAGATGCGCATATTATTCCTGTTCCCAAAATATATAGTCCCTCGTTATGTTCACATTTCCACTCGATCTCTATCATTCCCTTTTTGTCTAAAGTGCTTGAGCGTATTGTACATCGTCAAGTTTCTGAATTCTTAGCCAAAAAAGACATTCTTAGTCCAGTCCAGTCTGATTTTCGACCATGACATAGCATTACCACCGCTTTCATTAAGGTATACGATTTTAGAACAACTAAACATGTCTACTGACGTCATTAAATGGTTCCACTCAAATCTATATAATCGCCAACATAGTTTTCGTTATGACAGTAAGATGTTTACTCCTTGTTACCTATAGACCGGAGTTCCACAAGGAGAAATATTGTCTCCCTTACTCTTCTCAATATTTATAAATACTCTAACAGACGTACTTACCACACCTCTCTATCTTTATGCTGATGATCTTCAAATATCACCTATTGAAGCCATCTCATAAGCTATTGAACGAATTAATCACAATATGCAAGCAATATTTGAATGGACGAAATAATATGGCTCGAAATAAATTTCACTAAATCTGACTATATAAATATTGGTAGACAAAAACTAATAGCTAAATTAAATATTTCTCATTTGCCATCTATTGTGTACCTATCATTATGGATACTACCCTATTATGGACTCCACAGATCTCAAGCATAAGCCGCAAAATATTTGCTTCAATTATTTCTTTTAAAATATGGCACCTTCCAAAAATGGTAACAAATTAAAGGTACCTATTAGCAACACAGTTGGATTTAATGAATAATGAGGAATTAATGGATTGTAAAAACGCATCAATTTGTGGAACGATTTACCCTCTTATATTTGTTATTCAAACTCGATTATTCAAAAAATCATTAAAATCATAAAACATTACTATTTGGCAAAACGGAATAATAATTAAAGTGTATATGTAATATATATAGTTATGTATATTAATACATCATATTTTCATATGTATCATATTTGTAGATATCTAGTATGTATTTTCTATAAACTGTATACTACATAATATATAAAATTCATATTGTAAAATTTATAAATATTTATTTATTTCCATATTTTTTGTAATATTTTGTTTGCACCCCTACGTGTCCTATGAAATTAAATGTGTATGCCAAAGGTTACCTGTAAGCGTTCATTAATAGCGATGTGTAATTGTATATTATGCTTCTTTTCTTTCAGTTTGTTTCTTATTTTGTTGTATACAATAATATCATAAAATTAATTTTATCTATGTATCTTGATAATATTACTATATTATCATTATATTATATCATTAGCTAGTAGGTACTAGCCATCGTGGTACAGTGGTAGGCTTGAATTCAGGGGAAAAGTGGGTAACGAAGTCTTCTTCTCTACTGAGAAGGTTAGGTTACCGAACTCAAAGGTTTTCCCTGTTCCAAAATTAAAACTTTTGAATATTTGAGTACGTACAAATTATATCTTACAAAATAACTTGAAATATTTAAATATATGTGCTAAATTAGGCCTTTAATTGACTGAATGCGAAGTATTTTTTCGAATATTAGCAATCAGCGACGCGAATAACCTCTTTAATAAACTGTAAAAATGCAGGAACATAAACGGTACAAAATACAGGTTGAGTTTAAAATACGACGTCGTATTGAGTTAAATTCCGAAAAATTATTCAAGGAAATTCAAATGTATCAACGTCAATATGTTTTATTTGCGTAATATGTAAAATTGTAACACTTTATATATTACGCAAATTACTATTACTATTTTTTGGCTAATTTTAAAAAAATATAATACTTGGCATTAAGTTTATATGTATATGGAGAAGAAGTGTAGAAAGCCACCATTATTTAAAACTAGTGACCTTCCCGCGGCTTCGCCCGCGTGGCCAATAGCTGTTTCGTATATTCGGCGGCCTTTTCGTAAAACTATTTTTGTAAAACAGGATTTTGTCCTGGAAAAACTAAAAATTGCCTTAGTTCATCCCAAGACACACAAGTATATCTATATAAAATTTTATTACAATTGGTTCAGCAGTTTGGCCGTGATGACGCCACAGACAGACAG
This sequence comes from Podotricha telesiphe, assembly GCA_038994665.1. NCBI lineage: Eukaryota > Metazoa > Arthropoda > Insecta > Lepidoptera > Nymphalidae > Podotricha > Podotricha telesiphe. Next base: position 31,370 of record JAOYRR010000100.1, read on the forward strand.
ACAGAGCTACTTTCGCACATTCTCCATACACTTTCATATAAGTGACATACACGTTGTTGAGGAAATGTCTGTTTTACGTCAAGAGCAATATCTACCCTGTACACAATAATCGTAGATTCAATACTCAAGAAATATTCTAGGACACTCAACACATCATTGATAAGGATTATTGATTGGACTAAGGTATAGAATGTAGAAATATATCAAGACTTCTCTATGGCACCTGCTAAATACAACAGCTATATAAAAAGAGGTCATCGTGGCGAAGTGTGGCAGCGTCTGACTATATACACGATGGTAGTGGACTCGATTCCCACTCGGGGAAATGATTATATTTAAATTACTTTCATTCTCCGTTTTAGTTCAGCGTATAGTCCCGCCTCTCAACACGAATCTCGAATTCGGGCGGAAAGTGGAGAACGGAGTGTTTAGAGCCACACTAGATTTTCTTTGACTGGGTAGTGGTGGTGCAATGCGAATAAAGTGGTGAAGCAGTTAAAAAACATATTATATATAATAAATATATTTCTTAGCACGTTTTCATAATTAGTGATGTCTTATTTGCTTGAAAATCTGCACACGAGTTCGGGTCTGTTTTCAGACCAATATTTTCATTGCATATATATGGTATATTTGCTGGGACGCCCAGAAGAAAAGTAGAAAAATCAGTTTAAAAATGTTCCTTATACTTTTTTAAGCTGAGTTATTATCTCCACGTTTGGCCACTTTCACCCATTTTAGGGATATGATAGTGTCAAATTAGGCACTAATCAATTGCGCCACACAGGTTCTAAAGCTTCAAGCTTTTGCCCCATATCAGATTACGAAGAGAAGACCTATTGTCAAGAAACTCTGGGACTCAGGTCTCCGCTTTGAACCAGAATTTATTTGGTTGAATTCTACGCGGCGCTGTGTCATCGCAAAGAAATAGAAAATAATTGAAATATAATAATTATCCTGAGTGAGGATTGAACTAACAACCATGCAATACGATACGATAGCTTCGTTTATAATATTTCGTAATATAAACAAGAAACAACGAACTCATCTATTTGCGAATGAGAAGGACTTTGATAGTATATCAAATGATTACCACTAGACAATTGTCTTTCATTTAAGATAATCTATAAGTCATTACTCAAGAATCTTCATTTGACCCTTTTCTTCGTAAAGTTGAATACTTATATGTACAGTTGAATATACTGTATCGATATCTTTAGATAGATATAATTCATTAACCACTTTCTGTATATACAATGAGACCAAGGAAAATTTCTAAGTGAACCCACGAATATCTCATTGAATTAGACACCTAATAAAATATTGCTGGGGGACGGAGTGTCTGGGCACTAATTTAGTTATCCCTCAATATTCTCATACGCCGATAAAAGCGTGACGCTGCTCTTTTAATAATTTTATTAGATATAAATTCAGATATTAAATTTATACGATTCAAAAGTGAAGGCAAACCGCAGCGATCAATATATCGTATGATAGGTACTTACCACGAAATTCTATCCGGCCTAGTTTGGCTTCGGTACGGATATTTTATACGAATAATAGCTTTAACGTTATTTAATACTAAACTATAAATAAATCTAGTTTAAAACATTGAGGTTTTGCGTATATATATAACTCAAATTCGGGAAATCGAATTCGAAAAGTGAATAACGGAGATTCCTGACAAATAGGTTATCTATGGCCGCGTTATAAAAAAGCGCTACACTGAAATAAAAATACTACTACAAAAAATTTCGAACCTGTGTCCTTTTGTTATAGTCTAAATGTTTTAACACATTAAGTCATATACTTATATATGGCCAAAATAAAACTTCCTCAGTAATAAGCGCTCTAAGTTAGTTTTTTACAAAACTTCTTTTTCCCGCATATTAGGGTTGTCAGGGAGATGTAGTATCAAGACACTCCGTTCTCCACTTTCTACTTAAAATTGAACCACAAGTATTGAATGGCGGAACTCAACGCTGCACTTGGTCTTGCCAGCGCGATGAAATAAATATAATTGAAATATAATCACTTAATGTGTATATGTATCGAACTCACAACCAATCTAAGGTAAGGCGCTGAGCCACTGCCCAACAATAAAAATCATTACTAAAAATAAATAACAAGATATAAAAAATAAGAAGATACAATCTTTAATTGAAACCCTAAAATATAATTTATATTTCTTTACCTTATTTGCAAAGGTTTATATTATATACCTTCCGAATGTTAAAAATAAACCGACACTTAAAAATATTTAAATATTACATTCAGCATTCATGATAATACCTACTTGACATTAAAGTCCATACATAAACTAATTAATATCTATGTAGATCTTAAATTCCGTATTCATGAAAATATAAATACAATACAGCTTTACCCACATATCAGGGTAGGCAGAGAGAACCAAGTATGAAGATACTCCTTTGTCCACTTTCCTATCAAATTCGAGACATTGCGTGTTGAGTAGCGAAACTCGAAATGAACATAATTTAAATAGTCCTCCCTCGAGTCGAATCCCAACCCACAATCATCACGCTTACGATCAGACCGTCCTGTACTACCGCGCCACAATGGTTGTGAAATTAACTATTTTATTCAAATATTAAATATGCACGCTACAATTCATTTCACTGTTCAAGCTAGACCCAATGAAACTCGATCTCATCTCGATCGGATCGGTTGTAGATTACCTATGACACTTCATGTATAACAACCCACAACCTTTAGCTGCTTGAGGAAGTATTATTAAAAGGAAAAGAAACCATGATGAAAAACAAAAAACATTTGGCATTCTAGAATTACAAATTAGTGAAATATACATTTTTTATTATATCAATATTTCAGAACAGACCCTAAGCTAGATGGAGGGGTAGGAATAGGCCCTTCTACTGAAAGTAACTTTGAAGAGCCCGCGTACTGTCGGCCAGCGGTAGAACCCTGCATGCCTTCTAAATATAGATCCCAAGACGGCTCGTGTAATAACTTGAACAAACCACTCTCGTGGGGGGTCTCTAACACGCCTTTCAGAAGAGTTCTGCCACCTGATTATGGAGACGGTAAGATAATAGAAATACGCAACCATTTAAATCTCAAATTAATGGATTAATCTTATTCTTATGACGTCATCGAGACGCATGGGTAGATAGAATTCAAGATTTTGCGTCTAGAATGGCGGATTCGCGTTAACTTAATATAAAATATATCAATGTTTTAAACTCCTCAACCAGGTATAAGCTCTCCTCGGATTGCCAACGACGGGTCAGTCTTACCAAGCGCGCGGGATGTGAGCGTGACAGTGCACAGGCCGAGCTACGCCCACGACTCCGCGTTCACAGTGATGCTGGCCGTGTGGGGACAGTTCATCGACCATGATATCACCGCTACTGCACTTAGCAAGGGTAACAGCATACTTACCCGAATCCATATATTAAATAATTTAAACATAATCATTCCCCCAAATGGCAATCGAACCCACAATTATCGCGTATACAATCAGACGCTATCACATGCCCTTGAGATATTTTACTCTCCATTTTTTTTAAATGTTAGATATCTGTGGAAATGGCGGAATATATACTAGGTAATCATAGTTCAACGTTATTCGTTTGAAACTTTATATATTTTTACGGTTTTCGAGGTATACATATATTCAAAAGAAGCCTGACAATATTAAATTTGAAATGTCCTATATTCAAATATTTTTTGACATTTCTAATAATACTATGAATAAAAATATATAATAACACAAAAATATAAGTTAAAGTAAAACGCAAAGTAATATTATTTTGTTGTAAAAATATCAATTACTTATGTTACATTAAAATTTGATAAACTATTTGTTTGCAGGTTCACGATGAGTAGTAGTCATTTTCGCCCATCGTGATCCATGGTAGTCATGCGTGTTGAATGGCGGCACTCAACGCCGCGCTTTGTCTTGTTCACCAGAGTGGACAAATTGTAAACATATATAATATATAATTGTAGGGATATTCATTACACTAAACCAATACATTAATTAGTTATCTTTTATATTTTCTATTTCGAAACACACGCTTATATATAAAATACATCAAATTATATCAAATTCATATATTGAACGTTATTTGTATTTAGTTTATCCATAATAGCTAAAGCCGCAGACCGTGGGCCGGACCGAGATATTTGCGCCTACCGTGTTATATACGATATGTCCAGCTTGCCAGTCGATACTCGTCTTTCGACGCGCTTCCATATGTTCCATTTATTGTCATTGTTAAATATTAACATAGAAGATGATAGAAGAAAGACAGAAAGATGAAGAAGATAGTAAGAAAGATGATAATATGTATGTGTAATCATCTTTCTTACTTTAATATTACGAGTATATATCCATGTGTCGTTTAATGTGTAATGATGTGTTCTTCTATTTCTGTTATATGTACAATTATTACAAAGTGGTATTGAATCGTAAATAACAACTAAACATGAGTTGATTTTCTATCTTTCATTCTTACGTCATTTTACCGAGTGGGAATCAAACATATATAAATTTCGAACGAAGTTAATTATTTATACGTCTTCTGAAAACATTTCTTATCATCAATATTATTTAACTATCTTAATATTTTCAAACTGTCTTAATTTGATGAAATAATTTTCAGGTGAAAACAGCAGCTCAATATCGTGCTGTAACCGCGACACCGCCCACCCTGAGTGCTTCCCCGTGAAGCTAGACGAAGAGGATCCTTTCTACCAGGACTACAACCTCACTTGCATGGAGTTCGTGAGGTCTGCGCCTGCGCCTACTTGCAAATTTGGTATGACTTTTGTCATCCCTCATTGATCGCCATAAAGTATTATCAAAAAAGACAGACATGACTTCGTCTTAAATATAATGTTTTATTTATCTTGCATACCTGTTTTCTATTAATATGAATCGCAGCTTCAGAGCTGATATACGTGACACTGATGTATTTATAAATATTGTAAATACCATCCCTGTAGATTACTACAGTACTATATATTAATATAATATCAATTTAATTCGATAAAAAAGGGAACTACAGTGTTTTGCCTTCCTTATTTTGAGTTCTATATTTATTTAAGTAACGGAGGAAAGAAGTTGTATTGAGTCAGAAAAACTGACAAGAATTATAGACGCGTAGCTTTCTGTAGTGGTAATAGAAAAGTTATTGAAAAAAGCCTACATTTAAGGACTGTTGATAAAAAAATGTAATTTACATTCACTCTTCAGATTATCCTTACAAAAGAGTATTTTAATATTCCAGGGCAACGTGAACAGCTAAACCAAGCCACAGCTTTCCTCGATGGCTCTACAGTGTACAGTTTCACGTCCAATAAGACACGACAGTTGCGCGCCGGTCTCGACGGTCAGCTCCGTATGCTCCGACTCGGTAGATGGCAGCTACTACCACCCTCGACTGACCCCGCTGACGGCTGTAACACTGTTGAGATGAATGCTAAAGGCCGATATTGTTTTGAATCTGGTGAGTTTTGCACCCTTCTGATGACGCGCGGTCCGCTTCGTAATTTTATGCGGGCCGCCAAAGCGTTTTTTTATATTATAGATATTCTCTCGCTTAAATATTAAGTTCTAATAAGTTAATACGAATATGAATAATAAAGTCTATATTGCTTTTTTATTTGTTCCATAATTTTTGTATGTAGTCTATTTTTATCACATATCGTGTTTTTGTAAACAATCAACAAAAACCCAAAAAGACTGTCTTCACGTTATCTAAGAAGGGGCAAGATGGATCTCCTTTATTAAAAATTTCTTTACCGTATTCGAAATCCGTTATTTTTCAGTACACTTCAAAAATAGACAAGTATTCAATAATTAATAGCTTAAAACCTTTGCTGCAGGAGATGAAAGAGCAAACGAGAACCTCCACCTTACCACCATGCACTTGATCTGGGCACGACAACACAACAGGGTAGCAGGCATCATGAAGAAAATTAACCCACAGTGGGATGACGAGACCGTGTTCCAGGAGTCTAGGAGGATCTTGGGAGCTCAGATGCAGCATATCACTTATGCTGAGTTCTTACCTTCTATTCTTGGTACATTTTGTAACTTAGTAATTAATAGTTATAGTAGTTTCAATGTGGTGTTTCTTTTAATTATACCATATAGTATTACTCTATTTTCTTCTACTTATCTCATTGAAATATAAAATGAATATTCGTCGTTGGTCGAAATTGTTTTTAAAAATAGAACCTTGTGAATATAACTCAAATTGTGAAGCCTACAAAATATATTTTTACCCCCACTTACACATTTTTGGCTATCAATGTTTCATATAATAAATGTACTTCCCTGACAGGTATGGACGTCATGTGGGCTTTGAACATGACGCTGAAGAGCGAGGGTTACTCCGACGCGTACGACCCTACCGTAGACCCCTCCATCGCCAACCACTTTTCGGCAGCTGCATTCAGATTTGCACATACTTTGTTACCGGTATACTTTTTAAATACTTTTTTTTTGTAAATGATTTTTAAATAACGAGATATAAATGAAGTCGCTCTACTATTATGAATGTAAAAAATTAACAACTTTTGTTGTCATTTGGTATCTTAGGTATGCATGAGTACAAGCTCTGCTATGTTTTTTTTGTTCCACGGACATTAAAATACTATTTAATCTATGAGGCTATCGTCGAGCAGTGGGACAGCGTCTGACTGTGAACGCGAAAGTTGTGGATTCGATCCCCACTCGGGGAAATAATTGTATTTAAATAGTATTAATTTCCTTTAATTAGACAAAACGAGGCATTGAGTTCTGAAAGAGTTCTGCCTCAGCACGCAATGATCTTATATTTGGATGGAAAGTGGAGAACGGAATGACATGACACTAGGTTCTATCTGTCTACCCGCTATGCGAATGAAAAGTTTAAAAAAATTGTCTTATTTAATACTGTTAATGACTAATTCCATCCAGGGTCTAATCCACAACGTGGATTCGAACACGGGTACCGTAAGCTACACGCACCTGCACGAGATGCTGTTTAATCCATACGCATTGTACCAAGAAAAGGGCCCGAAAGCGGCCGTCAGCTCTGCTCTCCACACACCAGTGCATTCTGTGGATCTCCATATTACTTCTGAGGTTAACCATTTATTTATCTTATCGTTTGAGATATAATATCTAAATATGCGTCATATTTATGAACTTTGACGATGCTTTTGTGCGGCTATTCGCAGAGAATCTAGGGGTAACTAACATAGTAGCGTCCTAATTCGTCAAGTCATTATTCTTTGTAGCAACAAAGCCATTATTAAAGATTTAAAAACAGAAGCTTTGCCAAATCCTACAGACATGTTAACAGGGCAATACATAATGGCGGAAAAACGAATAGCTAAATTAGAACTATTTAAGATATCATGAGATAAGTATAAAAAGGAAACTGTTAATTTCACAGCTAAGCGAGCATCTATTTGAGCGCAAACCGACTTTCAATGGGACGACCCGACCAGCGCCCCCACCAGCCTCTCCCTCCGCTCCCTTACCTCTAGCTCCACACCCTTGCGGTTTGGACTTGGTATCCCTGAACATCCAGCGCGGTCGCGACCACGGCCTGCCGTCGTACCCGGCGTGGCGGGCGCACTGTGGCCTCCCCCCGATTGGAACATGCGACCAGCTGACTGATGTGTTCGATGAATCTCTTACGCGAATATGTCAAATATACAAGTGAGATTTTTGATTATTTTCTAATACTTTATCTTCTATATATCTATATAAAAAGAATTAACTGATCGCTGTATGTACATGATATATGAAAAAATGTATTATTGGGGACATTTATACAATATAATAGACCCCGAAAACAATCACTAGAAACAACTTAGCCGATTTAAATGCAGTTTTCGCCATTGTATTATTTGTATATTTTGGTTATCTTCCCTTAGCATTTAGTCCTTATTTCATTTCAATCGGTTCTTAAATACAAAAGTTACAACCATTTGAAATATAAATTTAAGCAAAATTTATGATATAAGGGAGAACGAGAAAGTGTAGCTTAGTCGTGTAGTTTACGCAGGCGAAACCTCGAGCGGGTCGCTAGTCTATTATAAATGCTTAATTTTTTGTTTGGTAATAATTATTCAAAGTTAATATTTTTTGACTACAAATATTTTGTTACGTGTCGATTAAATATAATGGTTAACATTTGAAAACCGATGGGAATTCCTCCATATAGATAAAAAATTAAAATTATACATAAAAAAGTTGGGTAATGCCATCATTGGGACAATTTTTTATTTGACTCTAATTGCGATATTGTAATGTTGTGATATTAATATATACAAATTTTGACTTATCAAAATCCCAAAATTGTAGACTAATTTATAGACGAAAAAAATATTGTACTTCGTTTTTTTCAGCTTCACACTTCTTCTTCTTTATAGCAGGGTAGTCGAGGGAACCTAGTTTCAAGACACTCCACTCTCCACTGTCCACCCGAATTCGGGACATTGCATGTTAAGTGGCAGAACTCCACGCCGCGCTTTGTCTTATGTACCAGAGCGGAGAAATAAAAATATTTTAAATATAATCATTTCCCTGAAGTAATCGAAACCAAAATCAATGGCGTTTACAGTGGGACACCGGTGTTGTTTACCAATGGGACATAACAATATGTCTTACTGGGCCATATAAATCTCATTCTTCTATATTTTATAATATTTAGTGTATTTTATATCTAAGCTTTATTTAAACCCACAAATACTATTCATTTAGGAACGTAGACGACATAGATCTATACACGGGAGCTCTAGCAGAAGACCCTAAGAGCAGGCTTCTGGGGCCAACCCTCACCTGCCTCATCGCAGATCAGTTCCTTAGATTGAAGATCGGTGACCGCTTCTGGTATGAGACCTCGGATACAACTGTTAGATTTACTTTGGGTAAGTTTATAGCTCCAGCAAAATATTGTTAAATAGTTTAATTACCTTAAATATTATTTGATTCTATTTAAGATATTTTAATTTCTTCTGAGATTAGCGTGCACAAACGATGCACATATAAATAGGCACACAGACAAATAGAAAAGAAAATTAAAAATAATTGGGTTCTATTGCATTGACTAATGGGCCTAATAATATTTCTTTTTTCAAATATCTACCATGTAAAGACAGCGATCAGTTACATTTTTATTATATGTATAGATTAATAAGAAAAATAAAAATGTATATTACAGCTTTTATTCGACGCATAACAGTCAGTTATATGTAACAAAAATGTTTAGTCGCTAGACTCGATTAGATAAGACTAGCTAGATTAGAATGGCTTTAAGAATGCTAAAATATATAACATGTCAAATTAAAAATTACAGAACAATTAACGGAAATCCGTCAAACAACGCTAGCTGGCGTGATCTGCGCAAACGAGGACTTGCTAGACCAGGCCCAGCCCAGGGTAATGGAGGCGCTAAGCGCCACTAACCCGCTCGTGGACTGCAAGGAACTGCCTCAGCCCAGCTTTGCACCTTGGAAGGAAGTCATGGATAATGGGAAACCTTAAAGAAAATAAATATAAGGTTATATGCAATTTTAAATTTTTAATATGGTCTTGTATGCGTATCTTATTTATTTTTTTAATTTGACGACCTATTTTGCTCTATGTTATATTTTGTTAGTTCTAACATAGTGCAGCGTGAAAAGTGCAAACTATAACTCCTTTCTCTATATCATCAATATCTAAAACTTTTGTGATGTTGAATTTTAAGTGATAGTAGCCAACGCCCTTTCAGCCTAGTCCGACAAGAGGAAAAATCAAGATCGCAACTATCACATATACCCTACATCTAAAATAAAAAATGTACCATTATCACAAAAAGAAATATTTAATTAACAGCGTCGCGCTTTTTCCAACATAACAGGCAGGCATAAAGTTAAGACACTCCGTTCTCTATTTTCCATTTTCCGGCCGAAATGGAGACCTTGCGCTTTGAGTGGCGAAACTCTACTCTAATTGAAATGTTTTAAACGTTTTAATCGTTCCTCCGTTTGCTCAAAAACCAAATTTTTACTAACTTATATATATTTTTTCCTTTTCAGCTTAGCTCTAACTTTAAGATAAGCGAATACAATGGTCGACTCTCGGACTATACTTATTGGAGTTGCGTGTTAATTCGTACGTCCCGTTTGTTTGTTGTGCAAATGTTTATTATTTATATGATAAATATAAAATGTATTGAATTGTTTACTAATTTAATAAGATTGCTAGTACATAGATAATTATATTTATGTGTATTACTTGCATCGTTGATGTTAATTTCTTTTGCTTATTCTGATTATTTTGATTCTTTTTTAATATTAAAAATTTTGGGTTATAAGCCATATTGTGTAGAAAGACAATACTTTCCATAAATTTGGTTTTTTTTTTCATTATAAACAGATATTCTGACAGAAGATTTCTATATATGTACTGGAACTGTATAAATAAATTATACCAGATTTATTTTACAATATCATATTCAAATTTGTATACATTTCCTAGTTTAACACATTCCGGTACAATACATATATCTGATTTGACAGTAATATCTGACACACCTAGGACAATGTGCAATTATGAAATAGTCGATACGTTACCGGTTAGGCTGTACCGGAGGCTTCCAGTACTTCCACTATGTGGTGTTATTTTTATTGTATTATTTTATATACCTTTTTATAACAGAACTCTTAAATATAAGGCATTAGTGGCAGCTAACACCGATGGTAGCTTTCTGTAGGACAAACAATGGTGACATTGAAAGTTAAATGACCATTAGAAAGTGCTTGTAATAGCCTATTTGAATTAAGTATATTTTGATTATAATTTGAAATTAAAATTGCTTTTTGACTAATATTACGATTAAAGATTTTAAAGTGCTAAACAAAATATTTAATTAGATATATTGTAGTATGTAACATTATGTTATTGTATGACATAAACAATTTGAAATTAATTATAGTAAAACAAACTTTATAATGGCTACAACATTTCAACAAATATGTCGATTAAATTTATGAAAACCCCGTATAAGCGACATTAATAAGATTTATTCTAATTGTATCCTTGTTATCAAACTTTATTGCTTTTAATATGTATTTTTTTTTAAATACAATAAAGAATATTATAATAATATAATATACAAATATATAATTTTAATATTGACTGTGAATCACATTGTGCCAAAATTACCTATTGATTATTAAAGTAGGTACGTATATTTTAAATAATTCAATAGATAATACAAATTTTGTAAATAACAAGTATTTTGAGTCCAAACATATTACATTGGTACTAACTAATGATGTTTAATCAAAATCTTGTTTTATTTTTTTATTCATAACAATTGTAAATCAATTGCAAGGACTATTCATTTTTATGCCACAACGTGTAGCTAATTATTCAGTATATATAAAAACATTTTGGAATCATAAGCCGTATAAAAATAATAAGAGTGTTTTATCTAATATTATATTTTAGAATTATTCGCAAGCAATAAATATTATTTATGATTGGAATATCATTCTTCTAGTTACTGTGACATTAAAACAATATGGAATTCAAAATAACGCCCTCGAAAGAAAGCTAATAAATTGTATTCTTAAGTTTTAAATAAATTTATACTTAATATTATGTAGAGGAACGATTTGTATTTGTGTATGTTTGTAATGAGTAAACTCAAAAGTACTGGACCTGGTTTAATTCTATCACGAATCACAAGTAAAATGTACATAGTAAGCCAACATAGGGTATATTTATCTATACTAAAAACCCTTATCAATAGACACATACATATAAAGATCGATGAAATATAAGACGATATAATTATAAATTTGATCGAAGTTCGAATTATAAGTTGGGAAAAACGCGGGTCGGCGAAAATACGTAATTGCTTTATTTGTGTAGTTCGCGCGACCGAAGCAGCCAGCGGGTCGCTAGTCGAAAGTAAAAAAACTTACAGAATTTTAGAGTTTGGTCACTTCTGACAATGCGATATGTTAGGAGGGATTTACTTATTGGCGTATTTTTGATATAGATAATAATGTTTTTTATCATATAGGTATGCAATAAATTTTATTTTAAATTTATTTTAGTATAGCTATCGACAAAACAAAAACTAATCATAGATAGATAAGTTCTTGCTTTATGTAGTTACCTCATACGAATTTAATTATTATTAATAAAATTTAATAATAATTTAATTTATTATAATGTTGTTATCGCGTTATACATATCGTAATAAAAAAATGTGAATTTTATTTTTGGTATTTCATTTGAGCCTTTTTAATTTTTTAAACTGATTTTTGTTTGACAATATGTAAATGTTTTCAAACAACAAGTAATTGTTAGCTGCCTTAACTCAATGTTGACTTGGAATTTGACTTTACCTACGTATATATGTCCATATCATTAATTGAGAGGAATAAAGCATTAGTTGACTATAAAAGCAATGGCTGTGAGTTCAATCCTCACTCACAAAAAAAATATTTAAATTATTTTCCCCATTCTGGTAAAACCAAACTATTCCCCACTCACCACTTAATGTATCTAATTCGGAGAAGAACGGAGCTTCTTGACACTTAGTCCTCTGCTATCCGGAATAAAGCGTAAAGCTCAAATATAATCTTCAAACACTTCCAAAATTCTTCATGATATATTTAAGTGCTATTCACACACTTAGAACAGGAACATTTTTTTAAAAAATATACTTGTTTCATTTTTAAACTAAATGGTTATTTACAAATAAGTGGTACTTATAAAATTATTATATAATCCAATTATTACCTCCTACATACTTCCTAAAAAGATCTAGGAACTACCTACAATAATAAAAAACTAAATTTATATCTAAAATATCAGTCTAAAGTCTTATAAGAATGCCATTTCAACACCTACATCTTCATTAATATTATACATTTTTATTACTATTATTATTAGCTTATATTATTATTATTGTTTTTTTTTATATTTTATTGGCTTCACCTAAGAAGTATCTATCTATCAATGTAAGAAAATCTTGAGCATATTAAAAATAAATAGCCAATATTCGATGCAATGAAAAGGCCACACATACTTAGTCTTGCCATAAACAATATACAAAGAAAACCCGAGCCAGAAGGTAGCTTCAAAACATTTACAATTATATAGATACAACTTAGACAGATGTTCTCTAATTCATTGGTAATATAATAATATAATATGTATCAAATTTATTGTACGACTAATAAGTAAGCATATGTGTTTATATTATATATATATATTTATTTTTAATTATGCTTTTACAAATACTACCTTAACATTGTTACTTAATAATATTAAACATATAATTATTGTAAATATAATATAATTAAACATAAGCGATTGGCGATTATGTCAAATAATCTCATATTTTGTATAAATCTATCATAGATCTTATATAAATCAATGCATTAACTAGTAATGGTATAAACCGACTAAAGACAGTAACGGAGACAGAGATAGTCAAGTCAAGACAAGGGAGACTGAGACAGCGGTCCGTGAAACAAGACGCAATCGTTGGATATGCGTGCCGCTACATTTTTATTTATTTCTGCAATGGTTTATTAGCTATTAACCCCGTTTTTATTGTGACACCGGAGGGGTGGGAGAGGTGTTTGCTCAGTCCCTGCGAAATGTAAGCACTACATAGCATGTAGTGCTTACATTAGCTGTAAGCAGCAGCTTACTGCTTCAGACGGGGTCAATGACCACAAGGGCGCCCCCTGCGGGGCTAGGCCCGGTGGCGTGATGTGCACGTGCCCTAGCGCGGTAAGTCACCGTCTCGACTGGCTTCTACCCCCGTCATATATATATATATATATATATATATATATATATATATATATATATATATATATATATATTTGTGTTGAAAAAATTAATAAATACTCCATGTTATTATCTCGTAACATAACGTCGTTGCTGTACACTATATATAAGTATTCTTTTCTTATTTGATACGTTAAAGTCAAATAGTACATAGTACATTATTAATATTACTATTTAGCTTAAGTAAAAAATTGAGTTGTAAACTATAAAAAATATTAAGAAAGGTGTTGTAGCCTATAAAAAATTATTTGTACCGTGTATAACTTCTTGTACTCGTTTTTTTTATTCCAATTGAGATATTAAAAATTAAAAAAATAACAATTTAATATAAAACCATTGAAACTATATGAAGTTTATTCGAAGTGGTCTCCATTGGTCTGCAATATAGTCCTTTAAAGGTTGAGGCCAGTTATCAATAGCAACACGCACTCTCTTAATAGGAAATTTCTTCACTGCCAATCGTATGGATTGTTTTAGGGACTCCAAATTATCGTGGCGTTTAGTGCAAACCTTACTCTCTATCACTGACTATAAATTGTGCCGATGTTTTGATACCTTTTTCACACAAATATGGCCCAGTCACTCCTTCATAGACCACCAAACACACCACCAAACCATCACTGAAATCGAATAATGTCCGAGTTGTATTCTGTTGACTAATTGGGAAACTTCTTTAGAGCTTTCAGCATAAATACTATATTGTTCTTCTTGTAACATTTTCTTCTTTCTTCTTATAATTTTCTGTACGCTCCCTTTGCGTACCGCTAACGTATTTGTTCTGATTTTCCATCCTATTTATTTAAGTTAACAGTTAAATAATGACCTGTGTGTTTATAGGCTACAAGTTTTAAGACTTTTTTATAAAATACGCGAAATGGTTCTTTCCCTTACTACTTAGATAGTCTTTTTCAAACACTACGTGAACTGCCAGATCCTTTTCTGGCACAAACAGAAGAGGTTACATTGTACCTATCAATAGCCCGTTACACAAATATTTGTCTATTAGTCAAATATAACGGGCTATATACCAAGCGTATGGAGCATAGCAATTCGGTCCTCTTTACTCCTCACCTCACCCCACTCCATTTTAACATCCCTAATATTTTGAAATATGTTGGCGCGAAAATAAGAATACACAATAAATATTACAGATTCCTAATTCAAAAGTTATATTTTTATTATAACAGTATTAATGCCAGCCTATGTAAGCCTATATATATGAGACGCTGGAAATAAATGACTTCTTCGGAAGTAAGGGGGCGTGTATAAAACTACTTTTGTTGTATAGTTTTTAAGCTTAGGTATGCATTAATTTTGAAGAATCTAGCACCCAATGTAGAACAATAATTCACCAGTTTTACTATACGATAGAAGGAAATTGCGCCTTAACAAAAAATATTCGACGTGGTGGGTTTATTAGTGGGAAGGATCAAGGTCTACCCAAACGAAGTTGCTGCTAGTTAAAAATATTTACCTATCATAGTTTGAAACACTTGTGTCCAAAATATAAGTTTATATATTTAAAATTATGTATAAGCGTTCAATATTTAAAAATCTTAAAGGTTTTGCTCTAAATTGGATCCAGTATCTTAAAGCGGAATATTTTCAGATATCAAAAAGTGAAGATGAGAGTATAACATTCAGCTTTAGATTTTCACTATTTCACATTTGGTTACTATGTAATAAAAAACAAACTTGGAAATTAGTATCAACATTTTGCCATTTATAAATTAGTAGTAAACTATATGTTTTATTAATTTTTCGCTCTGTTGCTGATACGCTAACATTACATTTGTTTAAGCAGTCTTCGAAAAAAGAACTAAACTCTGAATAAAAATTTAATCAGACCACGACCATCACGCACATTTGAACAATCTCAAACTACACTTTCAAGGCGTTAATTTCTAATTTAGTAACCGTTAAGTTAATATTAAAAACTTGGTCTGTTTTGATCAAAGCTTCCATGAGTCATTTCGTTTACATTACATTTTGGCTAGCTGTAGGAAGGAGTTGACCTTGTCTTTATATAATATACTTACAAATTATAAAAAAATATAGGAATATAAACCTTATTTGGACGACATAAATACGTTTAAGTGAAACTTAAGTGCACTTAAAGCTTTGTTAAGGCTGATCCTGAGCCTTGGAAAGCTCCTGTATGACATAACATAGCAACAAGAAGAAGGTCAGATTGCTATGTAAATTATTTATATTAAAAAATCAACTCTTAATAGATTTCATGTACTTATATATTTCACGTACTTATAATAAGGAAAGAAAACATTTTGAAGCTATTTTTTGAATATCATACAAATGGTTGTATAAAATTTACTAGACAAAGTTTGTATGGCAATGAAGTGCTTTATACATTTTATACATTGGTTTTTTTCATATTAATGCATATCTACAGTAAGTAATTTATATGTGTAAATATTACACAGATTAACATGTGTTGGACATCCACTTTTCTAAAAAATTGGCTTCGTAAAATGTATGTTATGAAATTATTTGCGAATTATTATTATTCTAACGTAGTGGAAAAGTGTTTGAAACAGTAGTTTTAGGTTGTATTACAATTCGGTGAACTATTTATATAAAGAGTTGGTAAATTTCACCTTCACTCTGTCTTTGTACCAAAAAAGAAAGCACGGCGTTGAGTTCCGCCATTCAACAGGCTGGAGAGCGGAGTGCCTTGACACTATGCTTCAGTGTGACTACCCGGCCCACTGCCCCACGATGGCGCGCACTTCAATCATATCAAAATGTCTTCATTATAATGTATAAGCAATACACAAACTACGTACCCAGTAAACAATCACTGTAAACATCAATGATGATTTCGACTTGACAAATTGCCAATACTATTTAAAGAGATGAAATTGATTGACGAAAACCATTAATACCCTGTTTTTATCTGTTGATATTTTTATTTACTCATTTTTTACCCTTTTGGCAAGAGGTTACTCTATTCTTTTTACTCCTAACACAAGGTTCCCTGTTTCCAACTTTGGCATATGCGTAAAAAGATATGAGAATAGCTGATATAAAAATAATACCATTGACATTTTAAATTAAGCCCACATCAACAGTGCGAGTCATCAACGTTCTAGGCATCCTATCAATATTAAATAGCAGTAAGCAAAGCAATGTAATAAGTTCTCTTCTATCAAATATTAATGTAGAGGTTTTCACACAACTTTTTAATATTATAGATACATAATACAAACAGCAGCTTCACGTTTTTTCCCGCATAGCAGGATGAAGTCAAAGAGAACTTTAAGTAAATTCTATCATTTAAATTTAGCTATAATTGCATATTTAAAATATGCCGAATAACAATCAATGTCTCTAAATTGGATGGCAAGGGAATAGACATACACAAATTGCATCAATTATAATAAGGACATATGATAAGTAAAACTATTGTTTGGAGATTTCTTATCCCTTCGGATTTTTTCTCAACGGTATGAATTGGTCGAGCCAAGCGTGCCGTTAAACATTTACTTGTATTTCTAATGTGTAAAGATGTAAAGAAGAAAACCTTGCAACGCCACATTGACCCACTCATTGTCACAAGCCTGATTTGTTAGAAGAATTTGTTCAGGTGGTCGAATCCAATTTCGTAAATAAAAAATACCTATTATTACTTATATGTATAGACCATCATGTCGCAGTGGGGCAGCGCCTAACTGTAAACCCTGTTGTGGCTTGGATTCCCACTCGCAGTATTGATTATATTTAAATTATTTTCTTTTCTGCGCTCTCGTTGAGTTCCGCCACTCAACACGCAATGTCTTGATGTCAGCTGGAAAGTGAAGAACGAAATGTTTTGACACTATGTTATGTCTGACTACTACTACTACTATTACTACTACTAGGTTATCTACTACTACTACCCTACTATGCTGCGGCAAAAACTGTTAAACTGTTTTTTACAATACAAATACGCTGAGATGACGTCAAATACATTGCAATATGAAATTTGAATAAATAACTAGTTTAAACCTTCAGACATCGGACTGATTAGATTTTTAGTAAACACGTAACATCAAAAGCCGTACAAACATATCAAACGACAATTATATTATAAATATATTTAATATATTCGTAAATGAGACGTTCTAACGTACATTAGCCTTGGCATTGCAATTGGATGCAAATAAAACATTTGGCATTAGTGAAATGGCTGGTATTTGTTATCGTAATTTGCTTCGCGTGTTTGCCGCATATAACCACTAGGTTATTACACTAGTTAAGACACTCCGTTTTCCACTGTGACCTTTTTTCATGTAACGTCGTCGCCTTGTATATTACATAGACCTATGTGGGTATGTTAAAATTTAAATAGTTAATTTCATTTCATTGCAAGCTGAAAGCGGGATACACATAATTGTCGTAGCTGACGTGATGATATATTTCAATATATAAATAAAAATTAAATAAATATTATTTATTTCACATTTTTACATTCATAGAATACTATTTTATTAGTAACAATATTATCGTTGAACCCACGCCTCTTGAATTCCATTTTAATCTATTATATGTTTTTTCATTAGTTCATCAGGGTGAACCGTGGTTCTATAGTGAACGCTTATCATATTTTTATAAAACGTATAAAAATTTCGCGTTCAAAAAGAACGCATGGCTTACCGGTCAGAGTGCTTGGCCGTTTCTCAAGAGGCGCGAGTTCAAATCCCGCTGCGTACTAATTTTTATACGTTTTCTAAAAGTATGTTTTTAAATTTCCTAAATGTGTGATTAACACTTTAATTTTTTTTTTAAATGTCAATGCTAATACTGCTGCAGTAGGCTGCAGGAGCGATATTGTCTTTCCAGAGTCCTGAGACGCTGTATGGCAGTTTATAGGTGGCTGATTATATCACGATAGTTGTGGTTCAATCCCAATTTAAAGAAATGATTGTAACTAAATTACTTTTTATTATTCTGTTCTAAACTGCGGGGAAGGTAAAGTGGAGTGTTTTTTAAACACTGTTTTGTGAGTGGTTTCTTTAAAAATATACTGAAAATCGGGAATTGAACCCACAACCAAATAAGTCATTACCAACATATGCAACATCCAAATATTACCTACATATATAATAGTAGAATAACGAGAATATGATATAAAACGATGACGTGCGTGTGACGCAAGGTTCTTTATAATAATAAGCCATTTAAGGAAGACTTGAAACAATTATGACGCAACTTTACTGTTTTCTAGATAAGACAATATTTATTGTTATGCGAAAACCCTTTTTACTTTGCCTCTAAAGTTTAAGGATTTTTATCTTCCCTTTCCTGTCTATAAAAAACGCACTCATAAACGTCATTTAGCCTTTATTTGACATTAAAACGAAGTAATTATATTTTTATTGCGGTCTCGGATTTATACAGGGACTACAGGTAGAATTTGTGGAAATTGAACTCATATATATGTACGCGTCATATACTTATCATACGGATATTTAGCGAGAAAAGAACATTTTCATACTTTTGCCCGCATAGCACGGTAGTCAGAGAAAAATCTCATTAGGTTGACCAAGACCTAATTGAGTCAAGACCGTCGATCGAAACATATAGCGAGATACAGTAGCCTAATAGCGTAGTTCTAATCGTTGCTTATTTTGCATCGGGTCTAATTAAATCACTACTTGCTAGAAAATATATAAAAAATAGCTATTAGAAAAAGGTTCTTTTATAATTTGAGTTGACAGATGTAGTTCGAATCTTTGATGATTCGGTTAAGTTTATATATTTTGCTATGGCAATTCGAACGTGCCAGTAGAGCCCAAGTTACTTTGCAAATAACGTGTTATTTGCAAAGTAACTTGTGGTTACATGGAAACACACGACGGAGATTGCTTGATGATTCCAAATCCTGTTTATCCCGTAGCTGGCGGCTGACATTTGCCTTACTTTGACTTTTCCTGTGTTTTTTTATTATCTGTTTTATAATTCGTTATCTGTCACACTTGTAAAGTGAAAAAATTATATTTGTTTGTAAGTGAATAATTTATTGATATTGTTTATAAACTATTATCGTGGTAGGAGAATCAAAGTACAAAACTCTATAACTGTATTAAATATCATTGTTATTATCATTCACTTCTGTCATATTCGTATTATTAAACTTTGACATTATCTATGACAAGAATTTCAATACCCTCTTACTTAGGGAATTCAGCAATTTAGTGTTCACTATTCGTCTATATATATCGTCAAATAACCAACATCGTTAACATATAATAATAATAATAATATAGCCTTTAATCTGTGACTTAATAATTACTATAACACATGATAATAAATAAATACTTCACTTTCCTTAAAATTAAAATAATAGACGTGGCCCCGTCTCGGGTATGGGCCTTCTCCCACTGATTCCGTTCTTTTCTATCCTGCGTCTTCTGTATCTATCCTTTCCCGGCAATTTTATGAAAGTCATCGCCCTGAGTCAAATCCCTGAGCTTGATTCCTAACATATTTCGTTCCATGGCACGCAGGATGGAACATGTTTTTTTATCTTATGAGTGTAAATCCAGGTGCACCATAAGCCATGCCAGGTGCACAATAGTAATGGTAGCAAGCTCGAATCTATAACTCTAACTTAACCTATACCAAACTACCAACTATACCAAAACACTTAGGTCCTCTGAGTAGCATATGAAGGCCATATACTCATACATGCCATTTGAATACGCTTTATGTACCTGTAATATTTATTTCTAGAAACAAATCCTATCCCATTTTTAATTTTTATTCTAAACTCAGTTAAAAATTGGCACATTGGCACATGACACTCGAAAACTGTTAAAATATTTCAATACTCCTTAAAGAAAGATAATAACTAAGAGTTACGCCAAGATTTAATTTTAACAACATTTTGCCCACATGGTCGGCGTGAGAGCGAAATGTGCACAAATATTTTGTCATCTCAAATTATGATCTTAATTTTCTACTGCATTTAATATTTTAGTTAATTCCTAATACCTTGCATTTGCTGACTTAAAGGCGACATTAACATTTTTTTAATGGTAATAATTTTTTAAAGGCTTATCAATTATTTTATATATTATATATAAAAAGCTTATGTAGTTGTTAAATTTCTACCTAAAAGCGATGGTAACAGGTTAGTAACCGATTTCCTCAGTTTACTACAGTCATTGATAACCAAAATATAATCCATCATTATATTTATTATGACAAAAATAATTAAGTTATGAAAATATAAAATAAAATAAAGTTACGTAAACGGGCACGTGCGGTGTTCAAGAGCACTACTTCGAGAAGCGTCTAATAATAACACCAGTGGAACGTGAGGTAAAAGCAATATTTGCATATTTTTTTGAAGTTTTTATGGTAGTCAGAGTGTCACGACTCTCCGTATTCTATTTTGTCATTTCGTGTTGAGTGGCGGAGCTCAACGCCGCGCTTTGTCTTATCAGAGTTAAACAAATTGAATTATAATCATTTCCGGTCATTCGAAATCCAGAGGGAAACCCACAATCGGTTACAATCAGAAGATTTCCCACTGCGCCTCGATGGCCTTAATAGCGTTTTACTTAAGTATTTATTGTGATAACTTTTACTCTGAGTGTATGAATTATTAGCTCGAATTCCTTCTTTTTTATTATTTAATCATATTAAATTATACTAGTTTACATATCCCTGACAGAGTTTATCTATGGGAATTTACAGTCAATAATATATATTTTTTGCTTTTTTAGCTTAATTTTATATTAGTACTTTTTATTAAAATAATCAATTAATATAACAATAAAGCAATATATTTTACGAGATGTTCAGTCGTTTTACGAATATTACGCGGACGGAAGAGTATGAAAATCAAAGAAAAATTGGCACTGTTATAGTTT
This sequence comes from Podotricha telesiphe, assembly GCA_038994665.1. NCBI lineage: Eukaryota > Metazoa > Arthropoda > Insecta > Lepidoptera > Nymphalidae > Podotricha > Podotricha telesiphe. The sequence goes on from JAOYRR010000100.1 coordinate 53,099, forward strand.
CTATAGAGAAAGAGCGCAGAATGCTACTATGTTTTAAAATAATGCATCAAATTCATATAAATTTTATAAAATAAAGGTAGCACAAACTACCATGACTTACACTTTTATATAAAGTGACAGAAAAAACTGTTTATTTAAAATAAACTAAGTTTCATGTGTTGTTACTTGATACGTCAAATCAAGATACAAAACATAAAACAACGGCATACGCATTAAGTAGTTAAGTTCGTGAAAATGACATGAGCGGTGTTGTTTACTAAGGGACGCTATACGTTGCTACGGCAACGCGTTGTGTACGCGTCTACAGCGCATCTAGTTATTGTACGTATGTGTAAAGAAATATATAAATATATGTTTATTTCCTAAAGAAACAGCTTTGTAAAGAATGAAAGAAAGAATTTTAAAATGGGTGGTAACTGGTCGCTAAAAACCGGAAATGTGTTACAAAGAAAAAATCAAAGCCTTGTCAATAAAAGCTAAGTAATAATTAAGGCTCTAGTTTTCCTACATAATTAAAAAAACATATATATATATATATATATGTCTTATAAAGGACTATTTATAAATAATTTACCAGTATATAGTTAAGTTTTGTCATTATTCACCATCGCGTTTGTTTACAAATTTATCAAATAAACTGTTGTAAAGGTTCTCAAGTTGATTGATTAACCTTCCAGACCTCCTTGTGACATTACACTATTTTATACTTTGATCAAATAACATAAAAATAATTATCGCTAAAATCTTAAAAAAATTAAATTCTTTATTTTATATTGCTTATAGGTTTGTTACCTTTTGTGTCATCGCATACTTATACTTGCACACGAATGTTATAGCAAATAAAATCTTACAATCTCGTAAGAAACGTATTAACGTTACGTGATTATTGAAAACCACATAAAATAAATCCTTTCACTTTTTACTAAGACTCTGATCCAGAACTATATATTTAAGAAACTTGACCATCTATTATTACGTATAATAATGTAATAAACATTTAATTCTTCAACGAGTTTTTCAGCAAAATATGTATAAACGCATATTTCGTGTAAACGCATATGTCACAAATCACGTTTTTATAGCACGTGACATAGCGCGAGCACGTGTTTGAAGTTTTTCATAGCATAGCTGTGTGGTTGATTAAAAAATTTGCCTTCTTTTGGGTAATTATTAGCATTTAGTTTAAAGAATACAAAAAAAATTGCAACTGAAAATAATATTTTGTTGTTTGTATTATTATATTATATTATTATTGTAAATAATATTATTGTAAATTAGAAAATTAAAATAATTATTTTTTATAATGCAAATTATTGTAAATACTAATTATTTAAATAAAACAAAAATTGTTATAAAATTTAGTTACTTAATACTGCTATATTATTATATTTACTTGTTATATATTTTGTAAAATATATGCTTACCATAAAATCGTCATGTATTTTTTTTTCAGATTTACAATACATCATTTCAAAATTAATTTATATATAAAATTTAAAAATATATAAGAAATCGGGTAAGTAATTTCAAATATATGGCAGTACGATTTTCAATATTTATGTATTATCTGTGGCACAGATACCGGTTTGCTGGAGTTCTCGAATTAACGGTTTCCTTCCAGTACATTCTGTAATGTTCGAGAGGCTTCGGGAATGTTCGGAACGAGTGATTTAATTAAATGTCGCTGCAGTTTCGCCCTTAAAAGCGATAATGTGTAAAATTATGTTTTATAAATGTTTAAGAGTGATTTTATTGTTTGTTTTTTATTTATTAAAATAATTCATTTCTTTTGTGTAACATTGGGACTAGACATTCGTTAATTTACGTAACAATATTCATATATTTTTTTAACTAAAACAAATTACTTTATGTGTATAGATTGTAAAATTCTAGATTATTTCAATTTTTTCTGGCATCTTCGTTGCATAGCTGGGTAATCAGAGTGAACTTAGTACCATAGCACTTTTCGTCCGAAATCGAAACATTGCTTGTTAAGCGGCGGAACTCAAAGCCGCGCTTTGTTTTTGGTACCAGAGGAGAGTAACGCAAATATTTTAAATGTAATCATTCCCGCGAATGCGAATCGAACCCACAACGAATAGCTATTCACAGTCATATATAATTTATCAAGCAAGTTATTTATTCAAGAAAAATAAACTTTTATATTATTTTGTTATTATAGTAACTATTATTTTGTTATTCCATAACTATTGAGTTAAAAGAAAAAAAGACTGTAATTCGCCCCAGAAGAATTGTGAGCACTAAGGTCGCTTGAAAGTAGGTCAACGGCCGCGGTCCCCTTAGGGACTTGGACCTCGACTTGCCATCGCTGGTCGGGAGCACGGGAAGAAGCGAGAAGCTGAATAAAGTAAACATATTCAACTGTTCACAATATCTATGGGTCGAAAATTGAAATCAATACAATGTTTACATTTTACAAAGGTTTTTTTCAAGTTTCAAGGTTTTTTTTTCAATTGAAAATTTCTGGCTTCCATTCAATAAGGAGGCTTAAAAAATACATATATTTAGAAAGGGTATAAACTTTTTTTTTTGAGCGGGTTTTGAACCCGCGGAATCTTGAACGGTTTGCAAATCCTGCTGCGTTCAAAATTTTTTATACGTTTTCTAAAAATATTATTTAATTTAGTGTGTAAATAGTGTAAATCGATTGTGAGAATATTAATAAATAATTTATACAGGTAACGCATGTTTATGATAGTATTTATAATAAATTCATTACATTTTATAGTTTAGTGACACATTATAGACTTACAATAAAAAGTTAAGACAAACATTATATATATATATATATATATATATATATATATATATATATATACTTTATAAAAATAGTTCCTTCTTTTATTATTCTTGTATCAAATTGTATCAGTCTTGTTAAACAAAGCTATTCCACTTAACATGCAATGCCTCAAACTCGTACAGAAAGCAAAAAACTGCGTTTTAACATTTTGCCTGCCTCGGATATAGGAGTAGCGTATTTATTGTATAATATTAACGATAACCCGCCTATAACCCGATAAGGACACTTACTTGTGTACGTCACTCCACGTCACTGGGAACCCACCCATTAGGTGAAAGTATCTTGCAATGTCACCCACGCATTTCCAGTAACACATAAATATATTATTGTTCGGAACAGAAAGTACTGTGAAATTTATGTATTATATATTATACTTGCGACCCGATCGCGGCTTCGACTCTGCGTAAACTACACAACTAAAACCATTTGATTTTTTCGCACGCCCGCGCATTCATTTACAATCACAAACTTTACTTAAATTTATGATTTAAATTGTTGTAACTTTTGTATTTCTGATTCGATTGAAATCAAATAAACCTGTTTCAACTATCGTATTTACCAAAATACAATAGTTGAAACTGCATTAAAATTTATTTAGCCATTTTTGAGGTAAGCGTGCACAAACGCAGAGAAAAAAATATTTAAAATAATTGTTTTGGGTTCTATTATATCTTCCATGTACAGATAACAATCAGATACATTTTTATTATACATATGTATAGACATGCGGGATCCTGTAAATACCGAGATCCCACGGGATTGAAAATTCCTAGTCCTGCAAATACAGCTATTGAAAACTAACTACAGAAGGATTGGTTTGGAAGCCTTAGCGTAAAGCTGAAAAGACTTCAATTCTTCACAAATAATTTATACAAATAAAAAAAATCGGATTGTCGGTTTGTAATATTAAAGTAACCGCCTGTTTACTAAATGCATATATACACGTTACATAATTATACCAAAATATTTTTTTTATAATTTTCCTCTTTCTGTCTGTTTGTTTCGGCTACTCTGTGGAACGGCTGGAGCGATTTTGACAGGATTTTCGCTGGCATAAGGAGTAACGTAAGTAATGGAAATAAAATTTTCCTTTTATTAAGTATATTTACGTAAAGTTCATTGGACAGTTCGGTGTTCAGTGGAAGTCATCAAACGCTTATTAGTAAGAAATATGTAAATACTTTTTGAACTTCAATAACCTATACAATGATGAATTGTTATTCGGATTCGGATTTGGGGTGAGTTGACTTTAAATACAATTTTATGTATAAGATACAAATAAATATGTTTATCTTGACTATTAATATTTTTTATTAATTATTGACGTATAGTGGCGGAACCTAATGCCGGGCTTTGTTTTGTCGCCAGAGCGGAGGAATTAAAATAGTTTAATTATAATTATTGTGCCGAATAGAAATGGAACCTGCAAACATTGCGTGTACAGCAGACGCTGTCACACTGCGCTTCGTTGGCCTTTCCGCAATGTTTTGGATTCGGTCAGAAAGCAGAGAACGGAGTCACATGGCACTAAGTTCTAGTACGAAGAGCCTACTTTACTATGCGGAAGAAAGTATGAAGCTGAATCATTTATTATAATGAAAATATATGAAAACCTTACTTGTAATATGTATCTAGTATATATATATATCAGTTTACTAACTTATATATTTACACTAGTAAAAGAAGGATTAGTTCAACGTACCTTTTGTTCCTGTAACAAAATTTCCACAATTTATCACAAATCACAGTTTATATATATCTACTACTCGTATAACACGGTAGAATCATCTGGAAGTAAATAGAAATTCGGTAATGAAGACGCGGTCATTGATCTTTACGACGCTATTTAAATGGTAGCCAATATAGATAATTATTAATAAATGCTCTTTTTTAAATAATATTCATAGTTCAGACCAAAGTTATACGATTGTCAGTTTATTCGTAATATTAATCTATATCTCAATTTTGAGATAAATAATTAATAATATTTTAGTTTTAAAATCCAAACCCTTAAAAACAATAATTGAAAAAAAGTTAATATTGATTTTATTCGTATCAGTATAGGAAGTAAAATTCTGCCCACTGATGTCGGTGAATGAGTCTCACACACCACAACTACACTGCTATTTTCATGTCGATATTTTTTTTCTTTCGTTTCAAAACAATCAATTATAAATAAATATACTCTATATATAAAAAAATAATATTATAAATGATTATTCAATGTTTATCCAGGATGCCATCGGGGCGCAGTAGGACAGCATCTGACTGTATACGCGATTGGTTATGGGTTCGATTTCCACTCGAAGGAATGATTATATTTAATAGTTATTTTTAATTAGAACAAAAAATTCAAAATTTACTTTATAACGCGAAAAAAAATTGAGTGACTTGCGAACTCTCGCTGTATATTAAAGGAAACCAAATATGATAAGTAATATTATTAGCGCCATATAGAAACGAACGCGTACGAGCATACACTTGTTACAGACGAATACGTGGAGTGTTGCTACGATTTAATCTACGAGAGAGGGTCACCAAGTTATATATAATGTTATGCAATTATAGATTCTTCTAGAATGTAGACTGACAATGTCAGGTTATTAATCTCAATGTGACGTTTGGCAAAGTGGTAACCGATTGGAGAGTAACAATGGAATTAAGAAATTAATCCTGTCCTCCCCTTTTTTAATAGTTCCTACAGGAAACTCGCTGAAAAGGCAATAAAGCGAGAGTGAACCTCTGGAAAGTTGAAACGGGGATCTTAAATCTAGCTCTATCCATATAGTTCCTGAACCAGCCGTTAAGTCGGAAAAGTTCAGGTATCTTGGATCCATTCTGCACAAGTCCAGAGGCATCGACCACGATGTCCAAGCCTGGATGAGCAATGCTTGGGCCAAATGGTATGAGGTCACAGCTATGGTCTGCGATCGCAGAAAACCGCCCAAGTTCAAGGGAATAATTTACAAGAGCATAATACGTCCGGTTCTCTTATACGGCGGCGAATGTTGGCCAGCACTGTATTGGCATATTCAGTAGCTTCACGTCACGGAGATGAAGATGCTGAGGTGAATATGTGGCGTTACGCGGTCTGACCGCATACAATACACATCCATCCGAGGCAGTCTTGGAGCCCGTGACCTAACGGACAAGCTTCAAGAGCGTAGCCTCATATGGTGTAGACACGTTGTACGCCTGGGAACTCTATGGAAGAATATGTCTTGATATATCTGTCCCTGGAGTTAGACTTCCCAAATGCCCTAAGAAGTTATGGCTGAAAGTCATGAAGCAGGATATGAGGCTCAATGGACTTAGATGTAGAAAGTGGAGGAGCTAAAGTCGGACGGCATACCCTGGCTAGTGCTAGGTTAATTACCAGGAAGAAGTATAAAGTAAACATTTGTGATATGTCAATGTCATTCATTTCTTTATTTGGCGCCACAACAACGGTGCGTTGAGAGTGGTGGCACACGTGACACGATCGAACTAGGCCGCGGCAGTACAACAGACGAAAATATTTTATATAGATAATCATTGTTAGAATTGCAAATATTTTCATTCTATCTAGACTATTTTTGTGCTATTTTACTAAATTTTACCTATATGTTGTATATTATCGTATTAACACTCTATATTTTATAGTAGTATTAATCTATTATCTAACATATTAATAATTATTTAACATTATGAGATGTGGACGAGGAACATGAGTGGATAAGCGCGGGGGCGTCGGCGCCGCGGATATTTTTACTAGTGACGCCTAACTATTCTATACGTGTATGAAATAGACAGGCGTCCACTAAACTTAGTAATATAAATGAATGCTTCATTTCTTTACCGCGTTTCGCTTCTTTTTGATGGCAGGAAAGTCAGGGAGAACCTGATGTCAAGACTAGTGTCAGAGTTCGACAAATTGCATATTGAATGCACGTCAATTATAGACATTTAGAGGCTTGTTTTGTTTACAAAGTCCAAGTATTATTAGGCAGGCCACACTTCCGAGCTTCACGGTAGATTAAAGTTCCCTTGGCGCCGGCCAGTGGTGGTCGAGGTGGAGCACCATGAGGTTTTAGTGGGTGTAAGGGTGCATCTGCTAGTCGAATTGAAACATAGGCTAAAAAAAGCCCTATAAAGGCGGAACACAACGCCGCGTGTTTACGGTTTACAATGAGGCTAGAACGAAGATAGAATCCGCAACCATCACGCTTACAGAGACGCTGCACCGCGACAGCATCATTGGTTTTGGAATATTACTAATGCAAAAATATCTATCTATTCTTTTATATATTGTAGTGACAAATGATTTTTTGTCAATACATATATTAAATTTTTTCATTCCAGACATGCGAGTAAAGCTTAAGCATCGCTAATTCTGTGGCCACATCGCCTCCAAGGTCCGATCCCGTGCCAACGATGACGCCACTACATTCCCATACAGCTGTTTATACACTCACACCGTTTTAAGGTTAAAAACTGATGCGACTTTGCTGTCAAAAGTTGTTTTATGAAAACTGTAAAAAGATTTTTATTATGTGAAAACTAGTGAAGTCACTAATATTTTCAATTGGTGATTTTTATAGTAGTTGTTAATTCGCAATATATTAATAAAGAGGGACTCGAACCTATAGTCACCGTATTCTATGAAATACGCCAAATGCTCTGTAGGGTTCAAAATCATAAACTCTTTTTTAAGGTAAGTTTTAGTAAAATAGACTTATTTCGTATTAGTTATTATAATTAAAATATTTCGTGTTTTAGCTTCCCGCTTAATTCCGCAGCGAACCTAGTGTCAAGACACCAATTCTTAGTCCGTTCTGCAATTAATTGGAGAGATTGTGTAGTCACTAAACAATTTGAGACTCAACGCCGCGCTTATTTATTAATAATGTCTTATTAGACATAAAATTGTAGTAGCATCATTGATTTGTTACAATTTTTGTTTTATCATTTATTTAAATTTATTAATGTTATGTACATAACGTTAAAAGCTGTTGAGCTGTTAGAATCTATTTCAGTTTCATTCTCAGCTTCTCTGGACGTTTGAAATAGAAAACTATTTATACACTACTTAGGTTATTTTTGTGTTGTGACTTTTAAAATAAACTTTTACACAACTTCAACAAAATAAAATAGATTAAATATTTATTTTTTTAAGTTGAGTGACACAGTTCTCCACTTTCTACAGATTTAGAGGCATGGTGTCAAATATATAAATAATATTTAATTAACAGGCAGTAAATCAGAAGCCACAGTTGGATATTTAAATTGTTTATTGCATTAACAGTAATTATAAGTGATAAGTTTTGTCAGTATACATCTATGAGTCAAAGGAAGTCGTACTTCTACTAATCTAAGAGCAATTAAAGTTTTATTTTGGGAAACTTGAGCCACAACCTAAAACTTACAATCACTGCTATTTATATTTACACAATATTTACATCTTACAAAATTAAATACATTCAAATCATACAATACTCCCATACTAAAACGCATAGAAGCTACACAAACACACTAAAATATGGTTGACTGCACTAATCAATAAATAATAATTACTATCTACAATCCTACAATTCTCCGAGTTGAACTGTCATTTCCTTGAAGTGATTAAATATCTGAGACTTGCCAGCTAAATATGAATTTAAAGCTAAATCGTATTTTACTAGAAATGATTTAGCAATCTTTTAGCTAACTTAGTTGTGACTATTACTCAACAAATTAAGAGTAAAGGGAATGTCCCATTGTAACCTTTGAGCAGTCCTTAACCTGTAGGTCTGTAGAGCACTCGTTGCGATGAGATTTCCAATCCAAGTTAATTAGGTAAAGTATCCATTAATATTTCTTTGACACCTGAACTTAAGCGGTCAGGGAACTTGATGTCAAAGGCAACTAACAAGTCACCTTCCGAGTTGGCTCCTTGGGGAATGGAAGACCATATCCTGGGAATCTCTTCACAGTGTAAGGTTTTACCACTTCACCCTGTAGATTGACTGTCAGCTTTTCCCCAGCCATAGTTGGCACTTCAATTATAGTACCGCAAAGAGCCTGCAAAAGAACATTTTAGGTTAGACAAACATGCCACTAAGTGTTACATACCAAGATATTTCTAGAATATTTGGAATAAAGTCACTTTAAAATTATCCAAGTGTTTATTATGACTCATCAATGGTTGCCAGTACTTAACAGAATCAAGTATGCAATGCCTAATTAATTTTTTAATAACAATTAGATAATTGTAATAATAATTGCAAAAATATAATCAAATTTTACCTGCTTGAGTGAAATTTTGGCTGTATATCTGATGTCACTGCCTTCTCTCTTGAACAATGGGTTAGGTTTGTCCCTGATTATAAATACAATATCAGCAGGCACCTTATTACGACCTTGGTCGCCTTCTTTTTGGAACGTGATCTTAGTGCCAGCCTTCCACCCAGGTTTGACATGGATAGTGAGAACCTTGTCCTCTTTCTTTGATGCACCATCTGGCTGCATAACTCTTCGTGAGATCTTCATTTTCTTAACACAACCACGAGCAATATCCTCAAGTGACACGTACAAATCGTGCTCTATGGGCGGATCTTGAGTCTTTTCCTTCCGGTTCGGTGATCCGTGCAAATTGAAGCTGTGACTCCTAAACGCTCCACCAGGGCCGCCAGGTCTCGCTGTGCCCATCCCTATGTTACTAAAGGGGTCCATATCGACGTCCATGTCGCGGTCGAAGAACAACGTGGGGCCACTTGTCCCGTTCAAGTCGAAGAATCCCTGGAAGGGACTCGCCGAGCCAAAGAACTGTGCGAAGGTCGCTCTGGGATCTCCGTGGAACGTGTATGAGAAGGAATTACCGCCATCTGGTCTATTATGGCCGCCCATTCCTCCCTTCAAGCCTTCTTCGCCGTGAGCATCGTAAATTTCCCGTTTTTTCTTGTCTGACAACACCTCGTAAGCTTCTGCCACTTCCTTGAACCTCTCCTCTGCACCAGCAGATTTATTTTTGTCCGGATGGTATTTCAGGGCTAATTTTCGATACGCCTTTTTGATTTCGTCATCTGTAGCACCTTTCGCTATTCCCAAAATCTTGTAGTAATCCTTTCCCATGGTAATATTTAATCCTGTAACAAAGAAAAAGCCTTGTTAGACTAGATTGAATCCATTTTTGGAGACGGAGACTGATGCTCTGCGCAATCCTACACGGCTTCCAGAAGTTCTTTCTTTCTTAGCGAATTTACGTAACTCATAAATTATAATTAAGAAATAATAACACTATATAGTACTTTAAATATACTTACAATTACTGTTTCTGTATGAAAATCCACTAATATCTAGCTGAAAGTTCTAATATTCACACACAACACAACTCACAAGTTCACACTATCTACTTCACAAATGAATGAAACGTAGCGCTGCCGTCGCGGCAAAATATATACATTAAAACGTCTAGAACATTCTGGGGCCTTCACTTCATGTGCAAGAGAGACGAAACACAATAAACAATAACCACTAGTACGAGTTAGAAAGAGATAAATATAAATTGAACTGTCCAATTAAGACAAAATATTGAGTGCAGACTTGACGTCGCGTTTGAAAACTGTCTGTTTTCTTTGAGACAGGAATCAATATGGCGCTTTGTTTGTATACGCTTCAACCAACGAGAGACGAACTAAAAAATTTAAACCAATCACATAAAAATAACTTAATATATAAACTAGTAGAATTTATTGAAAAATTGTTTGCGTAATGAATAATTCTAAGAGAAAACGGTCATATTTGGAGTGACGTTCATCTCTGACGAGAAAGAGATGGTAAGGAAATATTAATTATCGAATTTAAAAACGCAAAAGTGCGTACATTGTACTATTATATTTATTATAATTTAACTACCTATAATAACTTCCCTACAAATATAAGAAATGGTTTATATTTTTAATTAGTAAATAAAATAAGAAATTTAAAATCTAACAGCTGTATCATTATCTAATATTTATTCATTCAATTATTATCTTTCTATTCTTGTAGTATTAGGTATATATGGAATATATTTAAACAATTGTAACAGTTTTAATTTTAAGAACAAACAGGCACATGAGCGATAAATATTATGTGGGTCATGATATAGCGACGTGTACAAATGTTCTAGATGCAAGATACCAAGTTACTAAGTAACCAGGCTTTTTTGTAATTAATCTCACATAGTTTCCTTTTATTGGCTTCTTGAAACGTAAGTATTTTTTTATAGCTTTACGCTTTTTCTATACTTTCCGCCTGTAATAGAGACAATGCATGTTAAATGGCGGAACTCAACGCCACCCTTTGTCTTAGGTACCAGACCGCAATCATTTAAATATAATCGGAGTCGGAATCGAACCCATAACCCATCGTGCTCCTAGTCAGACGCTTTCCCACTGCGCCATGATGGCCAATATGGATTGCTATTAACGATACATTAAAAGTTATTTGGTTTGGTCATTATAAATAGTTATTCTATTACATAAATATTCATTAACAATGTAGCTAATTAATAAGGTAATTTAATATATTTGTAATATAGTCTAAACGTTTTATTTGTAATATAGAAAAATATTCAGCTCGGAATGTGAACTGAATAAAGCGGCTTTCTTCTTGGTTTTCTAAGTGGCTAGAAGAATAAAAAAAAAAAAAATTAAACAGCATTTATTGTTTATATTTTTGTCAAATACCCGGTATCATAGTATGCAGTGAGAACCAAATATTTCGTTATTTCGTTTCTTATATTTAATCTCACTCACACAGAAACATTTTAACTAAATTCTGCTAACCTAACACTGCTAATTCGGCTCACGGTGTAGACACGTTGCCACTGTTAAAACTTGAGTTTCAGCTTCATGGTAGTCAGATAGGACCTAGTGTCAAGACACTTCATTCTCCGCTTTTTCTTGTTTACCAGAGCGAAGAAATGAAAATAAACTATGGTCATTCGTTCGGTGGGAATTAACCCACGACCAATCACGATTACAGTCAGACGTCCCACTGCGTCTTGATGGATACTAATGTTTGTTTACATAACATCAGTCAGTACCAGGCGTTAACACGTTGATAAGTAGCAGATTTACGATTTATTTTATCTGTATGGTGAGTAAATGGCTAAATAAAAAAAAACAAGCAAATCAAACACATTTTATTATTCAAGTATTTAAATAATTATCTAGATATAGAATCTATTAGTTTTTCTGTAAAGCGAATATTCTCGATTTCTTTTCAAATATGTATATTTTAATACAGTATGAATTTAAACCTATTGTACATTGCATCCATTGCGCTTATACGCTAAGTATTTTTGATATAAAACGTAATTTATACTTATACGTGTATTTTCTAGACCTTTCTACAATTTTCTACAAGATAAAAGAACATCGAAAGCACACAACACGCAAACACTATATACAATAAAGTAAAATTTAATTTAGGGCTCTCACTTAATAAATAATAAAATTTTAATAGAGTAAAAATGTTGGTATGAAAAGGAATAAAATGGTTGTTTAAACCATTCTGACCAACAAGCACAACCATCGCGTATACAAACATTCTATAATGACTGATACGCGATGGTTATGGATTCAATTCTCACTCGGAAATTTAAATTATATGATTTTTTTTCGCTCTGTTGACAATACAAAGCGCAACGTTGAATTCCGACATTCAACACACTATGCCTCGATTTCGATATGGCGGGTAGTGCTGAACACAGTGTCCTTGACACTGGGTTGTCTATAGCTACCCTGGTATGCGGGTAAAAGTGTGAAGCCGCTAGAAATATGATATTTTATTATTATAAATAGGACAGCCAATCAATGGAACTGACTGACGCAGTATTGTTGCACAGAAGTGCAAGTTAACAAAGTTTTTAGTCTGTGATGATTGTCACATAGTACAACGTTACCGTTGTACTATTTGACATATTTGTCCAACAAATAATTGGCAAAAAATAACGATTATACAGGTGTAAGTGAACGTCGCGCTTTGTCTTACGCTTACCAGAGCAGATAGGAGCGAACTCGAGCGGAAAATCTCTGCCTACTCTACTTCGCGGGCTTATAAAAAAATAACTAAATCGAAATTATGAGGAGGATTTAACGTATTGAAAATTCAGCCCACGCCTTTTGAATACCATCCAAGCTTTCTACAGAAATAAATTACGTTTATATTCCACCATGTCATATATTTATAATAAATAAAGGAAACAATTTATTACTAATTCATATATTTTTTAATAATTTTACATTATAAATCGGTATCGTTAGACTTACTTTGTGGGTACACGTATGGTGGTCTTCTAATATAAAAGAAAATACATATGTATATTTATTTTGTAATTTGAACTCATATACATAATACAATACATCTATAAAAAAAATTATAAGTAAATAACTTAAGAAACCGAACTAAGAAAACGCAAAACTTTTATTTTAATTTTAAAAAATATTAGTCCTTTAGATAAAGTGTAAATAGCATTACACTATGTACATATATACTTTTTAGTAAATTATTACTAACATAATGTCATATAACTTGGAGAAGGTAAAACTAAATATATAAACAAATCGGAGACAGTGACAGTTGACAGTTATTATTTGACAGCACCGAGACAGACATGATTTACAGCAAAATGTAAATAATGTAATTATTCATATCGATTTATTTATGAAGTAAGAGTAGAAATAGCGATAATTATTTCATGTTTTGGATCAAAGACAGTTCGCTGGGAGCTTCAGTGAAACACGTTTGTGTGTAAAAGGTTTTATTCATCGAACTAGTCGTAGGAACAGTGCGTGTCGACACCCTTTGTAATCGATATTGAAATATTTCTCGTAGAAATCTTGAATTAACTCTTCTACCTGTAAATAAATATGGCAAATGATATATTGCAAGTCAAATGTGATATTTGCGCCGATATTGCTCACGAGCCTTTCATTGAGTGCTGTGAATGTAATTTTAATTTGTGTTGTTCGTGTTTTGCGTCGGGTAGTGAGAAGGGTGAGCACAAAAATGACCATAAATACGCTGTAAGAAGAAATGATTTCCTGCTATTTGAAAATTGTAACTGGTCGGCCAAAGAAGAATGTAAACTTCTGTCAGCTCTATCTACATATGGCTATGGAAACTGGGAAGAGATTTCTAAGCAAGTGCACTCGCGGACTAAGTTAGAATGTCAGGAACATTACAAAAAGTATTATATAGAAAAGGTTCAATATGATGAATTGAAGTTAATCCCTGAAACTGATCAATCATCATTTCCTAAGCCTTTAACACCATATTTATATAATACTGAGTTGAGTTTAAACCCACCTAGAAATAATCAATCAGATCAGATGTTAGCAGGTTACAATGCATATAGATCTGAGTTTGAGTTAAGTTATGACCACAATGCAGAGACTATATTTAATATTGAAGATGCTTATTCAGATAATGATGATGATGATTGTATGGATGCTTTAAAAATAAGCTTAGTTAACGCACTTAGCACACGGTTAAGAGAAAGGCATCGCAGATACAAAATAATACAAAATCATGGACTCATTATGATTAATAAAATTATATCATGGTTGAAAAGATTTGATGTTACATTATCAAGATTGAAGTCAGAAAGGCTTTTGACATTTATGCAATTTATGACTGGAATGCAGTTTGATGCATTCATAGAGTCATTGCATTTGGAAGATGAATTAATGAGCAAACTAGTCAGACTATGTGAATATCGCAGAAATGGTATTAAAACTTTATATTCAGCAAGTTTATATATGCAGTTGAAGAGAGAAAATAGTTTAGCTGTAAAAGAACAGAAATATTCCACTTCTATTATGATAAAGAAGTTTGAGAGTACATCACCAGTGAAGCATAATAAATTTTACTTTGGCAATGTAGCAGGTAAAAGACTAAGAAAGCAATCTGTGCCTTTAGATATTGTGGATTTACCTGGCTTTCATCTATTATCAGATAGCGAGCGAACTTTATGTTCTAATATTAGGTTAATACCAAGAAATTATATGGAGATTAAAAATTTATTGATAGCAGAAAATAACAAATTAGGTTTTCTAAGACTGCTGGACGCCCGACGCATTGTCAAAATAGATGTGAACAAAACAAGAAAAATTTATGATTATCTGTTGTCTGAAGGTTTTGTATCAAAGCCATAGAATAAACTATTTTAACATTTTATTTGTTTTTTTACTCCATTTAGATGTTTAATAGTAGAGTTTTTTTTTAAATGTTTGATTTCCATTCGGGGGCATGATTATATTTAAATTATTTATTTTCCCTCCTCTAGTCAGAGCAAAGAATGGTTTTGAGCTCCACCTCTCATTATCCAGTAATTTAATATGTGACCCGAATTAAATAATGTATCTTGAGTCCACCTTCTCTCTGCTAACCCTGCTATGTGGAAAAACGTGTGAACATGTTTTTCTTATAAATACAAATCTTAATACTTACTTTAAAACCAAACTTCTGGTATAAAAATATTGCTGGGTTTGTTGGAGACACATGTAAAGTTACATCTTGGTCTGTACAAGTCTGTAAAAAATATTTGATTTATTTATAGTAATATGTGAAAAAAGTGAGATGTCACACCATTTTCTTCTGCCTGCATAAATATAAAATAAAAAACAGTTTCCACATTGTTTAAAGTTTATATAAAACAATTGATTATAATCAATAATAATAAATTAATTAATGACTTGCTAATGAGCTATTATTAATTTAAAAAAAATTTAAATGAATCTTGTTCTAATTGTGTGAATTATATATGAATAATGATAAGTTAATTATTTAATGTGTACAAAAGTACTTGTTATTTTTAATAATATCCCATTCTTTAAATAATATGGCAGCCTAATTTAACAAAATCGGTTGTTACTTTCTGTCACTAAATTACTTGACAGTAAAAAAAAACAGTTAAGATAAAAAAGTCGTTGTTTTAAGATTTTTAAATCAAATAGAAGAATATTCAAAATCTAATAATTATTCTCGGAAATATCCTATAGCATAGTGTAGCGGAAATGTATTGTGAAAATCTCCCTATAGAGATGCTTACAAAAAAAATATAGCATATAAGAACTTCTATAAAGCTGAATACAACAGAGCACTTGGACGGTCAACAATAGGCACGGATTCGAATCCTGCATTGCAAATGTTGTCCTAAAATATTAAAAAAATATATTATTTACCTGTAGTAAATGATAGAGCATAAACGAGGCTATCTTAGCACTCCGCCACTCAGGTCTTGTCAGTATGAACGATATGTAAGCTTCATTATAACCTACATCAGGTACTAAAAACGCAAAGCCTATAACTAATTTCTTATATGTCACTACACAACTAAATTCTGGATATTCTAGAGCTTCTGTCACTGTAATATAAAAAAAATAGTTAGTCAACGTTTTCTAAATTTTTAAGTTCCACGCGTTAATGAAGATTTTAAGTGCATATAATTATTAAGAAACTTTGATTTAACTTTTTTGTGTAATTTTTTTATTTGGTAAAAAAATACCAAAATTAAATTATAATAATTTAAATGAGTTAATCGTGGCGCAGTGTAACATCGTCTGACTCTATACGCGATGGTTGTGGATACGATTCTCACTCAGGATTATTTTCATTCCTTCGCTCTGGTGGCAAGACAAAGCGTGGCGTTGAGTTTCGCCACTTAACACGCAATGTCTTGACACTAGGGATCTTTCTGCTTACCCAGCTGGGCACAGGGGTGAAGCTCCAATATTTTAACAATACCTATATCAGTTCTAGGCGTGAATAGATTGATAAGTCGAAAACTTAAATCTGATAATTAATGAGTGCCAAAATATTCCCGCCTGGTACGGATTTAATAGTAAAAGTCAAATAATTTTATCCAAATGTATAAGAATAATTTACTACCGGTTCCGCAGGTGAAGCCGCGTGCTGGCGGTTTCAAACAATATTTGATGTAACTTACGATCAATTCCAGGCCAGAAGAACTGTGCACATAAATTGTTAATAGCAGGTATATACTGTGGACGGACGTAGGAATAGTCTATAGTGGCTCTGGGCGGGGGTTTGTAATTGTTGACATGCCTACAAGAAAAATAAATCTATACAAATAAACTAAATTTGAGAACGGAGAGGACACTAGGTTCTCTTTGACTATCCTGCTGTGGGGGGGAAAAGCGTGAAACTGAACTTACCGATTAGTCTTACACAGCATCTCTTCAGTTAATTTCAACCAAGCTGGTATAGAAGTTGCATCTCGTCTTATAAACGGTTTTAGTATATTGCCAGAGTACCCCGATCTGAAGGTCGTAGGTTCGATATGGGGTAGTAAAATCGTACCGAAGTTTGTACTAGATATTGTGCCACAAAGATTCTCTATTAGATACTAAAAATAAAATAAGATAATATTATTTATTTAATACTAGCCCCGTTGATGCGTAAAATACGAAGAGAAGTTGACAGAAAAGATGAGAAGTTGAAACAGAAAGAAAGAGAAGTTGCATACAAGAGTATATATCATACACATGACAATGTGTATAATGTATTTTTTTAATGCCTTTCTAATATATATTAGAATATTATTATATATATATATAATATATAATATTAGTCTTCTATATATAAATTATCATAAAAAGGAGATCTTAAGTTTTTACTTTACTTAATATATAATTATAAAAAAACTGTCTGTAAGAGGTGTTAGTTCGAATCCCACTGAGGGAATGTTTATTTGAAAAAGACATTTAGAAAACGTATAAAAATTTGAACGCAGTGGGATTTTTAAATACATCATAAATGAAATTTTTATACGTTTACTAAAAATGTAAGTGTGCGAATAACATTTTAAAAAAATATTAAAAAGGAATGTTTATTTTTCAAGCATAAATAGATTTTAGTCCTTTTAGACACTAGACTGACTGATTACAATTTACGTAGACTTATATCTAATTGTGTATAAAATTGACAATTCTTTATTTTTTGTAATACAGCTTACCTCTCTTAATATTGTTTTTATTTAATAACTTTTCAAAGAACTTATCTCTTTTTAAATGAAAATTTGATTACTAAATAAAATAAAAAGTCATAGTGGGATTGTGGTTTCGATTTCCACTCTGAGGAATGGTTCTATTGATATAATTTAAATTTCTCCGTTTTGGTGACAAAACAAAGCGCGGCACTAAGTTCTGCCACTCAACTGGCAATGTTTGGAATTCAGGAGTGTTTGTATCAAGGTTTGTTCTCTCTAACAGGAAGAGCCGATAGGGATGCTATTCGGGACAAGGCATTAAAATTGAAAAAAATAAATAAAATAAACTTACAGCTCGTTGGAATCTGTCTAAGATTCGTACATTGTTCATTACAACTCGTGGGTCTTCAGTCGCATAGCCGCCTAATATTTTGACAGTTCTTTAACAAAAAAAAGAATATAACTTAATTCAATATTATATTTTTTTGTTTTTCTAGATACTCCACTGTCCGCTTAAAATCGTGACATTGCGCTTTGATTGGAACGCCGATCTTTGTATTAGAGGGCAATAAAATAAGGTACATGATACAAATAAGGCCCATGCTCAATTGAGGTTTACAGTGCTAAAAAGTCGATTATAATATAGTTCAATCAATAATACTTCACACACGTATAGAAGACGGGGCAGTACTAGGGCACGTGAAACAGTGCGCAAGCAACTCGCTCGTGTTTAGGGCGACAATGGTCGCCGGTCGTTTGTGGAACATGAGTGTTTTCATAATATTTTGTGTTCATTGGATTTCAGCTGAGATCTGGCACCATGGAAGCCATTTTTGCCCTCAGACCACTGATGGAGGCATACAAAGAAAAAAAAGACCTCTGCATGTGGCATTCCTAGATCTGCAGAAGGCCTTTGACTGCGTGCCTCGCCAATGTATCTTGTGGGCATTGCAATCCAAAGGATTCCCTGAGGCCTATATTGACATTGTCAAAGACATGTACCGCGATTCCGCTTCAATGGTTTGGACTGCTGTTGTCGACATGAAACCTTTCCCGATTTCGGTAGGGGTTCAGCATGGCTCAGCTATTAGCCCGTTCTTATTTAATATATACTTTCTCGGCTTATATACAACATCTTTTTTAAACTAAAACTTTTTTTTATCTTTTTTGTAATATTTTTAAAAAGGTGTGTTCATTTGCTATATTTTGTTTGTACGGATACGTTTTTTTAAATATAAATGTGTTTTTTTATTAATATGTTCCTCGAAGTCTGAATAGCAATTTAAGCAAAAATTAAGTGAAGTAACCTAGAAAGTAATACAAGATCTCATGGAAATATTTATTTATATGATAAAAGCTACAGAAATACATATTTCATATAATTAATATTCTAACAAGAATGTATGCTTTGTTAAAGTACTTTGTTTCTTAAGTATGTACGCTTTGTTTTTGGATAAAAGCTAATGTTTTTGATGAAAATGAATAGTATAATTTATTAGTTATTTAAAATCAATGAATAATATAAAATAATAAGTTGCTTTTACTTATTACCTTCTCTAAATGTTGACCACGATATGAGTATTTGAAATTAGGTAGGCCTTATTTATATCACCTACCTTATTACGTAGCATGATTTGTAAAGACTTTTGATCCCCCCTCTTAAGTGAAGTTCCGTAACGCTTTTCTTAAAAGATTAGAGTAGAAACTCCTTAGCATTCTACAGAAATTCACCTCCACTGTCCACCATATCTATATACCTAACCAAATTCGAATACTGAACAATAACAATGTAAAAATGATATAAAATACAATCAAAGGGTTCTTTGAAAACATAAACTATGTCAATTTGGGAGATCTTAACTTCCTAGTCTTTTAGTAAAAGCTATGCTAAATACGTAACGCATTGTTCAAAGCCCCCTTCCACCCTGTCTCTAAATTGTGTTAGATAATACTTGAACACCACCGCAAAATGGGATTCGAACCCACAACCATTTCGGTTACAGTCAAACCACCACGATTGCCTGTCACGAGACGGTAGAGAGAAAACATATTTCCTTAATAGAAAACTTATTTCCAAACTAAAATACTCGACTTACTTGTCCAAATCAAACATAGGCAAATGATGATGTCTCTTCAGCCTTCTCAAAGACAGTTTAGCTCTTAACTGACACAATTCCGCTTTTTTGCCACCATCTTTAACTTTTGGTAATAAACTTTCAATATTTTTCAAAAGTTGCACTTCCTCGTATTCCGTCATTAGGACCAAATTTGAATTATCGTCATTGCTTACTTCGACCCACGGCATGGTCGTAGAGTTGGGGAGAGAGGAGAACAGAGAGTGGGTTATAACAATTGGTTTCGGTTTGGTTTTGGTTTCGACTTTTCTCGTGTCTTTAGGTTTTTCGTCATCAGATTGGAATTCCGTGTGATTGTGCGAGCTCAGCGAATCTGAGTCGTAGTGGAGTTTCGAGTGTAAGCTGGACGAGTCGCTCTGAAACGTTTAATTGTGTACTAGATATACACACACAATACTCGACGTTGCGAACACTTTAAAGTAGTCCGTGGTCACAAGGAGACTGAGGTGGCATTCGTCTGTCAGTTGATACAATTATTATTATATTAAACTACCTTTTCAAGGTTTTATAAAATATATTTTCGAATACCAGAATACTAAATGTGTAAAAATCGCGAAAGCCAACATATCTTATTTTTTGGTACAGTACAATATTTTTAAAAAACTATACATACATACCGTCACATTATTTTGTGTGAACGTGAATCCTTTGAAAATGCTCTCGACATCAGAAAAGTTGTCTTTCGGAGTGACATGTGTCAAACTATTTGTCAATTCCCGTTCGAAACTATCGTCGAGATACTGTCTAAAAATTTAAGGCACTATTAAGTACATCACTAGTATTTTTGAACAGCTTCCCCTTTTACCACATAGCAGTGTAGTCAGGTAAAACCTAGTGTGAAGCCAGTCTGTTCCCCAACGTTCCGCCCGACGTAGAGATATTTCGGCGAAATGAATATCATTTAAATATAATAACTAACCCGAGTGGGAACCGAACCCACAACCTATCGCGTTTATAGTCACATGCTATCCCTATTATAAAAATAATAGTTAAGACTATTATAACATTTTACATTATACATATAATAAAAATGTAACTTTGTGTCTTTCATGTACAATGTATATAAAAAACAAAATTATTAGGGGCATTTATCAATATAATAGAAGCCAAAACAATGATTTTTAATTTTCTTTTCTGTTTGTTTAATGTTCACGCTTCTTAGAATCGGCAATTTTAAATGCAATTTGGATTATTATATTTTGGTAAACATTCCTTATCATTTAGTGTTTATTTCATTTCAATTGGTTCAATTTATGCACGCAGTGGAACAGCGTCTGACTGTAAACGTGATTGATTGTGGGTTCGATTCCCACTCGGGGGAATGATTATATTTTGATTATATATATTTATTTCTCCGCTCTGGTGACAAGACAAAACGCGGCGTGGAGTTCCGCCACTCTAATCGAATTCGGGCGGAAAGTGGACAACAGAGTGTCTTGACACTATGTCCTCTATACATACACAGCTATGCATGTAGTAAAAATACAAACAATTATAACAAACGGCCGCGTTAGATTCCGCTATTTGAAACACAATGTTTTTAAAATGAACGAATAGTGGAGGGCAATGCCTTTACACTAGGTTCTATCTGTAAATAACGCAAACCTCATTAATTAATATTTAAATTTATTATTATTAACTTTTTTTTTACTCCTTATCCTGCATATCATACCAGGGCAGGTAGACAAAACCTGGCGTCATAACACTTCATTTTCAGATTGCCGCTCACATTCTATACATTGCGTGTTGAGTAGCGGAATTCAAAGTCGCGCTTTGTCTTTTCAGAGCAAGGAAATTGAAGTATTAATCATTCTCCCAAGTGCGTATCGAACCCAAAAACATCGCATTTACAGTTACCCGCTGTTCCACTGCGCTGCGATGGCCTCAATGGTATTTTACTTACTTATCTGGATCAAAACATTCACTAACAGACGATGTGGAAGCTCTGCTATGTTCGTCTGTGTCCAAACGTCGTTTTTTACTTGGATTTTCATCTCCGCTATGACACGGCTCAATAGCCACATCTGAATTATTATTTAAATAATCTTTGTATCCTGTAATCGTGTGATATGTAAATATATTTGTATGTGTTACTACATGTACATGCCTTAACAATATGTATGTCATTTTATTCAAAAATACTTTTTATCAAGCACGTAGTGTGTGTAAAATATATAATTTTAATTTAATATATTTCTAATGTTATATTATAATAAATATTGAGCTCCTTTAACTTTCAACATAAACTTTAACTATTTCAAGTTTCATATTCCTCCCATATGACCCCATAAGTTTTGGAAAACTCCCCCTTTTTAAATCCAGATTAGTATTCGAACTGGTGTCTTTTAATATCCGATTATATTATATTCTTATTGCAATGCAACACAATATTCATAATTCAAATAAAACAACGATATTTAAAAATTATAAAATACCTGTTTGTTGCTTTAATAGTTTTTCAACTAATACATGCTTAAAAATATATATACATATACATTTATAAATTACCTATTCTAGTAACTATCCCTTTGAATAAAGTATGATCACATAACAACAAATTGCGTCGTGATTTTTGTGACATTTTGTCTTGAGATATTTCTAGTACTGAAAAAATATAAATAATTAGCTTCCTAATGCTGTATAGTGGGTGCCATTGTGTCTTGGATTTGAACCATAAACCCAACATAATTTTTTTTTATCTAGACACATGTCAACTACTCCACTAGTGTTTTAAAGTGTTATTCACACATATAGGAAATAAAAAAAATTTTTGAAATCATATAAAAATGAGAGTGAGTTTGTGTCCTACTGTATTAAATTTTTTATATGTTTTCTAATAATGTTACACCACTAGTCATTTTAAAACTTTAAATAAAGAATTACAAACAAATAAATTATATTAAAAATGGGCTGCTTTTCATAGAGGGATCTTAGAATCAAGATCGCTCCATTCTCCACTTTCCACCAAAATTCAAGATATTGCTTCTTAAATGCCAAAACTCCACACCATGATTTGTCTTATCAAGGTAAAGAAATTAATTTTAATATAATGGTTAATGAGTGAAGATTGAAATAACAACCATTACTTTTACAGTCAGATGCTCTCACTTTGAAGCACAACAGCTCTAAATAAATCATTGAAATACTTACAAATATGTGCTGCAACTGCAGGTGAAAAATTATGCTGCAATTTCCACCACCCTGTCTCTTTCAAAACTGAGGATCCAGATTGGAAAAATAAATTGTTGTACAGTGACAGTGCTCCTGCTATTGTACCCACCCAATTCTTTTTCTGTTTGCTAGAAAAATCTTTTGAATTAACTAACGTTTACTCTATTCAATTTTAAAAATAATAATGTATTTGTATTGTTTTTGATAATTTACTTTTTAATCTATATATGTATGCTAAATACAACAGCATGTTAAATATTAACATAAGTTTAGAAAAACTGGACTAATTAATGTTTTACTTTTTTGTTAGTCTGTTATATTATTAGGAAAGAAGAAGTGAAGTGAATTATGTGCAATGTGTCAAAATGTTTGTAAATTAGTCTGATTAAGTAATAAAAATTTCATTATATATATATATATTATATACTAACAAGGTAGTTCCAAAGAGTTGCGCCCAAAATCGATCAACAAAAAAACAAATGTGCATCTTGTAGTGAAAGAAACCATTGTTGCTGATACCTTGCATATGAGTACTTAGGTGGTTTAATGTTAATAATAAACAATTCACCCTGAAAGCATAAAAAATCGTGGAAATAAAATAATCTTAATATTACATATAAATGACATTCAATTGTAAAAGAACATTATCTATTAATGTACTTAAGGCTAAGTTTGTACAAAAAATAAAAAAGTATACCAAGGAAATTTATTACGCCTAAACACTTCTTCTGAAGACGAAGAACAATCTTCGCATGTAAAATCAAAGAATACATCACACGCAAAGTCTCCGGGAGTACCCGGCCGCCTCAAGCAGGCTAGATGCACGAAATTTGTACAAGTATCGCAAACTAGCCCCGGATGATCCTGTTTATTCTCCAGTTCATTACAATATTTACATATTAAATTCATTTTATTGTCTTTTTAATAGTTTTAATTTAACTATTAAGCTAATTTAATCATATACATTATTTGTTTTGGTATCGAGTCTTTGACATTTACTATAACCTAAATAACCTCTTTCTGTCAACGACAATGACATACATGTGTTGCTAGCTTTTATTTTCATTTATTATAACATTGTTAAGACAAGTAGATCTAACTCTGAAAGGTATTTCTTTATGTTTTGAAATTATTTATTCCCATTGTTTTATATGTATAGCTCAATAGCAATTTGTAGCGCTTCATTTAAAATAACTGTATTTATTTTCATGCTTTAATTGCATTTTGTTAGGCTACATTTAAAGACTGCAGTTAAATTAATACAACAGCGTCGTAATTTCAGAACAAGCCATTGCATGCATTAATATAAAAAAATCATATTGGCCTTGCGGTTTACTTAATGTAGCCGCAAATGCACGGGAAATTGTAGACGCTTATAATTAAAATATGGTAGCCCATAGGAAACATGGATATACTTGATCAAGACATGCATTTTCCTCTGATGATCGTTGCCTCGATGACATTTGTTTTTTCACAATATTTCATTGCACAATAAAAGTTGATTAATGTTACTATTGAACATTTACATTCTACATTAAATAATAAATTGGGATTTGAAGTTCAGGGAACCTACTGAATTCAAAAACTCTGTTAGATAGCTCACTACATCAACCTGGTTTAAAACTGAATCAACTGATAATGAAAAGAATTATCCCAGGATCCCGTGACATTTCCCTAATCATTTAAGATTTGTTAAAAACGATTGACAAATTTATTGTCGAATATTTATAGCGTGTTAAGAATGTTTCTTAGAAAGATAAAAATATTAATTAAATAAATACCAATCTAAAGATCATATGACCGGTCAAACTATAGACTGCATAAGTTATACATCGTTAAATCATGTGGTAGTTTTACTTATGCCAAGTCTTTTAATTTTCGATAGTCTTAGCTATTTTCCTTGCTTACTATTTAATTTCCGATTGCATCCTATTTGATAGACACGCACCGATTGTATGGGAAAATTAAATTGTTTTAAATTTACTATGTTCTGTGTAATTTCTTTGTTTCCTTTTAAACCTTCCTTTGACTTCTCCAAATAATTGAAACCGAAATTAACATAATCGGCCCAGCCGTTCTCGAGTTTTAGCAAGACTGATCAACCTCATTCAATTTTTATATATATAGATAATGTTTTTATTCGCAGTGTACAAGAAGTACTAAATAAACATAAATCAATTATAAAAATTATACAATTTTAATTAACAATTATAACAATCGTAAAACTAATCACTGTCTACCAGAGCTTTCTTCTCTGAATTCCCTAAGCCATTTATCTATGTTTTGTCTGTGTATGTCCCTGGCCATTCTAACGGAAGCTGGGTCATAATTACTGGCCGCCATCAAGTCCAGGTGATGAGCAGCGTCGATGATTACGACTGCTGTCACAGAGTTGCTTATGCTGTTCAGGATTCCGCCTAGAGAAATATTTTCACTATACACTTTTCATTTAAATCGACTTCATTAATAAATATATATTTTTAAATAAACTGATAATATATGAGAATAATATTTTTAATATTATTAAATATTGTAAAACCTACCTAATGTTTTAACCTACTTGTTTTTCTACTAGTCTCTGACTATGATATCATGACATATTTGAGAGACGTGCCTGACTTAGCAAGGCAATTGTGGGTTTCAATTCCATACTCGAATTTTCAAAAATACCTTTTTCAAACGACAACAATGATAATATTTATTATTTTAAGCTTCACGCTTTCGCACACGTAACTGAGACATTGTTAAATAATGGAATTCAACGCCACGCTTTGTCAGGTCACTGAACGGAAAAATAATCATTCATCATAAATATAATCATTTCCCCGAATGGTTGGCCGCGATGAGAAAAATCAAATAAAAAATCACCTCCAGCCCACGGGTCCAGCAAGCCATTACTAAATACAATATTAGAAGCTGCTCGTAGTCTGTCACCACCATATTCCACTCTAGCACCTTGTGGTATCGGATACACGTTGTACTTCTTATGGCAATCTGCAGCATATTTAGTAAAATTCCATGGATTGGGCTCGAACATGTCCTCTATGCCGTTGGAACACATTGGCATCACCATTTCTGTACAAGCCTGTAGATTTTAATGTTTATTTTAGTTTTTACCGAAATCTATAATTTAGCAAATTTCTATGAATATTTATCTTTGGGAATTAAGTGCACGTTATTAAGTAACGACGATTGGGTATTAATTGGGGATTAGGTAGAAAGCTTATATTAAGAATAAATTATTTAATATGTTCATTTCATCGAAATCCCATTGAAAACAGACTATAATTTCAAGGTTCTTAAGTTTGGGACTTTTAAATAATAACTTTCTGATAACAGATAGTTTAAAACAGACAGACCAGCTTTGGTACGTATAAATATAGATATGTTTAATAAAAATAATTTATGCTAATAATTATCGATTCTATTTTATCAACATTTACTAATGACTTTTACGTACCTGGTACTCCCAACCAGCAGCGTCCAGGTTACCATAGCTATCACCCATCTTGTAGTCAACACATTTCGCTTTGCCTTCAAAATTGGCGTAAGTTTGTACGACTTTTCCTATAGCCTGTAAAACAAAACGAAGAACTATAATATTGACTTGAAATGTATTGACTCCTCAAGTATGCCGGATTTCATACTCCTTCAAGGGCATATAATACGAGAGATCCTACTCAGGGGAAGATTATATTTATTTATTTTTCTTTTCTCCTCTTCGGTAACAAGACAAAGCTCGGCGTCGAGTTCCGCCATTTAATATGAAATGTCTCGGATTCAGGTAGAAAGTGGCGGAAACTTAGTGTCTTGACACTAGGCTTCTTGACTCTGCCTATCCTGCTATGCTACGAAAATCGGCAAGAGAAAGCTGTTGGCGTTCACCCTCTCTTCTATTCTCACTTCTACGGAATACCGTAATGGATAAATCAAAAATAAATATGAACATCAATAAGAAAAGAAACTCCCTAGCATTCCGTGAATTCACCGTGCATGTGCCCATCGCGTTGCAGAAAGAGGAACTCGAGCCAGTGCCTGGGACTTGTGACCCAAGTGTAGGCTTAAGGAGCCCCTTTAAAATGCATTAACACTGCCGACTCTTACTTTTAAATATGAACTACCATAAAATCATACAAACCTCAAGTAATTTCTGATCTTTCAAAGGCTCGTTTAAGTATTCACATACAACTCTAACAGGCTGGGCAGGTAAAGGCATTAGGAAGTCAGTGGCGAAGGGATAGTTCACCATCGCCAGGGTTTCATATATGCTTTGCAGGAATCCCACTAAAGTATTTACATCTGTTGACTTGATAGGGTCGCATAGCTTCCAGTTCTTTTGTAACCAATCGCTGTTGTTTTGACTTTTTAAGAAGTTTCTGTAATCAAATATGATCATAATTGGTTTCGTTACTCTTAGTTGCTGTTTTTATTTCTTTAAGCATTTTCATTACTTTTTTGTTTCGTAAAATGGCGAAATCTAGTGGTAATTTAAATTTACGTCTATTTTGGAAAGATTATGTTGAGTGGTGATCAAACACCATGCTTCTTTAAAATACATAGAAGAAAACGTATTTTAAATATAAACTTAGAACTCATACGAGATTTGCCAATTTATAACGTATTTGATTAGTGTATAAACTATGTAATTTTAAACTATGTTTATTTCCAGTCTAACTAGTAAAAGTTTTGTTTATATCATTTGGATCTGGCGAAAAGCGAAAAGTTACTAAAACTTATTCAATTTGTCTGACTTACCTCAAAACACTCCAAGAACTCCTGATATTCTCCACACAATTTTTGCTAGCGATATTAAAGCTAGAGGTCACTATTCTGTCATAAACTTCACAGGGAACCATGCCAGGGTACATGTGGATTGGAGCTGATGCCGCGATCGCACCAGTCACCAAATGAGGGTATTTAATACGAAAATATGCAGCAAGCATACCGCCGTAGGAACCTGTAAAATAATGTGAATAGTTATTTGATAGCTTTTTCCCGCATAGCAGTCGCGGAATTCAACGCCGTGCTTTACCAGAGCAGTCAAATTATCAAATAAAAATGTCACTGTCCCATTGCGCCACGATGGTCTCTAATAGATCTTCGAACATATTTATTAACAATGTGATGTTCTAAATGATTTATACTATAGATCTAATCAAAATCCAAACAATCGTATTACATACACGAACACATAAAAATACCAAAGAGATATAAAACATTATTTTAATAAAAACATTAATATTAAAAGTGCGAATAATACTATAAAAATGTAAATAACTCAATTTTATATATTCAGTGTTAACTGTGGAAGTTAATTGTAAAGGCACAGTAGGGAAAACTTGTGAAACTGAATTAAATTTATGCTTATAAGGAATAATATCTTAGTAAGTAGTACCTAAACGATTACACAAAATAATTTAACGGATAGAATTCTGCTATAAATGATAAATTGCTGTAAAATCTATATATTATGTATTCAAATAAGCTTACATACCTCCAAAAGCAATAACTGGGTATTTTGGTCGAATGGCATCCTCTTGTAAATAATTAACGAGATCTGCGTAATCGGCCAGCGCTTGCGCAGACGTCAAGTAGCCTATATGTTCGTTGTCCATTGACTTGTTACCGAAAGGCATCGATTTACCATAGTATCTAGAATTAAATGTAGAATCTTTTTAGAAAAGTTTATTTCTATAAAGTATTTTATAAGATATATTGATAGGAGAGTTGAGGCCATGGTGGCCCACTGAGAAGGTATCTGACAGTAATCAATATTGATTGTAGAATCGAAATCGAAAGTCAGTGATGGACGTCACATCTAGAATATAATTTTGCATAAGTTATCATGCTCATGCATTCTTGACCATAAACGCCAATGTGTAATATTAGTGTAATGTAAAAAAAGTCACGGGAATCTATAATGCTGTGGATGTTGTTTTTCTTTATAAAGAAAGTATATTGAAACAAATCAGCAGTTTTGTATTATTTCAAGAATTTTTTTTCAAATAGAGCACTAGAAAGTTATTAAATAATAATACCCACCTGTGTTCAGCAAAAACTAATTTCGCGCGATAATTGGCAACGATGTCCCACATAAAGCCTGTGTGTTTTGCAAACGCTTCAATTTGCCCCTGCAATTAAAAAAAATATTGGTCAAACAAAAATGATTATTCTTTCCACTCTGCAATGCAATACAACTATTCTTAGCCAGATCAAACGTCTATATATACAAGGTGGGCTAAAAGAAGTCCAATGATGGCTTAGGCGTAGGTTACACGGTCGACAGGCAGCAGCTGATGCACGAACTGGACTTTGTACGGGAACATGAGCAGGTCTTCGACCAAAATTCGTCTTAGGGACGACCGGCTGATGGCTAATTGCGAGGCACGTGTCTAGTCGATGTTTCTGGCGACAGCTCGACATCATTGGCAACAGTGGCGATATTCCCAGCAGGAGGGGCGCCCTGGGGCCGGCTACTCTCGGCAGCGTCTCGTGTGGTCCCATACTCTTCAAGTTTAGTTGCCAAACGGCGCAGTGTTTGCGCAGTCGGTGCCGGACGACCCGGGAATCGGCGACGGAATTCACGCTGCTTCAACATCCCAGATAAATTGTTACGCAAAAAAATAGACACGATAATTCCGCGTTCTTGGGGAGTGTATCGCTCCATGGCTTGTTAACCTGTATTATACATCTGTCTAGTTCACAAAGGTCAAAACAAATTTAATATTGTGCAATTGTTGTTATAAACAAATTTATTTAGTGTTTTTTTTGGCCCACCTTGTATATACTGCGAATTGAACATTTCCTCAAAAGGGCTTAGAGTTTAACAAGTAGTGCCACAGCGATGTTCAAAAGTTTTTATATATATATACATTGAAACATGTTAGATATATGATATTTTTAAACAAAAATGATAACGTCAATAAACGAGTTTAATAACCTACTTGAGGTTATTTGTTTGATGAGATAATATATATTGGTAAATTACGTTTGCTATTGAAAAAAACCAGTTCATTCGAGAAAAAAAATTCCAAATTTCGGCGGGAAACCACAGACAACATACACTCCATTCTCCAGTTTCTCCGTACGGAATATCAATAGGTTAAACATATTATCTTATCGCATAGCACTGACTGCCCGTCAGAAAGAACTGAGTTTGAACTGCCACTCCGTTCTCCACTTTCCGCCGTTGAGTGGCGGAACTCGACGATGCTCTTGCCAGATCAGAGTGAAAAAATGATGATAGTTTATATATTATCATTAATATGAGTGTGGTCGTTCTCAGCCATTCACTGTGCCACTGCGCCCCGATAGTCTATACCAAAGAAACGCCTATATTGTGTACGTGGCAATTGGAATGTGAATATTTATCAAAAATATCTTTGAATATATATATATAGACACAATGATTTGAATGTCGTCATGGTTTGATTCTACCCGCGTTTTGATAAACTATTTTGGACAACAAACGCACAGCAGGCTAGGTAGAGAGAACCTAGTGTAAAGACACTCCACTTTCTGCCCGAATCCGGGACGTAGTGTATTTAGTGGCGGAGCGTGTCACCAGAACAGAGAAATCAGGGATTGACATAAGCAGGGAATGAAAAATATTTAATTATATTTTATATCATTAAATATCATTCTCCCGAGTGAGAATCGAACCATAACCAGACGCGATGTAATAATCAAACGTTGGCACACTGCGCCAGGATGGCCACTCGACAGATAGATGGGTAATGTTGAATATGAATACAAAAGTGTAATACTAGCATATTATCATCAACAGATTTCGTAGTGAACTCATTATTGATTTTAATTCTATTGTCGTAATTTTCATATGGGTCACTAATATTTTAAAAATAAATGAAATTGCTGGTAACGTAGCTAATCGATGATGTAGTTAATGAGCCTATCCAATACAAATAAACATATGAAAGACTTTTTTATAATATTAGCTTAGATTCATATAAACAATACAACTTACAGCTATCTCGCTAATATAATCAATGTTACACATCATTTTCAAATATATAGGGTAGTATAGTAGTGATACTATATTTTAATAAGAAAACAGCTCTGTTCTTTAATTATGCATGATTATTATGATATGTCTTTAATATATCTTTAATTATGATATGCATGACTAGATACACAAATTCAATATAAAAAAACACATTTTTATTAAAAAGATACTGTAATAGATGCATACAAAGGTACCAACCTCATTTCCTGTGTAGAAAAATATCGGACCGCTCTCCCGGTCCCAATAATCATTGTTTTCTAAATACCGCATTTGAAAAGTTTCATTTCTTTGAAACTCAAAGTGATCTAGCGGCACTTTGAACCATTTCGTTTCATATTTATATTCAGATCTCACTAAATATAATAGTGAAGCTATATATAATAGTTTTAACATTTTTAAACGCGTGCACACTGTTCAGAGTTTGATTTGATAATAGGCGTCTACTGACGTAAGCTGTAATGTAACGTCCAATACTTATATGTACCTAAGTGAAGTGTCACAGAGCATTGAAATAATAATGCTGTTATAAACATTATACTTCATATATTTATTAAGTAATTGACCGTAAATTTTTTTTTTATTTTGTTTAAACATAATCTGTTGATATGAGTTGAAATTCAGCTATTAATACGATTTTCGCCATTTGGACATATTTTATATCTAAAAATATTTTAATGAAATTAATAGCGTATATTTTGGTATTGAAAATTTAAGTTTGTACATTTTTATTTAATATTGAAAACAAATAAGAAAACACGACGTTTCGAATACCTCACATTGTGTGGTCTTTGGTGACAGGTATACTCATTACCGTTAATTCGGATAAACTAGTTGTATTTAAAACTGCTCTTAACTATTTTCTACGCATGGATATATCGCGTGCTAGATAGCAGTACTTAACGCCGCACGTTGTCTAATCAGACCGAGAAATCAGTTATGCTATAAACATAAATATTTTTTCAAGTTTGTTTTGAATTAACAATCATCGCGCTCATTCAGGCGTGCACCAACTTCTTTGGTTATGGTTGTTACAGTTTTTGTTAAAGAAAGATACCATTTTTATTATGGCGTCTCAATTGAATTATGGTAAATATATATTAAACAACGAAAAAGCATATATACGCGTCGTTAGGTTCCAACCCGCAAGCACGGGCAGCTGAACGCTTTGTCTTCTGGGCGGAGTAGGCGCGCAGGTTATTCTGAGCAAGCCGTCGACCGATGAGGGGTAGAGGGTGACCCATTACCCTCGACTCCGCGACATGCTTTGCAGGCTCCCGCCGTTGGGAGCCTTGGATTGGAGAGTTCCCGTAGTCCCGGCCTGTAGTGGTCGAGGTGAAGCACTGTGAGGTTTTAGTGGTTTTAAATGGACGTTTGTCAGCTAGAATTATAATAAAATATTGTATATATTTTATATTCTCATGTGCTTAAACCAATAATATATTAAAATATAGATTAATACATATTTGTATGTATCGTAATCGAAACGGCATTGACTACTAAGGTTTCATCTTTTTATCATATCCTTGCAGTCTTTCCTGTATAAAGTAACTAACCTTTCCCAGTGGTGGTCGATAACCTAGATAATTATGATTATCACAGTACCTACTATACCTAAAATATGTTAGGACTTTTATGGTTTTTGATTCTCGTGGCGCAGTGAGACAAGACTGACTGTTGACGCGATTGGTTGTAGGTTAGATTCCCACTCATATCTTTTCTCATTTCTTCATTATGGTAGGACAAAGCGCAATGTAAAGTTAAACCAGTACGCAATGTCGCAATTTCAGGCAGAAAGTGGGGAACGGAGTGTTTTGACACTAAGTTCTCTCTAACTACTCTGTTATGCTGAACAAAGTGTGGAGCTGTAAAAAAATAAGGAATAATAGATATAAAGAGTACGAAATTAAATATAATATATTTGAAAGGTAAATAGCTGAAGACTTACAATTAAGTTCACTACAAAGCCGTAAATAAATATACTTTAACAATATTGCTTTACAGCGTAACATTTTTCGTCTGAACTCATAATATTGCGTTTTGAGAATTTAGCCTTATTTTAAAAATATTCTTCTTAGAATCAGCATAAAAACAGATAGATAATGACGTCATCATATTATTGAATCAGATAAGCTAATATTTACTGAAAAAATTTAAGTTATGCTAATATGTATATATATAATGAATATAATATATATATATTTTCAATTTTTTCAAAAAGTTTTTGTTTATTCATCAATAATTATTTTGTCCACTTCAAAGTAATCCCCCTCAGATAATACACTTATGCCAGCGTTTTTTCCAATCCTCGAAACACTTCTGAAACGCTTTTTGGTATCGCCAACACATATATATATACATGCATACATACTTATAAGTCCGTATCGTAACTCTGAAGTCACAGGCCGCAGGTTAAAAAGATAACCTTCGTATACTATAAATTAGCTTTTTTGTATATAAAAATTGTAATTTGTAATTTTTTTCTTTCGCAATAGGGAGTCCTGGTTCAAATTTATATGAATTACCTTTAAATAATTATTATATTACTTAAAAACGTTATCCAATTACCTATATCTATTTATACATGTAATAAAAATGTAACTAATCGCTGTCTGTACATAGAAGATATATTAAAAAAATATTATTGGGAGCATTTTTCATTTATATATGAAATGTAATGTACCAAAAGAATGTTTTTTTATTTTCTTTTCTGTTCTTCTGTGCCTTTGTGCACGCGAATCTCGGAAAGAAGTCAGAAAAGTTTGTGATCTAAGTGAGAACGCGGGCGGGCGTACACAGTAAATAGTTTAGTTGTGTAGTTTACGCAGGCGAAGCCGTGAATGGGTCGCTAGTATTTTAATATATTTAAAATTTTACCTGCATCTAATATGTATTGATATTTTTTAAAAGTCTATAGACAGATGTTCGATTCACTCTTAAAAAAAATATAATACTAAAATTAATATACAATTAATTACAGAAATATTATTTATAATTAAATTTAATATTTTTAATTTCTACAAAATTCTGTAAAATTTACGATGTTGTTTATTTACTTCAGACACATTAGGTGTTTATTATCTTCACGCGTCTCATATATTGCAAACTTATAATACAGATCGGGGAAATTTTAAAAAGTCTTCTTCGGGGCAATCGCACTTGTAACGTCCTAATTTCAGTTGTTACAAAAAAAAATATATAACTTGTTTAAAAAGAAACACGCTTAGAATATTTTCATCGTTATCCAGATCGCCCTGGCAAGAATACCAGGTTTACACTATGAACATATTGTATAAATATCAAATTTGGCTACGGACACGCAAATTTTCAAGCTTGTGGACGGCAAAAAATTGAGTTAATTAGTGTTATAAGATTTTTTAGTATTGAGAAGGATAAATACAGGTGAAGATAATAAAAAATTATATTTTTCAGCTTTACGTTTTTTACTGCATGACAGGTTAGTCAGAGAGAACATATTGTCATGACATTAGGATGTTCTCCACTTTCCGCTCGAATCCAAGACATTGCGTGTTGAGTGGCTGAACTCTATGCCGCTCTTTGTCTTGTTCAACAGAGCGAAGAAATGGAAATAATTTAAATAAAAACGTTTCCACGAATCGGAATCGAATCCACAACCATCGTGTAAACAATCAGACGCTGTTATACTACATCACGATGGCGTTCTGGTAAAACGTTGAGAAAGTAACAAAAAACAAATAACAATTTGAATATACAAAAAAGATAAATCAATTATATACTAGGGTTATCTTTTTAACCTGCGGCCTGTGACTTCAGAGTTATGATACGGACTTATATGTATGTATATGTATATAAATATGTGTCAAGACACTCCGTTCACCAGTTTCCGCCCTAAAATAATAATCATATGTTGTAAATAGTATTATTGAGTAGGAATATAAGAAAAAAGGGTAATAAAATATAAAAGATTCTTTTATTGATTTCAAAAGCATTTATTACTAGAATTTCAACACATCATTAAACAACAAACATTATCAGATATACATTGTTAATATTATTACGTATATTGTAAGTCATAATTCAATTTATAATTGACAGTTAAATATTTTTTCCACTTTAGGTACGCTGTTGCCTGCTGAATTTTTTTTTATGTTTACACATTTCACACAAACATATGTGACGCTATGTTCACATGTGACACAGAGAGAGAGAAAAACTACTAAGCAGTTATTCCAGTTTCCGTAATTTCATGATATACTTCGAAGGCAGTTCCAGTTTCATGATTAGTTAAACCTATCGGAACCGGAACGAGGAAATGGCTCGAAACAATGACATACCAGTGTGTCACCATAAGCTTAAAACCATCATTCAGGCAGGTACTTCTAAATTGTGCAAAGATAGTGTCAATATATTGATCGTAGCAGAATTTGATTTTTGTTATTTTGGATAAGTAATTTTTTGTTTCAATCGCGTTCAAAAGTGAAATAGTAAATATTTTCACTCATTATTATGAGAATGGTATTAAGACATTATAGTGGCGGGTTGTGAACATAAAGCTTCATTGGCTGGAGCATTAGAGTCCATAGAAAATGCGTTCAAGTTTAGCTACTTTTGAAAACTTTTTAAAAAAGGAAATGTTTTATTCCGCATGTAAGGTGGGTAGACAGAAAACCTAGTGTAATAAAACACTTTCCGACCGAGTTAAATGGCGGAACTTAATGCCACGCTTTGTCTTAACAGAGCATAATTACATAATCCATTCATAACATATTTTTAATTAGAGATTAAAATATATAAAAAAAAACATTTTAAGAACCACAACAGATTACAACTTCAATATATACTATATATCGTATAAATATAAAACTAAAAAATAGTACATTTAATAAAAACTTCTATATTATAATCTTTTAGGGTTAACAAAATGAAAAATGTTTCAGGTCCCTAAGAACCACCAGTCCAGTCATCTCCAAATCCTGCAAGTATTGTCTTTGGATGCTGTTACAATCGCGTCACCGGAGTACGAGTAGGCACAGGAAAATATCTCACCTTGATGACCAGAAAGCACCTGAAAAGGAGTTTTGGATTATGAAAGAAACTCAAATCTGATGTACCTCAGGTCCAAATTCAAAACAACGAAGTAAATAAATGTGTAAATCTATTTATAAATAATCATATAAAACTCTTGCATTACCCACTGAGTTATTGACAACGTACAGCCGAAACTACTGTCCGTAAGAAGCTGAAATTTGGCATAGATTTCTCGAAATGCTTATGAAAAACGGAAAAGCTATGTGTACAATTTAAATAAAGACCTTGTAACCATAATAAATTAACCTGTATACAATTTCCAGTAGTAGTATTCCAGCATCTAGCACTACGGTCGGCTGAAGCAGTGAGAAGACAGCCTCCCGCTGGACTGAAGCATACCTGTGATATGGGGTCCAATAAGTATATGAGCTCCAAATTTTTTTTACACAAAATATGTTTTTTTTTGTAATTTCAATTTCATGTTATTTAACATTGAAATTGGTCAAAACTATTATTTTTCAGCTTTACGCTATTTTTCCTAGTATAACGTTCACACTTCGTTCAATTCACCAAAGCGGCGAAATGAAAATAATTAAATTTAGAAATATTTAATTTGATGCATAGAAGGCCTTTGGGATATATCTATCTTACTTTATGATTTTATAAATGATAACACTCAAGCTTATTTCAAAGGTATCATCATCATTAATAAATCTAAATATTTTTGATTTAAAAGAAAAAAAATCAGCAGAGCTTCTTACGTTAGTTCTTCCTAGGTCTGAGGCATTAATTTTAGTGAACCAATAGGTGGTCAATTATATTATTTGACATTAAAAAAATGAAGCATGTAACTTCTTATTTCGAATAAAATTATTTGACTTGATTATACATATATAAAGCATATTCTTTAAATTCAGTTCGAATTATGCAAAAGACGATATACATAAAAGATTTACAGCATTCAAATAGTTTTACAAAAAAGATAAAACTTAAAGGAACAAATTCTGACAGGTCTCAAGTACACTTAGTACTTTAGACCTGTTTGTAAGAGAATCAATTAATTGCTTCGTAAAGTCTTTCGTCGTGGTCTGATAAATTGATACACTATACCTAATTAGATAAATACTTCACAATAAGTGTAACGGAAGTTTTATATTATTTTTATTTATTTCACACTGGTGCCGTGTGTAGCAGCATAGGGAGAGAGACTCTAGGCTTGAGAAACTGTTCTCCATTTTCCCTTTAATCAAGGCAGCGATATTTCTAAATCAAACGGTGTGAAGAAAATGGAGTGTCGTAACAATGGGTTCTCTCGGTCAACCTGTTATATTCGGAAATTTACCCTACCCTTGTAGGGTAAAAACAATACGAAGTTGGCTTCTATAATGTATTTTTTAATTGCTCTATGGTCATATCTATCAACGATGTTATGGAGCTGCGTAATCGCAATCGAAACTATCGGGTATCCGAAATAAAAACTATCTGTAACCGTAGCCAAATCCAAAATATAAATATCGAATAATTTCGGATATGGGTGGAGACTAAAAGAGAGCTGTACCTAAACTTTTTATATACATATTACCAAATTACAACTAAAGAATGATACGTAATAATTTTATATCCATAACCATAACCGATCTAGTATCTATAATAGCCGTTAACTCCATTATCGCTTAAAGTAAGGTCTCTATTCTCCGTTCTCCACTTTTTGCCTGATTTAGAAATATTTCGTAGCCATTCGCCATTCAACATCAATGCCTCTAAATGAGGCGGAAAGTAAAGAAAGGAGTATCTTAACTTTATATTATATGCAGGACAAGCGGGATGCTGAGTGGAAAACAAACTCTATTATTTAATACTCTTTGCTCTAGAAGTATGTGAAAAATGCATAAGGGGAAAAACATGAGAAAGGAAGAAGTTCGAAAATAAATTTATTTTCACCCTAACCTTCGACACTTCCTCCCTATGGCCTTTCATGACAACCAGCTCCTTGAAATCTGACTTCACGTCGTAAATCCTAGCTGAGCAGTCACTGGACGAAGTTGCCATACGTTGTCCTGCCCAGTCGAAGCAAATGTCTAACACCTATAGATATAATTAGTTACATGAAGTGTATATATAATTTGGTATAAGGTATAAGTAGGTACATATAGACGAAGTTTGTGGGTTTAATTTCCATATAGTAAAAAGTATAATTTGAGAAAATATTATGCTGATGCCTTAGTTAATGTATAATGATTAAAAAATAAAATATTATATGATTTTCCTAAGCTTTAATACGTTAGGCAATACTAACACCTTTCAGAGAGAGTGTTTATATTGAAAAAAAAGGATGTTCTTCGAAGTGATTAGAAAAAGGCTTTGAATATTTTCTTCTTTTGTTTAATTCTCTTTAATGGCCTTGAATAAATCTCTTGGGAGTAATTAAGCAGCTTCACACTTTTTCAGCATGATGGGATAGAACCAAGTATTAAAATTCTTCGTTCACCATTTTCCAAACGGCTTCAGGACATTGTGTGTTAGTAGTAGTGGCGACACGCAAACCACGCTTTTGTCTTGTCCAGCTGACCCATAATCACCGTGCCTTCAATACGCCACGGTGGCCTTGTCTAAACGAAGATTAATGGATTTTTAAGGTAAGTAGAGAAATAAATACCTCATCAGTATGTGATACAACGGTTGCCAAACAGTCACTAGTACGGGCGTCCCAGAGCCGAGCACTGCCATCTAGCGACGCCGAGCCTACCAGCGAACTATCCCAATTGTACTGAACGCTGGAGATCTCACCCTCGTGGCCTGTTAGCACTGATACACGTCTGTAAATTCATTAAAATAAGCCTAAATTCATTGACGTAAGAATCATTAAAAACGTTCAACGCGTTTGGCCTCTACAACACCACATACATACATACTGATAAACGCATTACCCATTTTTGCATTGCGCAATCGAGTAAAAAATATATCTTGGCAGTTAAGTTGCATCTTATTAAAATGATACGAAGGTTGATAAATCCAAGTGCATCGTTGAATTACGTTAGTCATTCGTAATATATCTGTTGTAGCGAATCGGATAAGAAAATGTTCAACAAAATCTAATATATAAAATTGATGAAAGATATATGACGCACAGGTGAGCGTGAGTGATAGGAGAGGTAGGTAGAGGGAGGCCTCGGTTGACGTTCAAGAACACAGTATCGATGATACTGGAGGGAGGTCACGTAATAAGCATGAGGACCCCCGGAGTAAAGAGGGCGGGTATGAAGAGGTTGATGACAGTGATATTTAGGGATTGTAGCGTTTAGAGCTTCGTTTTCTCTGACCTCTGACTACCCCACTAGGAATAAAGCCTGAACCAACCAAAAACAAGAAAGAGAAGTGAATATGGGTTCAGTATTATTAAATTTTACGCAACGCCTTAAACGTATATCATAGCAATAATGCAATTTCTTGCATTTCGCTAGTCACACTACATATTGCATGAGACACCATCCCGTAACTGCAAAGCGTCAAATACTACTACGTTTATACTACGTTTTCACTGACTACCATCAATATATATAAAACGCATGCAGTTGTACGCTATCTATATATTGGTACGTGAATAAAAAAACTATTGACGCCGTTATATGAATATTATGCGGGTGGTGGAATATGAAATTTAGTACAACTAATCTTTATTATGGCGAAAAAGTGTGGAAAGTCCTATAATAGTGCATTAGAAACACATGCACAATGTATCTGACATACATTTTAGTATAAAGTGACATATACGTTGCTAAGACAATGCGTATTGTACGCGTCAACGATTCTACTATTATATAAACATACTCTTTTACTCTAGTATCCCATAAAGATATAGTTCCGTCGAAAGATCCAGTAATAAGCCTCTGCCCTTCATTTGGATCAAATTGTAAGGCGACCACTTCCGCAGTATGTCCCGCATAGGTTT
The DNA here is from genome assembly GCA_038994665.1 of Podotricha telesiphe. NCBI lineage: Eukaryota > Metazoa > Arthropoda > Insecta > Lepidoptera > Nymphalidae > Podotricha > Podotricha telesiphe. The sequence continues at coordinate 93,164 of JAOYRR010000100.1, forward strand.
GTATTTCAGTACCTTAAAAGGACAGAGTTACAAATATTACAGGTAAAAAAATATATAGTGTGTGAAGTAAACAGGTAAAAATTAAATTAATCGTCGTGGCACAACCATGTGAGCTCGAATAATGCTACTAAGATGTACATTTAAGTATTAAAACAGATGTATTTTCGTAAAATGTTAACTAATTATACTATAAAGATAACTCTAAGACGACACTACCTGTACCAGCATCAAACAGCATAGCCAGACAATCCATAGAGCCTGTAGCCACATAGTCACCCTTGGTGTTAAATTGTGCAGCGACCACCTCGCCGGTGTGTCCCCACAGCGTCGCCAGGCACTGTCCCGTCTGCGGATCCCAAATCTTCGCAGTTTTATCGAAAGAGCCGGTTAGCACTCGATTACTGTGAACATTTTTATGTTTTATGTCTTTATACTAAATGTTTAAGAGGTTGATTACAGTGGACGAGGTGAAAGAAGTATCCAGGGACCGTACCGTTGGGAGTTCAGTTTTCTTTGACTACTCCGCCATTAATAATAGTTTGAATCATGAATAGTTTTACTAAGTAAATTATGAGGATTAATCATAATAAACCTATTGAAAAATGTAATAATTAATTCTTTAAAATCATAATAATATGATTTTTTTGATCTATTGCATCAAAACGCTTGCGTTACTGACTGACTGACAGACAACGCACAGACAAAACTATGGCGCGTATAAAGCTGGAATTTAGTATATAAATCCTTGAAAATGGTCAGAGGACCATCAACACCTTTCCCGAAATACGTACGGGAACGGGGAAATCATGTGGATTTGGCATTTTATAGTCCACGCAAACAAAGTCGCGAGGTCTTGTAGACGTTAATTATGAAGAGATATTATGCGTCATAAGATATATTTAATATTTTAGCATTATACATGTGGGTCTCACAATGCAAAAGTGTATGCCAAACACACGGTAGTGTATGTGTATTTTTTATTAATTCATATTCCTCCGTTCACATAGTTTTCATAATAAGTCTCGATTTAAGGCGTAAAGTAACAAACGGAGCGTTTTTACTCTAGGCTTTTTGTGACGTGTAGTCAACAGCAGTAGGCGGCGGGAAAAGTCTAAAGAAAAAAAATACTTATCATACGTCAAAGTGACAAGTCCAAAGACAAACCATGCAGGAAAATTAAATCCAACAGCGTAAACTACATTTTGGTGTCCCGAAAGGGACTGTAGCTCTTTGCCGCTCTCCACGTCCCATACTTTACAAGTCCTGTCGTAGCTCCCTGAGAGACATCTGTTAAATAACATTTATACATTACTAAACATTAACATATTTAATCATATCACACATACTGTTTTAATTCTTTACGTATATATTGCATGCATATTGCATAAAATAATATAAGATTGGTGTTTAATTTATTTTAATTGTAAAATGGCATTACAGTTGTTACACTTTTGATACTGCTTAATGAATATATAATACATATTAAAATTATACCTGCAACCATTTTTGTCGAAACACACATTAGTTAGAGGCAAGACGTGAGTCTGTAAGGTTTTATATATATAAAACCGTTTCCCGGTCGGTCCTTCGTGTTCTATTCTCTTTTTGAGGGTCTCTAGACATTGTTCTAACTGTTCATATACTTCTTCTGTTATGAGAATTTCTTTTTCGTGTAGACGTTTCGCAATTTCTTTTACATCAGAGCTAAAAAGTCAAGCTGTTATAAAAATAATTCATAGAATAAGTTAGGACCAAGTCCAGTCCAGATGAACGTTTTGAATACATATTACTCTGGGACATGCTTATGCAGTTTGACGCTTATTTCTGCATAGAAGGGTTCAGTGAGAACCTAGTGTCAAGAAACTCCGTTCTCCACATTGCGATCCAATTTCAACCATTGCGTGTTAAGTAGCGGAACTAAACATCGCGCTTTGTCTTAGCTACCACAGCGGAGAAATTATAATATTTTAAATATAATCGATACCACAACCAATTGCGTTTACAGTCAGACGCACCCACAAGCTTATTTCAAATATTTACAATTCCCCAATCCGAATAAACTAACATGAACATTAAACGAGAAGTCATATGTGGTTTTTAGAAATATTAATGAAATCAAATAATTATGGAGAGCAGAGTTATACGGAAATACCTCGAAAAAGCTTTTACTTTTGCCGTTGTGGACACAGAAAACCGTCTTAACATTTTACAGTAAACTATATTTTTAAACATGAAAGAGCAGTATTACCTGTGGAATTAAAAGTATAAATAAATAATAAATACCTGTTAAAAATTACACTAGTGATGACTCGTGATACTACGTGATGACGACACCTATTATATTATAAAACTTATACATACTATTAAACACTTACTTTGAATTTAGGTCTAAAAGATCGATGTCCTTGTTTTTTACAATGCCTTTTTGAATGTACTCCAAAATAATTCCAGGAGGGTGATATCTCAGGTGAATTTTCAATAGCTTCATGGTAATTTATTTAAAAGTTACTTAGAACATACTAGAAACCATTTTCAGGTATGGGTTTGTGTAAAGAATTTTACAGTTACATTTTGTCAATAATGCGGTTGCTATGGTGACGGGACAACAAGAAGGTCGTAATAGTTAATACGTGATTTATTATCTACGGGAATATACTGATTGTTGGAAAATATTGCACTGTACATGCGCTGATCGTGGGTACAATGCCTAATTTTATACACACATTTAGGATATGAAAATCATTTTAAAAAAACTTAGTATTAAGAATTTCGACGTAGGCGTAGAATGGCTTAGCGGTCAGTGCGTTTGGACCTTAAGCGAGACGAGAGGTTCGAATCCCGCTGTGTTCAAGTTTTTAGACGTTATCTTAAATAGTTTTACTTACAATTAGTATAATTTCTGAGTTCTAAAGTTCAAGAACGAATGACAATTTGAGATCGCATTATGTCTTATCACTAAGTTACCTCAACGTACTTCACTAAATACAAGAAATCTGCATCTAGCTGATAATAAAAAGAAATAGAAATTGATATATTTTAATTCTTTTATTTGTACAATTAATAAACATCAATATACCGTAATTCAATTCATATAGCAATATCCTGTAGTATAATGAAATAGCGGCATACACACGCAAGAATTACTAAATGTCTGTGTTAACAGGACGCTAATGCACAGTGGCATATTCATAAAATGTGCCTGACTGAACCGACAATGATGGTTATAGATTCAAATCTAAATACAAATATAAATCTACTTATAAGTTAGATTTAGTTTTGTATTATGTAGCCTTCTAATATAAAACGCTATCAAAAATTGGAAGTCATTGAGTAAACGCCCAAGGAGAGTACCGTAAATGTGAAAAAATGAAAAATGGTACTTTGTGTTACATTTGAATTGTTTAAAGTGAATAATTATTAATAAATAATATTTATGAGGCCATCGTGGCGCAGTGTGACAGCGTCTGACTGTAATCACAAACATTGGTTGTGGGTTCGATCCCCACTCGGAAGAATATATTTAAATTATTTTTATTTCTTCGCTCTGGTACAAGACAAAGCGCGGCGTTGAGTTTCGCCAACAACACGCAATATCTTAAATTCGGGCGCCAAGTGAAGGACGGAGTATCATGACACTATTAAGTTGATATCCATCCATGTGTGATAGACCCTGTAGCAGCTTTCTAAAGTAAATAATTTTAAATTCTTTTTTCTACCTTATTTGACATTTCTCATATAAAGAAACATAAAAAAATCTATTTTTACGATGTTTTTTCTAAGAAACCTCGTACCCTCGAGAGAATGTAGCAACAAAGGCGTGTCCCAGTTCATGTGTCCCGACTCCCGCGGCATGTTTGCACTGCGGCGGAATGGGCTACTTTGCACTTAGACTTAGAGTACTAAAAATTATATATTCTGTTGTAAACTTCGTTTAATAATAATAAAAAAAAATTCAATGCATGCGAAGGTTGCAATTACGAACCCAACATGGAATTATATTTATTTCAATAACATTTTTAATACATATATACATTAACTTACATTATATACATAACTTTAGTACTTCTTTTGACTTTTAAACTTTTTATAAGATTTTTTATGAACGAAAAATGAAAATTCACCATATAAACTTTATCATTATCATATATTTTTTTACTAGGGATGTTATGGATGTCAAGTTATGTAAATAATAGCCATAGAAGTATAACAAAGATTAATTAATATACATGTATAATTAAGAGCAAGTTATAATTATAGTTCTATCCATTAGCGATATTGAAAATACGAATAATACAAGTATTACCTAATTAAGTGGGCGATTATTTGTAAAAGTTTGTGGACATTCAAAATAGAGTGAACCTCACACTTTTTCCTGCTTAACAGGGTACATAGAGAGAACCTAGTGTCAAGACAATCTGTTCTCCGCTTTCCGCCTGAGACATTGCGTGTTGACTCGCGGAACTGAACGCCGCATTTTTTCTTGTAAGCAAAGCAGAGAAATTGAAACAAATTGAATATTTGAATTGAATCATTCCCCTGACTGGTAATCTTATCCACAACCATCGCGTATAGTCGCTGTAACTGCGTACCATTAACCTCTTTTTTATGTAGTTATTTTGATATATTCTATAAATTCACATATAATTAAACAAAGACCAAATATCCCCCAAGTTAAAATATTCTTATCGATTTCCAGCATAAAAGTGCATCGTCGAGGTATTTATAGGGTTTTAAGCAGTATTTGAAGACTTAGACGTATTTCCTCGTAGTATTGAAACTCTAGGTTCTAATAAAGCTTCTCACAGGGCTAATTCGTCACGCATCGAAAATGTTGCAATGTTGTAAATAGGGCTACAATGATATGTGTAATCGTTAGGACAAAAAGGTTTAAATTACTTTTCACCATTAGAAGCAAAAGAAAAAATGTTTGTTTCTTTGTTTTAATACTAATTTTAGTTTTGTAATAAAATAATAATTTTGTCCTTCCACAATGAATTGAGTATCGATAGCTATATTGATAGCTAATTTGTTTTTCAACATGGCAACAACTTAGCGTCAAGATACTCTGTTCTCCCCTTTCCGTCCGAATTAGTATAGTAAGCATTGAGTGGTGGAACGCCGCGCGTTGTTCCAGAGCGGAATATAAGATATATATTTAAGATATATAATTGGTGTTTTGGAATTCATTAATTTTAGAATTTATTGGGTACATGCAATTTATGAGTAGAAGCAACAAAAAGTTAATTAATTATAAATTATGTTTTCGTACTTACGTCTTACGATATGTGGATTAGAATATTAAAATTTTAATTAAGATCAAATGTCATGTAGAGAAAAAATTACATACATATAGTTTTTTAACCATCGTACTCGTATCGTAGTTTATACAATTGTGTACGTATATTTACCATTTAAGGCTTTTCTTGTTCGCATAATGCTATGTTCCTTCATCTAGTACCCAATATATTTAAATACTTTGGCAAAAAACAGAAAATACAAGAATATAAAGAATATACGACTGTCGAATCCTGAACCGATCGCATTTGCAGTCAGACGCTGTCCCACTACGCCACGAAGGACACAAAAATAACTGATAATTACAAGTATGAGTCATAATACATAATATAAATATTAATTATCTTAAAATAGGTAAGAATAAATTATAAAACTCATTTCTAGGCAACGAAGCGTATAAATCCATATTTTCCCTGCAATTGGAGCCACCCTACATATCCGGTCAAACAGGTTGTCGCGGTCCTTGACCAGTGTATTGGGGATTACTTATAGCCGATGTATCGATACTGTCTTGCGCGTTATCGATGTATTGGGAAAGACATCGAAAAAAAAAATTTGAATTGAATTCTCATATATTCTCATATATTATCATTAATTTTATTTTTATCGATATTTAGAATTTTAAATATATTTATGTGTTAGGTTAATAAGCTTAGCTTTTTTAATGTATTACACGATTTTGTTATGAGTTTTTAATAAGCGTGATTACGTATAGAAATATAGTAAAGGCTGCCATGAACCGTATGAAATAACATAGACGTTACCACGGCGAAGTTGAGAAGTATCTAAAACAGCACATTGGTTGTGTGTTTATGTCTCCTACCTTAATTTGTTTTAATAAAGTATTGAATTAAAAAAAAATTCTGTGCCAAATTACGTTATGCAAGATGTACATATATACATATTTATGTATATGTGATACATTTTTATACAGCTTCACGCTTTTCCTATATAGAACTCTGACTACCCAGAGAGAACTTATGGATGCATCAAGACACTCCGTTTTTCACTTTCCTATTCCGAGACATTGCGTGTTGAGTGGTGGTACTCGCCGTTGGGTATCGCTTTGGTTGTTGATTGTACCGCTTCGATTTGTCACCAGAGCAATGAAACGAACATAATTTAAGTATAATCATTTTACCGAACGGGAATCAGTCAGACGCTGTCACACTACACCACGATACTTATCCTATTATATTTTAAAATATAAAATTGATACTTGTAAATAAAGTATCTTACTAACTATATCACATTCGTGCACATTATTGCTTTACAAATCATAATATAATACGTATATCATATTTCTAGCTATCAATTATTTGGCATGACTATTGCCTTGATGTTTCTTCTAATTAGTGCAATCATATATCAAATGCAATTGTTGTTAATATCTGCGTTGGATATAAATAAACTACGATGTTTATATTTATTATATCCTTATAACACCGATAGTACACCTTGTATTATAATATTTCAATTGAGATATTTTATCTCAATTTAAATAATATTAATTTAATAAAATTGGCAACAATTATTCTTTTTTAATTACATGCAATAGCTGAAATCTATTTAAGTCCTATATTATTTATATAATTAGGAATATTATATAAATAATATAGGATATTGATATTACAACAAAATAAAAATTCAAAAACGAGCTTAAATGTACCAAAATAAAAAAAACAAACCTATATATTTATAAAAAAGAGCAAAATAATCGATGTTACAAACATCGATAGACAATGATTTCATAACATTATTCGTTCATTCAAAGTACAGCACTGCGCGCGCGCTAGTTCGCTTCGCGACAGGTGAAGTGTTGCACGTTTCGTAAAAATAATTTCGAATTATTACGTCGCTTGCGCAAAATACTTTTACTTTTACCTTTAACTTACCTTACGTAATGTGTTTGAATTACATTTACCCTAGTTTACCTTATATAATGTGGTGTTAGTGTGTTAATGGATTATTTAAAAATGAAACAGCGGATTATTTAAAAAAAGGTGATTTTTATTTATTATATTCTAATTTATTATGAATTGTCTCTGTTCTCCACTTTTTGGCCATTTCTTTTCTTTCTATTTGATTTCTCTAATCAGAACACGTGACCCGTTTCTTTAATTGCTTTTTCTTGATCATTACAATATTTTTTGTTTTATTGCTTATATATATTAGGCTTATATAGGTATAGAACTAAAATATAATTATCTATAGATATTTTATTCCGTCCATTTTAAAAACGTGTTAGTAAAACTAAATCGATGAAAACAGATTGTTTTTATACATATTTAAACATTCCCCATAGTGGGCATCGAACCAGTAGCTTGCAACTATCGCGTGTAGCTTCTTATATACAACACGGCGACGTCACCCTAAACAAAAGCTATCTCAACATACATATTTACTAAGTTTTTATAGTAGTTGAGTTATTCCTGAGTAAGTATGGTAGTCAGTTCAAATTTCACTTGACGGAAATATTTATATCTATTTTCTATAATAAATAAATCAGTAAAAACAAAATGTTTGTACTCGCATATGTTTAGAACTACTGGACGGATTTAAATTACACGTGTTTGATTGTATAGTTTTGAAGTCTGGGCAGTATTTAGACTATAATTGATTTTAAAAGGTTAATTACCTAATAAAGAGCTGAATGAAGAATCATTCTAGCCTAATGATGAAAAACCATAATAGTCCGCCTAAACTATCAGAAAGAAGTGCCGTGCCTTCTTGGAAAAAGTTATTCAATGTGATAAGTTGCGGGCAGCTACTAGTTTAGAATAAGAAAATAAGTTTCTTCGTCTCAATAGATTAAGATGACGACGATGGTCTCTCATCATCGTGATGACGATGGGTTCCGCCATATAACCTGTTATATGGCTAAAATAAGCTAAAAGTAGTCAATACCAGTATACCTTACAACGTCCCATGCGTTAATAGACTTGTCAGATCTCTTACAAGACTTTCGTACTGTGCGGCGATTAATATCGTGTTTTCTCACATCTTGCGGGATACCTTAAGTTCTGAAGTTATTTGTGTATAAGTTATAAGTATGTATAAGTAAATATACATACTTGCTTCCTACTTAAAGTTGGTTTGAATAGCCTAAAAAAGTGTAACATTTTTCATAAATATGTAATTAGTTTGAGGAAGACATAAACTATTATTAAAACTGTTGTTTTCGGAAGCTGGTCAGAAGTCGTAGTCCCCGTGTTACTCGTTGAATGCGATGAGCAAAGATATGATCTCTAGTTTAAAATTCAAATAATTTGAATAAATTATTTTTATTTTTTATAACTCAATTCAATGTTATATAAAATTATATTTTATTCTTAAATTAAGATTTTGGTAATTTGTTTTTTGATTTTTGCAATTGAACATCTAAAAATAATACTATTTGACGTTATATACTACGTTATACTACGTTATAGAGAAATCGCACACTTAATCTTGGCGCTGTGGGACAGCGTCTGACCTGTAATCACGTTTTGTTGTGGGTTCAATTCTATTCGGAGAAATGATTATATTTTCATTTCTCTGCCCTGGCTAGTAAGGCAAAGCGCGCAAAGCCCGCAAAGTACGACGAAATATGGACAACTGAGTTTCTTGACACAAGGTTTTCTCTGACTACCCAGCCATGCGGGATATACATCTTTAAATTTTACTCAATGCTAGTATTTTAGTATAAAATGCACTATAACTTCACTTTATTAAAAGCTTCAAGTACGTGTATACGAGTATATAGTTTTCCACGCAAACTGGTTAGATAGTATACCTACTGTATATTTATGATGCATTTTTATTTGATAGCTGTTACTTTGCTAACTTAAGAAAAGCTTATTAGATAATATTGATTTTACCATAAGTGTTTTTCATTGCAATGAAAAATTCTCCGAATCCTATTATGTTTTTCAAATTCGCCCCAGAATTTGGTAATTTGCCATATATTTATATAAACATAGAAGCGCCATTGTAGTGCTCCTAACGTGGTACTTGGTTCAAATACCATTCGTGGTAATTATTATATCTAAGATATAGAAGTTTTCACGTTCTTCTAAGGTAATGTACGGCGCTCGCTTCCCACCACACAGTTTCACACAGTTTTTCCATTCTAAATAGACTGAGAGTGGGAAAGAAACGGAAATATCAATAATTTCTTAAAACAAAATTTATAAATATGTAAAATAAATGCGATTAGTTGTTGGTTCGATTCCCACTCTGCGGAAATATCTCAAATTCAGACAAAAAGTGGAAAATGGAGTGTCGATAGTGGGTCCCGGCCCTGCTTTGCGGAAAAAGCGTAAACGTGAGCTGGAAAGAAAAAAAACTAGTTAAAGCAAATTTAATAGGGTATTTTAAGTAGTTAACTTTATAGTATATAAACCATTTGCACGAAACTCGTATAGTTAAAAAGATGGACCGTAGAGCAAAATAAAACTAGTAGTTGTCAAGAGTGTATTTTGCATGTAATAAGATCATCAGATATCGTAAAGACGCCTAAATGCAAACGCGAAAGTTGTGGGTTCGATTCCCACTCAACTGATAAGACTAAGCGCTGCGTTGAGCTTATTTTTCCTAAAACAGAGATTTCAAATAAATTTAAAAATAACTAGCCACTCGATACAGTGGAAATTGAAGCTAACGTTCTCCCAATGAGCCACAATGGCTTATTTATTTATTTGATCCACTAAAATTTGTTTACACGGTACATACATAAAAAAGTACCATAGTAAACGGAACTTAATCTAAGTGTAACAAACACTTACAGGCGGATACAGCATGCAAGATATAAAAAAACATAATGAGCTCCCAAGTGCTTCATCATTATAAAAGTTGTAAAATATAACACAATATATGAATTGACTATAATCTATCATCCAAAACCAAAATATCGGCTGTTAGTTTACTCACAAAGCTTCATATGACAATAGTCATGGGAACTGGCACATCCACGCCTTTCCATTTAATTGGCCACTGTGCAGTGTGCAGGCATACAGCGCGTCATTGAGCCGTATAGACCTAGCCTGTTTTTGTGTATACGTTTATATATATTTGTTTTTTTTTTATATTGTGTATTATTTGAGATAAGCAACGATTATAAAAAATATTGTGGTATACTCCTCGTTTTATATAATATAATGATAGCTAAGGGCTAATTCATGTCTCTAAGTGCGGATCTAAGACTCACTACGACATAAAGGTTCTTGTTAAGTTATTAGATGTAAATGTTACAGTTAAAGTCAGTTTTTAGATAAAACGCTTTTTTTCTCGTTTGAAGTAATTTTTACTAGATACCCTTGTTAAAATTAGAATTAAATAATGCTAAGAATTAAATATCCAATAAAATTAGTTTTTAATAGGCAAATATAGTTTTTCCTAAATGAGTCAGTTAAATTATTTCACACTGAATAAATCAAAATTACATTATAAGTATATTTTAATTTAGCTGATTCTCTAGTGATTTAAAGTATTTTAAACTAAAATTGGCGTTTCTTTGTGTAAGATGAATATACGCGATTAGTCCGGTTAAAATAGTCTCATTTCTATCGTAACGTAAGGAAGGAGAAGGTATGCTAGATATATTACTAAATATTTACTACAAAAAAAAATTAAACATTGTCTAAAGCTCATTTAGTAATTAAAAGTTAGTTCGTACGGTACGTAATGTCGTTTTTTTAGTAATGAAATAAATCTAATACAATTTGAAATAAAATCTTAAATATAATTATTTACTAAATATCTTCGTTGTCCTTGTACTGAAAAAGACATCAGATTCATGTTATAAAAATTATTGTATTGTAGATGGATTTGGAAGGAGTGTAAATTTTCATGCAAATCGGACGTTAAGAAGTGGGTCAAAATAGACTTACAACATTTATTGATTCTTAATAATTCTTCATACTTTTTTCCCCATAGAACAGTAGGCATAGTGTCAAGACACTCCGTTTTTCACTTGCCACCTGAATCCAAGACATTGCGTGTTGAGTGGTGGAACTCAACGCCACGCTTTGTCTTGTCACCAGAGCGAAAGAATGAAAATAATTTCAATATAACTACTCTCCTAAGTAAGAATCGAACCCACAACCATTGCGTTTTCAGTCAGAGCTTTCACACTTATACATACATAAATAAATGAAGTTGATGCTAATAAAAGCGTGTCGAAAATGGAGTTAACTTTTGATATGATATTTTGTTAATTAAGTAAACATGAAAAATAAATATATTAAAGTGTAATGTATGCGTAAAGCGAATGACATGCATTTATTCATGGTGATAGCGAGGTAAGGCAATTTTCCTGTATCATACACACCACTTCCGTTCTACAAAAGCTTAAAGTCTTTTTAAGTTGCTATTTAGTAATAGGTACTTATGAAACTAATTATAATCAATAAAAGCATTGTTTGCTTCCACAATCAAATATGTAATATTTCTTTAATGTTGTAGTAAAAAATAGACTAGAGAATAGAGTGACTTTTGTGCAAAAAATTTATGCGTAAAGATAAAAAAAACTTAGCATTTTTTATTATAATAATAGCGATCTACTTTTCGGCTTCGCTTTGCTGTTTCGTATTTTCGGCGGCCTTTTCGTAAAACATTTAAATTTCTGGAAAAAACATAAAAAAAATATGAGTTTCTCCTGTTTGTAGCCTATCAATTTTAAATCTCGAAACCCTCAAATATCTCTATATACAATTTCATCACAACAGGTGCAGCCAAACAGGGTTACTTTCGCATTTATAATATTAGTATGGATGTTATAAACATTTAATTGAAAAACGTAAAAAGTGCAATTTGAATCTTGTACTTTTTAGGCACGATTGGGATATTGCATTTGTAAAGATTACCCTACTTTTGGGGTAAACGGGTATTAACTACTGACTAACAGATACATAACCAGTAAGATTATTGCTATGTAAAATTAATTCAACACTATTCTATAGAAATACAAGACAACTGACTTTTAATTACAAAACGAGCTTTAGATCCTGTTTTAATTTTTTCATATTAAAACACAACACCGTGCTATATAATAACATCAGATAACTTAACATAAACTTATATACTGTAGTGAAAGACTATATATGAACCTTACTCAGAGATATCAATTAGCGATTAACTAGCATTATATGGTAATAAATGTACGTCTTAGGCTGTCATCAGACAGTACCATACCAACTCATATTTAAATAATTTTCATGTCCCCTTTCTCGTAAGGCAAAGCACAGTGTGTAGTTCAGCCACTCAACACGCAATGCTTTGAATTCGGACGGAAAGCGGAAAACGGAGTGTTATGACACTAGACTCTCTCTGCCTACTCTGTTTGGTCGTCCTAACAAAGACATCAGGTTCACGCTATAAAATTGTTTTATTGCCATTCAATCCCGAATGTGTACACATTTTCAAGTCCTACCAATTTTATTTGGCATTAAGTGTGTAATTTTTTTTAAATATTACTTATTTTCTTTTATTGCAAACAGACAAATCTGGGGGTTAAAATAAATTTATTAATTTGTTTCAATTACAGATAACAATGTCACCGGATGTAGAAGGCTGTGTCAATAAGGCATTCGAGGGGGTCGACGATGGCTTCCAAACTATCGATCTTCGTAGTAGAAGAGATGATGGTGATAGGGTGAGTGTTAAGTATTGGTTATTTACAAAATTCGTATTACTTTGATGCCATCGTGTAACAGTACAGGACAGTAAAAAAATAAGGCGCTAGGTTCTGCAATATGAAGAAATGATACCAAAATAGTTTCGGTTGACGCCGACGAGGCGAGAAGAATATATTTGCTAAATTAATGAAATTAAAATACTAAATCAAATTGTAAAGGCCATCGTGGCGCAGTGAAACAGTGCCTGACTGTATACACGATTGGTTGTGGGTTCGATTCCCACCCGAATGAATAATTGTATATATAATACTTTCATTTCTCCGCTCTGATACCTAAGACAAAGGGTGGAGACATGCTCAACGGAGTTCGGCCATTCAATACGCTATCTCTATTTCAGCTTGACACTAGGTTCTCTTTGACTACCCAGCTATGCGAGAAAAAGTGAAGCTGTAAAAAAAACAAATTTTGACGCAGTAAGACATTGTCTTATTGGACACGCGATGGTTGTGCATACGATTCCCACTCAGGAGAATAATTATGGATACTGCCAATCAACAAGCCAAGTCTCATTGGTTGAGAGATGCTAATCACATACATATGGGAACATTAATTACCAGTCATTGCAAATTTGAGAGGTGAAACTCTAAGCCGCGCTTTGTCTTACCACCTTTTATTTTAAATTTTATAAATTTTCTTTAAATTAAATTATTATACAAATATGTGTTATCATTTTCTTTTGAATATATTAAACTCACGTCAATTTCGCACGTGCGCAGTACTCGTGCACAGAATACAAATGAACAGACAACTCATTTCACTTTTGACATATATATTATTATTATAATAATTTTTAAAAGTGTTATTAAAGAGTATTTTACTATGTCATTTATTTTATTACCATTTTATTACAGTCATAAACGATGTTAATATTTAATTGTATTTAATATTAGTTGTTAGCAAAAGTATGCTTCTGTAGGCATCTTAGTATTAATTTTTTTTTTCTTTATTTAATTAAAATGGCTGTTAACTTATTAGTATTTGCTTTAATATTAACAATACCGAAAAAATAATTAACGAGCTGGTTCAAATCAGGGACGCTATGGAGATCTGTATCCGTAATCGAAACCATTGGATATCTGAAATAAAAAAAAGTATCCGTGCTAAATAGGTAGCACAATATATTAGGCTCATTCTGTAATTTTTTATTATAATATATGCCTTAAATTTTTTTTGAGGCTATCGTGACCTATTGCGGCATTGTCTTACTGCAAACGCTATTGGTTGTGGGCTCTATGCCTACTCGTTGGAATGATTATATTTAAATTATTTTCATTACTTAGCTCTGGTAGAATACAAAACGCAGCGTTGAGTTCCGCCACTCAATAAGCCATGTCTCAATAGTCAAGTGATAGCACAAGTGATAGAGGCTTAACACTAGGTTCTCTCTGACTCTCCTATTATGTAGGAAAAAGAGTGAAGCTGCTTTCTTTTTCCTATAACTTTTTAAATTTACTTATGAACTTTGCTATTAATTTGTATACATTGTGCTTAAAGTCAATCGAAAATACAAATTTTACGATAATTTACGGTGAATTTATACTTCTTAATGAAATCAATTTGTTATAGTTTTAAAAAAATTCTGTATCGGAAATATGAGAAGTGAATTATTTTTTAAATTGCAGCTTAATAAAGTCATAAATATACAGTGGCATATATTTTTTTCTATTCATATTTATAAAGTCAAAATATTTATTATTTAAATATAAACGCTGCTATTTCGTGTAAAAATATGAATACATTAGGTTTCGAACCTGTTACTTCTAGAATACATCATAGAACGTCTCGTAAACATTCTAACCAATTAAGCTATTCGTTCATAAAGCTCGTCATAATACTCTTATTGATTCTTAAGGATCATAATAATTAATAATTTCGACAAAAAGACAAAACGCTATTTATTAAATATTTTATATTTTAAAATTAAATTTATCCTTTTACTATTGCTAATTTCAATCATAAATTCAATCAATCTTTCAGTTAGTATTGTTAGTATACTAATAATACTAACTGAAAGAATACATTATATATTATTAACATATTTAATTTGAATTAAATTATAATCTTAGTTAAGCTGAAAACATTTAATCTCTGTTAATTTATAATCTATGGTTCCCATGTTTATATACAGTGGCTGGTTACTTGAACCCTCAGTTTCCCGCGTGGGCTCTATTCGGTAGAGACGCTACGTTGCTCTCCCATAGAATCGAAACTTTTCTCGTACGTAAATGAAAAGCTTAGTGAAAATAATGTTTTAAATTAAATTACCTATTTAGAGTGTCATCTGGGTGTGAAAGAAATGGTATTTAATTGTTTTTATTTCATTAATTTAAATAATGTTGATTTTTGTATCAAATACTATTTAGGCATATGGTATAAGTAAAATTAAAAGAACGGAGTGTCTCAACACTACGATCTAGAGAGATCAGATCAGGGTAGGCAGAGGCCTACCCTGCTATGTGGGAAAAAGAGAGAAGCTGTACAAGAAAACAATAAGCCGTGCTTTAAGTAAATGTATATTAAGTACTTAATTTGTCCCTTTTATTAATTTTGTAAGTAAGTAAATTCGAAAATTATATTATATAATACAAAATATATACTAACGAACATTTTTTTTAAAGACAATAACAAAATTTAAAAAAATATATTAATAATAGAATTTGTTTTTCTATTTACCAACTTAGATACCTGAATCTAACAATAACCCAAAAACCTACTTATTTTATAAATATTATATTAAAGCTAATTTCTTGGCAAGTTTAATGTTACAAACATCAGATTCTATTAAGTAACATATATAGGCTACCTACTAATCGCATAAGTGTAGTTTTATGTAATGCCCAAATAAAAATATCTATACGAATAAATATAATTGAAGTGTCTGCTTGTAATGTTAAAATAAAAGCCTTTTAATAAATGAGAGTCTTAAAGTATTACTAAAAAAGAGGGTCCAAAGTTTTTGCTTCGTGTATTAATATAATTTTATATCGCGTATTAATTCCATATTTTAAAACATTTCAAGCTGTCTGAAACACGAAAAGCATTTTTCATATGTTCATGAACGGGAGGTTTAGCTGTCCGAACGCTTGGACGATTTCTAAGAGGGCGGGGTCGACTCCACTATGTTTAAAAATGTAATACGTTTTGTAAAATTATAATTCCATATTTATTAATTAATAATTAAACACAATATATATATAAATACAATTATAATTTTAATAACAAACAATGATACAGCTATAAATAATGTTGTGATAATTGTAATAAGGAATAAATATTATCATATTGTTGAAGCCAGTGATGCTCATTGTGTCAAAGTTTATACACAGTATCGGATTTAATTCTTATTTGGGGTAATTATGTGGAGTGATTGGCGGAACTCAACGGCGCGCTTTGTCTCGAGAGGGCGGGCGGTTAAATGAATATAAATAGAACGTAGGCCAGAAAAAGCAGAATGACGTTGATTTTGATCCTTAGGGAAGATTTTTAATGTCTAATGCACAATTGGTTTTAAATTTTCCTCTTATTTTAATAAGCGAAAACTGCTAAAAATAAGTTGTTTAAAGTTCAAATAGTTTTTACAAATTTATTCAATTTAATAAGGTTCATTCAGTCTAACGGAGAAAATACATAAAATATTTTAAATATACGCTTTGCCTCAACTAGAACTCCAACCTTCAACCCTCTCAGTTACACATGCACCGACTGCGCGACGGCGTCATATCGTAGTTTATCATATTAATAGAATTATTAAGATGATTAGTTTATAGTATTATATAAATTTTACTTTATGTCATCATGTAATAACTGTTATGAGTTTATTTTCCATCTGAACCTTAGTCTTAACAGATAAAATCTCGAGTAAATACTAGTTAGACCTAGAATGGGTAAATATAATATAACCTATCAAGATATCACGACTATAAAACATCTATATAGATAAAGACATATTTAGAAAACGTATAAAAATTTGAACTCATCGGGATTTAAACCCACGCCTCTTGAATCTTCTAAATATGTCTTTTTTCAATTTCCTAAGTGTCCGAATATCTAATAATCTTTAAAAAATGTTAAAAATATCTATATAGATACATTCTATTCTGGTGGAAAGTTAAAGACTTCTTGCTGGACGGTAAAATACGTGAAACTAAAAAATACCCGAACCTGTGGGTTCAAAAGGGGTGTCTTTTAGACATGCCCAACTGATCCAAAATTGTTATAAATAATTGTGCAGATAAATTTATTTTGAAGGCTGTAGGCGTAATGTCATTGTACGACAGGTCAAATAGCTAACTGAACTCTATATTTACTGATCGAGGCCTCCGGATACGTATAATAATAATTATTATTGATTGTTTTGTACCGTGTTTCATTTATAATTCATCAATTATAAGTTTAAATCCATTTTTATATAGAATATATGCACCATCGTGGCATAGCGGCTGACTGTAATCGCGGTTGGTTTTGGGTTCGATTCCCACTCGGAGAAGTGTTCGTAATTTAATTATTTTCATTTCATCGCTCTGGTGCATAACAAAACCTGCGTTGAAGTCCGCTGCTTAACACGCAATATGTCCAATTTGGGCAGAAAGTGGAGAAAGTAGAGAGTGTCTTGACACTAGGTTTAAATCAAAAAGAAAAGACAAAATACTAATTATTTTGTATTAATCATATCAATAAAAAAATGGCAACTGTTGCAATTTCTGATAGGCGATCATATGTTTAGTTAGAAAACGTTTAAAAAATTGAAAACCGCCCCAGCGCTCTGACGGCTAAGCCATGCGTTCTGGTGAACGCAGTGGATGGGAACAGAGCGACGGCGTTCAAATTTTTATACGTTTTCTAAATATATGTTACTCAACATCCTAAGTGTGTGAATAACACTTTAAAAACAATGTTAAAAATAAAAGGCGTTCGAGGCGCATACCTAATATTTGATTCTGCCTTGCCGGTTCAATCTGGTAGATGAGTGAACTTGTAATAATATATTGCAATTGTTTTATTAAAGGTGTTGAAAATGAAATCACATATAATTTAGGAAAAAATATTATAAAATAGTAATATAATGTAGCTTTTTGCGCTTATATCAAGTTCAAATCAATTAAGAAAATATTTTACTATCAATTAAATTTTTCGACGATATTTGTGGGTCAAAATACCTTTGCAAGATTAGAGAATCTTATTCTAGAAACAGTTCAAACTAATAAAGCTTGTAGAAAATTAAATGAACCCTGATCTAAAATTCTACTAAGCTAATTCACAAGGATGGCGTATTAAAATAACTATACATATAAAATAACGCTATTCAATAGCCTACTAAATGCAATTACTGATAATCTTATTCCCTATAATAGCCAAGTTTGTAACTCAGTCACGTTTCTTTACTAAAATTAATGAGGTACTTTAAATAGTAGCGATTTCTACGAGCTTTGTAGAACTACCATATGAACTACAAAAAATATTTTTAAATAACTTCTGTTAGTATAATATTAAAGGAGAGAGAGGAGGCCAGGGTAGTCAGAGAGAACGTCAAGACACTCGTTCTTCACTTTCTATCCGAAATAGAGACATTGCGTGTTGAGTGGAGAAACTCAACGCCACGCTTTCTCTTAGGTACTAAAGCAAAGAAATTATTATATTTTAAATGTAATAATTTTGAATTGACTGAAGTGAAAGTTATTGTGTACAACTAAAAAAATGTTCGTTTAGCTCGAGGAAGACAAAACACAAGTGCTGGGAGCCTGCCGCCGACGCAATATGTCTAAATGCTTTTCAATCAAATGGAGCAAATGTCTAGACTTCTTATTTATATTCTATTATCTATAGAGTTAAAAAACGATGAGAATATAGCGATCTATACATTTCACGACAGTTTATATATATATATATATATATATATATATATAGCAGCATATATATATATATATATATATATATATATATATATATATATATATATATATATATATATATATATATATATATTTATTGAAATTCTTTTAACTCACGTCTAAATAAAACTTGCATTAATTTAATGTCAATTAAATACTCATTGTTGAATGCGATTGTAAAATGATACGAAACGTTATTATTAAATTATATTAACAATTAAATAAAGATTTAGTTTGAAGCTTGGTATTTACGGAAAACGTATAATTTAAAATACGGAATGCTATACGGAAAAAACATGAAGTTGGAAAAAGAAAGAGAATGTAATCGATTTCGATCAACTTGCTTATGAAGCTAGGGGGTTCAATTCCTCCGAGAAGTCCTTATATTTTAAGGTTATTGTCCTGCGTCATAATGCGGATATTTATTTACATATTAAGTGTTGTTATTTGTATAAAACGGTACAGTTTTGTATTTAAGGAAGGTAACTTTATACGTCTCGTAACATAATACTTAAGTAAACACAGTTTCTAAGAAAGAACGGCACACTGATACTGTATAGACCAGAAATTGCCAATAAAATGACTTACATAAAAAAAACCAAGTCACGTGTATTACATATATACGTTAAGTTATTACTTTGTTTTGATTATAAGTGAATTTGCGTTATTGTAATCAAGAACGATGATGTCGCAGGTTCGAATCTTTTAAGAACTTTATTTAAAAAATATTGAATGCTGCAACTTTTGTTATTAGGTCGTTCTCGTCATTTTCTTTAATATATATTTGTATAGTTTTGTAAAATTGGCTAGATAAGAAAGCGCGGGTTGAAAACATAAGTTCTTTTTCTTGTTTGCATTTTTAAAATTAAACACCGCAAATACAACCAAAAATATATTCTTAATGGGTGGAATGTCAAGATTCGTGTGGATGTCTTTCTGCATTATACAATACAATACAGACGGGTACTCTTAATATTTTCTTTTATCAGTCAGCTTCATGCTTTCGCCCGCGTTACCACTCCGTTCTCAACGTTCCGCTGGAAATTGAGGCATTGCATATTGAGTGGCGGAACTCAACGCCACGCTTTTTCTTCGGTAGCAGTGTGTAGCTGAAATAATATTTTAAATAATATAATAATTAATTATAATAATTCCCCCGAATTAGATTGAACCCACAATCAATCGCATTCACAGTGAGACAGCGCCACACAGCGCCACAATGACCTCAAGCATGTACTTGAATTATTTTTACTGCAGTTAATCTAGTTTTTGCTTCCTTTAAGTCTTAGACACTAAAAATATTTAATTAAAAAATTGTATAAATATGATTCACATCTAATTCGCCGCGCCCACTACATCCCTGTTACGCGAGACAGCTTGTGATTTACGGTAAATACTAATAAATACCAATAAATTACATTGAAATTGGAAGGTATTACGTTTTTTGTTTTTAAATTCTTTTAATAGCTTTAATGGATTTTGCTTCTATAGCATTATAGTCAGAGAGAACCTATTTGCAAGACACGTTCAGTAACGGAGTACGTTTTGTTGTCTGTAAATATAAATATTATCAATCCCTTGAGTGGGAACCGAACCCACAGCCAACACGACAAGCAAACGATGCCACACTTCAACACGATATCCTCTAACTGGCTCTCTTTTAAATAATTCAATCTTAATAAAGAGATATAAATTTCTGTGAAAAATGAAATATACTTAAAATGACGCCACTGTGGCAAATTATTAACATGTTTGCACGTTTAAAGCCCGTTACTTTTATCATATAGCTTATCTTATTATGTTAGTTTTGATTCTGAAGTGTTTTTAGATTTATTAATAGTAATTAGTTATGTTCATAGTTTAAAAATATCGAATATTTTACTATGCATTTTGATAGGTAGAAACAAGTCAAGTAATATATACTACATCACTACTCTCCCCACTTCCCGCTCACTCGAGATATCGCATGCTTTATACTTCGTTTCTAGAGACTTGAAAAATATATTATTATAATATGAATACTAGGAACACAAACTTAAAAGACATCGTGGCGCTGAGGGACAACCTCTGACTGTAAACGCGATTGGTTGTGGATTCGATTTCCACTTGGAGAAATACTTATTTTAATTTCTCCACTCCGGTACCTAAAATAAAACCCGGCGTTGAGTTCGGCACTAAATCAAAGTGGAGAAGCGGAGTGACTTGACACTAGGTTCTCTCCTGACCCTAACACTAAAAAAAGCGAAGCTGGATATAATAACTTTAAAAAACTTATTTTTCGTCACAACTGTATGAAATTTCACACAGTTAAAATTCCTATGAAGAACAATTGCAGAAAGCTGATATTTATTTTATAATTGTGCATCAGAAATATAATAACTTAATAAAGTAAACATTACACACAATACCATGCACCTATTTGAAATGCAGTTTAGTGTAAAGTGACACAAACGTTGCTATGGCAACGCGTATGTCAGGCGTCAACTGAGCCACTAGTACCTAAATATAAATATACCTACATACCCGTATATTGAATTTGAACCAACGACCATCGCTTTAAATCCAACTTGTCTTCTACTTTCCCTACTATGTTTAACCATATCAGTATGTGCTATAATGTTTTAAAGATAAAAAGCTCCTTGAAGCTTGTACAGACGGTAATTTTATTATAATATATATCCGCTTCTTAAACTTTATTGAGAGGTACTTGAATTCTTACAGTGGGGGCTTATTATGTAGCGCATTAAATCTTGATCTAAATAGAATATGACAAAATTATTAGTTCCGGCGCTTTGTTGGTTTAATACACTTTAAATTGGTAACAGAAGGAGATGTTTTAATATAGGAATAATATAGGCACCATAGTGGCTCAGTTGGAATGTTATTGTACGTGATGTTTGTGGGTTCGATTCTCCGGGTATGTAGTACCAAAATGTCATATATAAGTGAAAATAATTTTGCACACATTTTATATTTATTTAATATTTGCAAATGGACTTCTACAGGCGAAATTAATTTGATTACATTTTTATATGTATCATTGCTTATTAGAAAGAAAAATTAAGTTAGTACAAAATTGAAATTAAAAACATTTTAACACTTATACAATATTTTTTTCTCACTATCCTGGCGATCCCGGTAAAGACACAGACTTTGAAAGTATTGTTTTGTTATGGAATATCGAAAGGTGTATAAATTGTATAGCTAATCAGTACGTAAGTGGATCGAAATGGCGTTGCTAGACTTTCTTCCGTACAACGTGCACATTTACATATTTTAATCCTATAGTAGTAATAATATATAGTTTGTAATAATATATTTATTTAATTAGGCCGACAGAGCCGACTGGACTGAGAGAGACCTTAGATGCGGTTGGGGAGTTCTACGACCAGCTTGGCTGCAAAGATTTCGAACGGCGAAATGGGCACTATTTTGGCTATGCTGGGCCGGTGCTATACAAGGTAAGCCTTTTTTTTCAATATTTTTTTTATTTTAAATTTTATTTTGACAAAATAGCTATCTATAATAGTAAAAAAAAAACATATTTACGCAAAAGCAATTACTGGGGATATGCAAACACTAATAGAATATGAAATTATGATATTTTAAATTTTTGTCTAGCTGTTTGTCTATAACTATAAGCGCATATCTTCGTAGTTACTTGACTGATTTAAATAAAACTTTTTTTGGTGTATACCTTTTAAGCCTGGTCAGGGCTTAGAAGGCAATTGATTTCGAAGATTCCACTCTTCGAAATCCTGATGTAGAATATCTTAAGTAATATGGAAATGGCACATTAATAAAAAGTGTTAAACGTAATGCACATTATATATTGACATATGAAAATGAAAAATCTGGTCCATCTAATGAAAAGCTATATAAGTCCAGCTAAACTGCAACATATAACAAAATACCACCTTAGAAAAAAAATATCAACGTGATGCGCATTTGCCGTGGACATATAAAAATTCAAAATACAGAACAGCTGGTCAAGAAGATAGTCTAAACGTAACAAAACCTGTTCAACGTGATAGGCATTTTCCATTTTCATGTAACAATTAAAGGTCTGAAAAATCTGACAAAGAACCATGATAGATCAGCTGAACTATAAAAAACAAGTAAATGGCACATTAGTAAGAGTTGTACAATATGGTGGACAGTTTTCATTTACAAATAAAAATTATTCATCTTTGCGGCCATCGGGACACAGGGGGATACGTCTGGCAGAAAACGCGATGGTTGTGGGTTTGATTCCTACTTCAGAGAATGATTATATTTGTATTGTTTTTATTTTTTCTCTCTGGTATGACAAATGGGCGTTGATCCCTAAAAACAGAAATTTCAGTATTTAATAAGCAATGTCTCGCTAAGCGTGAAGCTGAAAGAAATAAAATCGCCTTATATGAAAGACTTAGAGACAAAAATAATATCATTATAAAAAAATATTATAATTTCGGGTCAGTTTTAAAGCAAACATATATATAGTAAATGGAAGTAACGCATACTATTATAATATTATAAATGCAAAAGAAGCTGTCTGTCTGAACCGCTGAACCAATTGTGATGAAATGTTACATAGATATACTTGAGGGTCCAAAGATAAACATAGGCTATTCTCCCATTTCTTTTAGTTTCTCCAGGAATTTAATTGTTACGTAAAAGACACCAAAACACGAAATAACTATATTTCATGCGGGCAATGCCGCGAGCTGGTCGCTAGTATTTAATATAGCAGGCGTCTTGCTTAGCAGTATAAACACGATTAGTTTTTGATTCAATTCCCACTCCGTGAGAATGTTTATATTTTAATTATTGGTAAAACAAAGCGCGGCGTTGAATTTTGCCACTTAATACGCAAAGCTTAAAATCGAGATAGAGAACGGAGTATCTGAGTAGACACTAGCTTTCTCTGTGTAGCCTGTTATGCGGAAAATAGCGTGGACCAAAAAAGCTTTATGACAAATTTATTTTGGTTTATGTGAAATATATTATTTCTTAATCAGCTAAAAGTTTCTATGTACGAGCGTGATAAAAAAATATAATTTTAATATTATTCCATTCATCGAATGCATATCAATTTTAATATAAAAAAATATAGCTATTAATGTCAAAGTTATTACAGTACAAAAGATTAGAAAAAGTAAGTTACTACGCTTCACGCGCAAATAGTTACCGATTAATGATAGTCACGGAAGTCGTATGATAATATAAAGCTAATGCTACATATGTGGTATTTAAATTAATATCGAATTTAGAAGTACAAAGTATATTCAATAGCTTTCCATAATTGTATACATTTTATGATAGGGGGAGGCATCGATAGCTGAATATAGACATCTGATTGTAGGCGCGGTTGGTTGTAGGCTAAATTCCCACTCGTCAGTTTTAAACGTAGCCGGAAATGCAGCCACGCCTTTGGGTAGCCGTCTAATACGTACCTAACTTACATAAAATGTTAAAACACAAAATAATCAAATTTTGAATAGACTTTAATTAGTTTTTATAATTACCACAAATTTAAAAAGAAAGTCTAAAAATAAATCTTACGTAATTTCGTAAAAAAAATAAATAAATTTTCCTTTAAATAGACGCAACTTTACGTTTCTCAAACAATTATGCGGCAATCCACATTTTGTATTGCATACAACACACGATGTATGTAATGCAAATGTGTGATGTTTAGCGTATTAGACATATGTGCCAGTCTTAAAAATGCACGTGGTATTCTTGTATGAGTTATCGAATAGAAACCAATGTAGAATTGAATTAAAAAAAACTACAACTACTCTTGACCTACTTCGGGGCGAGAAATGCGTGTTAGTGACCAAATATGTTGAAAATTGGGTTGAATGTCTGACGACTTAATGTGTCCGTACTCAAGAGTGAATAATGATTGATATATGTCCGGGTAATATTTAAAAAAAAAGTGTAATTAATTAACTTAATTTAATGCAAATTCTTAAAAAGACTGAGTTATCACCTTTTAGGTTAACTCTGCCTAAATCACAAAAAAACAAGACACGTTTTAATTTGGAGACAAATGACAAACTTTATGGGAGATGAACGCGATTAGTTGTGGATTCGATTCCTACTCGGAGAAAAGATTATTTTTAGATTATTTTCATTTCTCCGCTCTGGTAATAAGCGCGCGCGGTGTTGAATTCCGCTATTCAACTCTCAATGTCTCCAATTCGGGCGGAAAGTGGAGGATTGAAGATCTTGACACTAGGTACTCTTTGCAACAAGGAAATTATAAATAAACTGAAAAAAAATGAACACTTTTCATATCATAAAAAGATATAAAACGGTGAACCTAATAAAGAAATACGGTAAGCGTCGACACAGACTACGTGCCGTAACAAAATTCACGCGTGATTTATTCACAGAATTAAACTCGCGATTCAATTATGAGGCAACATTTACGGGATTACGCAAATTCTTATATATTTCGTAGGTACAAAGATTTTAATAAACAAAGTGAATGTGGACTTTTTTAATTGTTTATTTATTAGAAGATATGTATGTATATCAGAAAGGATTTTAGATACATGTGTATATTGTTACACTTGTAATTAATTAATTAATTAATTATTAGGTACTAACGACCCGCTTGCGGATACCCCTAAGTAAACTACACAACTAAACCTGGAAAACCAAAATGCAATAGTCAAAACTGCGCTTAAATCGGTTGAGCCGGTTCTGAGGTTAGCGTTCAAAAACGCACAGGCAAACAGATAAACATACAAACAGGAAAGAAAATTAAAAATGAGTTTTTTGAATTCTATCACATTGATATATTTATTTATTTTTCATATATTTTCCATTTACAGACATTGTTCAGTTTCATTTTTATTATATGTGTAAATAAATATATACGTAAATGCAACAAGCATCTGCAACTGTATCTAATGTGTTAAAGAAAATGTCGTTTATAAATTTTTAAACTTCAACATATCCTATTAATTATTTTTACAATTTTCGCTTTTCCACTGAACTCAAGACGTTGCGTTTAGAGTGACGGAACTCAACACTGCACCCTGTTTTACTAAAGCGGCACTTATAATATCTGTATGGTTTGCCAAACCCATTCAGTTCTGGCATATTTATTTAACACATATATACGTACAAGCTTACATTACACGTGTATGTATAAAATTTTACAACACCGTTGTTATTTTTCCTGCTTTCTTATTCTTACGTTAGTTGCTTACAATCTCTTTCCTTTACTATTATAAAAATATAAGGTATAATGTATATATAGTTTAAAAAAGGAATTCTTGAAAGTTTTTAAGACCTTATAGATTGATATAAGAAGGAATTTGAATACAATCACAAGAAATTGATCTTTTTGACGTTTCTGTCGCAAATTTGTTCTATTTAACAATAAATTAATTTTTAAAATTTTCATTTCATACATTTTCGTCTCGATTTTAAGCGGAAAGTGCAGAACGGAGTGTCTTGACACTAAATTATTTCTGACCCTGCGGGAACAAGCGTGAAAATGCGAAAAAAGGGATATAGTTTTCAACTATGTAGTGTTAAAAAATTTAATTTGTTACGTTAAAGAATGAAAAATTGAAAACCTTTATATTAATCTAAGTTAATCAAAGTTACCAACTGTATTAAATACAAAATAGCATAGCATTTAGCATCTCAACAGCTGGGTTCAAGCACTCGAAATAAGCAAGTATTCCCATAATTTCCCATGGGCACTGATACCAACCGAGCTTGTAACGCGAGCTTTATTTATGTAATATATCTTGATTATCACTTAATACTCTTAACATTATATTTGTTTCTATAAGGTTAGTATTTTAAGGAAAAATTAAAGCAATAAGGTTTTTTGTTTTAGTAATGTTTACACATTTAAAAAAACTGTTTTAAATAAATTAAGCAGCTGTGTGTAGTCTCACTTCCAAAGTGAATCTATCTGCGACCACGGAAGTCCGTGGTACTTAAGTTATTTAAGTTTTCGTTCATTGGGTTTCCTAAAATGGGAAACATTTTTAGAAACCCTATAATAATTTGAACGCAGCGGAATTCAAACTCGCGTCTCTTGGAAACCGCCCTAGCGCTCTGACCACTAAACACTAATTTCCAAAAAATATATTCTAAATTGTATTTTCGAATAATCAAAATATACACGATGTGTTAGGGTTCAAACAGTTTCAATCAAAAAATTAATTAATTAAAAATTAAGGCAAATTCTTGGTATCTGCATATCATGCATTGTGACACGTTGGACGGCTCTCCTCGAAGTCTTTATTTTGAATATCTGAATTTATACCCATCCGGTTTCAAATGTGCCATGGTGCACAGTGGCGTGGTGCGTCTGGAAGCGCGTGTGGTTGTCCGTTCGATTCTCACTCGGGAAAATAATGATATTTAAACTATTTTTATTTCTCCGCTCTGATAAAACAATGCGCGGCATTGAGTACCGCTACTCAATACGCAATGTCTCGAACCTCCACCTATGTCTATATAGACGAGTTCATAAATCATAAATACTTGTGTAGTTAATTTTGTAAAATGTTATGTTGTATTTTTTGTAATATTACCAATCTTGCGGAAGCATGAAAAATAGAGCTTTTAAAAACCCAAAAGCTTAATGGAGGATTCAATGTTTTTATATTAGCCACAACCGTAACATTCGAAACCCATTAGTTTTGTGCTACCATTGTGTGTTTGGAATCGCGATATAGAATTACTGAAAGTGATAAGAAAAAAAAATTATAAAAATATAAACAAGTACCTATTTCTTGTACTCGTGCTGAGGACATAATATAAAAAAGAAGAGAAACTTTTATATCACGTTTTACGAAAATGAAGCTTGGCGTGTTCACATAAATAAAGCTATGTAAATGCTATGAAGTAACGTCATCACGGCCAAACCGCTAAACCGATTGTGATAAAATTTCATATCTCTATATGAATCTCTATACTAGCTACTTTTTTCTCCCATTTTGTGTTTTCCAGGAATTTCATTTCATTGTCTTACAAAAAGGCTGCCGAAAATAAAAAACAGCTTTAGTTTCCGCGAGCGGGTCGCTAGTAAAGAATTAGTGCAGAAAGCAGATATATTATACAAAGCATGTGACACACTGACATTACATGTGTGTGTCCAAAAAAATTTAGTGGCGACATCTATCAATATAATCGAACCCAAAACAATGGTTTTCAATTTTCATTTCTGTTTGTCTGTGTGTTTGTGCACGCTCATCTCAGAAACGGCTTTACCGATTTAAATGCAGTGTTGCCAGTTGTGTTTATTTTATTTCAATCGGTTATAACCATTAAAACTATAAATGTAAGCAAACTTGATTTAAGTTAGAACGTGAGAGGGGCGAAAATACAAAATAGTTTACTCATATTGTTTACACAGCCGAAGCCGCGAGCTAGTAATAGCTAGGTCGCTAGTATATAATAAACAAGAATATATTTTACAACGATAACTTTATTATTATTTTTAGTAACTAATATAAGAAACCATAAGTACTTTAAGTTTTTGGCCATACGTGTGTGATAAATAACATTTCAATAAATGCTATGTCGCAACTTAAACTTCAAGTTGCATTTATAAAATTAAAAAGCTATGACCTTCTACTATGTACCTGTACAATAAATTTACACATTTATATAAAATAATAAAAACTGGTCTTAATTCTAAATGACAAACAGATAATACTATTTTGTTGTTTATTTTTTCCTTAGATAGTTTTATTTGTTGCAAAAAAGGTGGTACTTAATATAATTATTAAGACTTTTCTGACATCTGATATGATTGATATCTTTCTGATATGACTGTATTTAATTTTTCATCAGACAGACAATAAATCAATCAGACAGACAATGTGCTGTTAACCACCTAAAGTAATATCTTCAATTAATAAGATAACATGTTAACTTTACTATAATTTTTTAAATTATTTTATTTTGCCTTTACACATCTTTAATTATTACAACTCTGTGGAAGTAGAAATTGAATGACATATGTCACAATATATTAAGTAAAACTTTAATTTCTATATGACTAAACTACGCTAAAAAAACTAAATTTTTTTAGTTTTTTTTTAATTATTTTATACGTACAATAAGTTACTTCTATATTGTTTACATCATGGTAAAGTTGAGCTATAAATTTAGCTTAACTTCGTGTGGAGTTATGGCCGCCAACAGGTGTAAGCGACTTCCTCTATTGTTTTGTTTGCTATATTACTGGCGATTTGTTACCGAATATTATAGTATTACGCTTTTTGCCACAAATCAGGGTAGTCAGAGAGAATCTAGTGTCAAGACACTCCGTTTTCCACTTTCCGCCCAAGTTTGAGACATTGACCTACTCGGATTAGTGATTATATTTATATTATTTTCATTTGTGTGCTGATAAGAGTAAGGTCGGAGTTCAATTTCGCCACTCAACTCGCAATATCTCAAATGCGAGTGGAGAGTGGCGGACGAAGTGTCTTGATACATGGTTCTTTCTGCCTACACTGGTGCTATGTGGGAAAAAGTGTGAAGCTAAAAGAAATATCTTATACTAGATAGTCTTGTAAATTGGGACAAAGGCTGAAATATTTTGATGACATGTGTATATTGTTCTTTAGGTTACCCAAAAATCTGGGGCGCCCTCAAAAGATTGTCAGGAAAATATAAGCCATGCCACGACATCTCCGCGTGATGACTTTTTTCTTTGTTACCGAAATTAGGGCACAACAATCCTCAAAGTGTGATACTTTTTGTATAAAGTACTTATCTATCTTTACTAGAATAAAAAAGTAAACAACAGGAGAGATTTGAATAAAACCTTTTTTGCTGTTTAGCTTTTTGGCCTGGACAGGACTTAATCTCTAATTGGTTTTGAAGACTGGAAAATCTGATGAAGAACCAACGCAGTCCAGCTAAACTATAATAAATAAAAAAATTCCATCGAAGCAAAAAATATTTAACGTGATAAATGAGTGAATGAGTGTGGAAGGTCATTAACTCCACGCAAACGATTTTAGTCAAAAAAAGTAAACTTTTTAAACTATTTTTTTTTGTTTGAACATACCTTTTTGCTTAATACTTTTATTTTATATTTATTAAACTATTTATAATAATAATAAACTACTAAATTTATACGCAATTGCAATGTTTTTGAGTGAATACATCGAATTTTTTTTTTTAATTTAGATGTTTCAATGTCCGTTGGTATAGACAGACCAAACAAAGTGCCGTTAACCACCTAAAGTAATATCTTCAATTAATAAGATAACATGTTAACTTTACTATAATTTTTTAAATTATTTTATTTTGCCTTTACACATCTTTAATCATTAGAACTCTGTGGAAGTAGAAATTGAATGACATATGTCACAATATATTAAGTAAAACTTTAATTTCTATATGACTAAACTACGCTACGAACACAACTTAATAAGGTATTGTAACAAAATAATTAAATTTATTAACGACATTTTACAATTTTCCATCTTCAAACACTAACTAATTAAAGAAAAGTGCAAAACACAAAAAGGGGACGTAATAATAAATATAGCGAGATGACAACAAGTAGTGGGTAGTAGTCAATTGAGCAAAAATTAAATTTCCCCCGCACTGTGGCGCGCCCCACAAATCACGGGTTTATAAAATTAAACGCGGGTGCACGCGCAAACGACTGATAGCCTTGTTAGGGTTGTTTAATAAGTTTCTATATTTTATATTTTTATTAAAAAAATTGTGATACCTCTGCTTTTTGACGAAAATCAGGGAAAATCTAGTGTTAAGGCACTGCATTCTCCATTTCCGCCCTAATTTGAGACACTGCGTTGAATGGTGAAACTCAAAGACGCGCTTTGTCTTATTAGAGTAGACAAATGCAAATAATTTGAATATAAAAACATTTCTCTTAGTTTGAATGAAACTTCACAACCAATCGTATTTATAGACGCTGTCGAACTGCGCGACAATTTTCTTTATTAATTTAGATTACAATAATATTATTCCGATTAATTTAGAGCAGTAATAACAATGTGGCTATAAATAGCTGTAAAATATTTGGCTCGGGGCGACAAGCTTTACAATTGTTTATTACAGCGAGCCAGTAAATTTACATTCATTGCGCGTGCTTATAATAATGTAGCATATTATGTGACAAGTTTTATACAGAATTAAAAATATCTGACAGTATGCGATAGGTTTAGGTTCAAATTGCACTGGAATTATAAATAGACTAAAATAGAACATATTTGACTGTATAATAATAGTTAAGTCTTCCTAAAGATTATCTTATTATATATATAATTAAGATTATATTGGAATTCTTAACTTTTAAAAATTAATTGAGGAAATTTTATAAAAAAAATGTCCATCGGCAAATATTTTTTGTTAAAATATTAAGTGACCGTCCAAATCTACGCTTACTCTATATCCTTAGACATTTAATGAATTCATTCATTCCTATATACATACATACACACAAACATTCATACATATATTATACATATAATATCTTCTAAAAACCAGCATATATATATATACATATAACATCTCTGTCCGCACAACAACTGGAGTTAAAGTTTACAATTCAATATTTGCCAAAAGGAACAAAAATCGCGCTATTTATTGCGTAGTTATTCCGAGCCGGAAATGCCGCCATATTGGAATCAACTTCCGGGGCATTCAGCTATCCCTTAATTGAGTTGTAACCCCCTTACTCCTTTTTGATTCAAGTCTAATAACACTTTTGCTGCTATATATAAATCGTATTAATACGCACAAATTAGATTAAGCCCATTGTGGCGCCGTGGGACAGCGTCTGACTGTAAACACGATGGTTTTGAGTTGGATCCCCACTCAGGGCAACAATTATGTTTAAATTATTTTCATTTACCCGCTCTGGTACAACACAGGCGGCGTTGAGTCCACCACTCTAGAGTTGAGTCCATCACTCGTATTCGGGTAGAAAGTGGGAAACGAAGTGTCGTGACATTAGGTTTTTTTAAGTTTATACAGGAATTTCATTGATTTACGAAAAGGGCCGCCGAAAATACGAAACAGCTATAGTTCACGCGGGCGAAGCGACGAGCGGGTCGCTAGTATTAAATAAAATAAATATTACACGCACCACCATGTGTTTGACAAACACTTTTGTAAAACACGCGTTGCCATGATAACGCATAGTTATCGCGTAAACGGGGCTATTATGCAGTAAAGTGTGAAGATGAAAAAATATAAGTTAAGCTTAATCCAGTGATTTATCTTTTATATGTGTTAGTAACTGTGTTACTAACTACTTCACCCGCGTGGAATTCTGAAATAAAAGTAGCCTAAGCCAAAGTTATTACGTTCGCAGAACAAACAAACAGACAGATAAAAATCTCAAATATCTTATTTTGCTACATGTATCGTGTATACATATATATGCATTTAGCGGTTATTTGGTTATTACACTCACATTACAAACAGACACTCTAATTTGATTTATTTATGTAAATTACTCACTTTTAACTCTAGTCATATAATATTTTTACAGTAAAAACAAAATTAACAATACTCAACAAAAATTTCTAAATACAAAGTACACGTGCATATATTCCTATAGTAATTACTTAAGATAGCCTTCAGTTAAGTACTTATTTACATAAACGAGTATCTGCAGAAGATAACATTGTTGATAAGAAGCAATGCTATAATATATCTAACTTTAATTAGTATAGTGAACTTAAAAATCAACTTGAACACGATGGTCGTGAGTTCATATTCAATTCTGTAGACTATATAAAATAATTATTATATTTTTAAGTAGACGCTATTGTAAATCAGTAGGACAGCACTGTACGTGATGGTAGTGGGTTCGTCAACGTTCAAATGTATAGTCAAAAGATGGGTTATTATACCAGGCGTTATGGATACCAGGCGTGAATAGGATGATAAGTTAAATTTATGATAAGTTATATATATTACATTTTTTTTTTATTCACATACTTAGAATATGAGATTTATATATATATTTTTTTTTTTTTTTTTTTTTTTTTTTTTTTTTTTTTTTTTTTTTTTTTTTTTTTTTTTTTTTTTTTTTTTTTTTTTTTTTTTTTTTTTTTTTTTTTTTTTTTTTTTTTTTTTTTTTTTTTTTTTTTTTTTTTTTTTTTTTTTTTTTTTTTTTTTTTTTTTTTTTTTTTTTTTTTTTTTTTTTTTTTTTTTTTTTTTTTTTTTTTTTTTTTTTTTTTTTTTTTTTTTTTTTTTTTTTTTTTTTTTTTTTTTTTTTTTTTTTTTTTTTTTTTTTTTTTTTTTTTTTTTTTTTTTTTTTTTTTTTTTTTTTTTTTTTTTTTTTTTTTTTTTTTTTTTTTTTTTTTTTTTTTTTTTTTTTTTTTTTTTTTTTTTTTTTTTTTTTTTTTTTTTTTTTTTTTTTTTTTTTTTTTTTTTTTTTTTTTTTTTTTTTTTTTTTTTTTTTTTTTTTTTTTTTTTTTTTTTTTTTTTTTTTTTTTTTTTTTTTTTTTTTTTTTTTTTTTTTTTTTTTTTTTTTTTTTTTTTTTTTTTTTTTTTTTTTTTTTTTTTTTTTTTTTTTTTTTTTTTTTTTTTTTTTTTTTTTTTTTTTTTTTTTTTTTTTTTTTTTTTTTTTTTTTTTTTTTTTTTTTTTTTTTTTTTTTTTTTTTTTTTTTTTTTTTTTTTTTTTTTTTTTTTTTTTTTTTTTTTTTTTTTTTTTTTTTTTTTTTTTTTTTTTTTTTTTTTTTTTTTTTTTTTTTTTTTTTTTTTTTTTTTTTTTTTTTTTTTTTTTTTTTTTTTTTTTTTTTTTTTTTTTTTTTTTTTTTTTTTTTTTTTTTTTTTTTTTTTTTTTTTTTTTTTTTTTTTTTTTTTTTTTTTTTTTTTTTTTTTTTTTTTTTTTTTTTTTTTTTTTTTTTTTTTTTTTTTTTTTTTTTTTTTTTTTTTTTTTTTTTTTTTTTTTTTTTTTTTTTTTTTTTTTTTTTTTTTTTTTTTTTTTTTTTTTTTTTTTTTTTTTTTTTTTTTTTTTTTTTTTTTTTTTTTTTTTTTTTTTTTTTTTTTTTTTTTTTTTTTTTTTTTTTTTTTTTTTTTTTTTTTTTTTTTTTTTTTTTTTTTTTTTTTTTTTTTTTTTTTTTTTTTTTTTTTTTTTTTTTTTTTTTTTTTTTTTTTTTTTTTTTTTTTTTTTTTTTTTTTTTTTTTTTTTTTTTTTTTTTTTTTTTTTTTTTTTTTTTTTTTTTTTTTTTTTTTTTTTTTTTTTTTTTTTTTTTTTTTTTTTTTTTTTTTTTTTTTTTTTTTTTTTTTTTTTTTTTTTTTTTTTTTTTTTTTTTTTTTTTTTTTTTTTTTTTTTTTTTTTTTTTTTTTTTTTTTTTTTTTTTTTTTTTTTTTTTTTTTTTTTTTTTTTTTTTTTTTTTTTTTTTTTTTTTTTTTTTTTTTTTTTTTTTTTTTTTTTTTTTTTTTTTTTTTTTTTTTTTTTTTTTTTTTTTTTTTTTTTTTTTTTTTTTTTTTTTTTTTTTTTTTTTTTTTTTTTTTTTTTTTTTTTTTTTTTTTTTTTTTTTTTTTTTTTTTTTTTTTTTTTTTTTTTTTTTTTTTTTTTTTTTTTTTTTTTTTTTTTTTTTTTTTTTTTTTTTTTTTTTTTTTTTTTTTTTTTTTTTTTTTTTTTTTTTTTTTTTTTTTTTTTTTTTTTTTTTTTTTTTTTTTTTTTTTTTTTTTTTTTTTTTTTTTTTTTTTTTTTTTTTTTTTTTTTTTTTTTTTTTTTTTTTTTTTTTTTTTTTTTTTTTTTTTTTTTTTTTTTTTTTTTTTTTTTTTTTTTTTTTTTTTTTTTTTTTTTTTTTTTTTTTTTTTTTTTTTTTTTTTTTTTTTTTTTTTTTTTTTTTTTTTTTTTTTTTTTTTTTTTTTTTTTTTTTTTTTTTTTTTTTTTTTTTTTTTTTTTTTTTTTTTTTTTTTTTTTTTTTTTTTTTTTTTTTTTTTTTTTTTTTTTTTTTTTTTTTTTTTTTTTTTTTTTTTTTTTTTTTTTTTTTTTTTTTTTTTTTTTTTTTTTTTTTTTTTTTTTTTTTTTTTTTTTTTTTTTTTTTTTTTTTTTTTTTTTTTTTTTTTTTTTTTTTTTTTTTTTTTTTTTTTTTTTTTTTTTTTTTTTTTTTTTTTTTTTTTTTTTTTTTTTTTTTTTTTTTTTTTTTTTTTTTTTTTTTTTTTTTTTTTTTTTTTTTTTTTTTTTTTTTTTTTTTTTTTTTTTTTTTTTTTTTTTTTTTTTTTTTTTTTTTTTTTTTTTTTTTTTTTTTTTTTTTTTTTTTTTTTTTTTTTTTTTTTTTTTTTTTTTTTTTTTTTTTTTTTTTTTTTTTTTTTTTTTTTTTTTTTTTTTTTTTTTTTTTTTTTTTTTTTTTTTTTTTTTTTTTTTTTTTTTTTTTTTTTTTTTTTTTTTTTTTTTTTTTTTTTTTTTTTTTTTTTTTTTTTTTTTTTTTTTTTTTTTTTTTTTTTTTTTTTTTTTTTTTTTTTTTTTTTTTTTTTTTTTTTTTTTTTTTTTTTTTTTTTTTTTTTTTTTTTTTTTTTTTTTTTTTTTTTTTTTTTTTTTTTTTTTTTTTTTTTTTTTTTTTTTTTTTTTTTTTTTTTTTTTTTTTTTTTTTTTTTTTTTTTTTTTTTTTTTTTTTTTTTTTTTTTTTTTTTTTTTTTTTTTTTTTTTTTTTTTTTTTTTTTTTTTTTTTTTTTTTTTTTTTTTTTTTTTTTTTTTTTTTTTTTTTTTTTTTTTTTTTTTTTTTTTTTTTTTTTTTTTTTTTTTTTTTTTTTTTTTTTTTTTTTTTTTTTTTTTTTTTTTTTTTTTTTTTTTTTTTTTTTTTTTTTTTTTTTTTTTTTTTTTTTTTTTTTTTTTTTTTTTTTTTTTTTTTTTTTTTTTTTTTTTTTTTTTTTTTTTTTTTTTTTTTTTTTTTTTTTTTTTTTTTTTTTTTTTTTTTTTTTTTTTTTTTTTTTTTTTTTTTTTTTTTTTTTTTTTTTTTTTTTTTTTTTTTTTTTTTTTTTTTTTTTTTTTTTTTTTTTTTTTTTTAAAAAAAAATGTTCAAATATTAAGAGTGCATGCCCGAAAAATATACATTTTTGATTTGTCAACTTATTCACGCCTGGAAAAGATATAAAAACTGTTGTAAAATATATAAATGAGTTACATTTTCTTCTTAGTTTTAATACAAGTCGTCCATTCGCGAAAACAACAGGTGTTCCCCTTTAGCCCATTTAACTTTGGACATTTTTATAGCCTCCTCTTTCCACTTTTACAGAATGAAACTTTAAGTCTTCAGATAATGCTACTCATTTAAAGCTTCCATCGATTTTAGCTTTACTTTCTTAAAGAATACCTCAAGTAAATTTGATTTTGTCTCAATATTTTGTTTAGAAATTTAAATAGAACACATTGAAATTTTATGTAGAGTTAAAAGAGAAATATAATCTACGAGTCTATTATGTATTCAAATATTTATATATATATACCTATACTAACATTGTAAATACGAAAATTTATGAAAGTAAAGTTCGTATATACAGTATGTTTGTTACTCTTACACGCGAAATCTACTGAACGAATTCGGATGAAACTTTACAGTAATATAGCAGTAGTATAATAGTCATACATCGGAATTGTCTAATTTGCCCACAATATAACGATAAATATCAAGTAAATCGGGAAACATTCTGCAATCTGGTAGCTATCTTGACTAGAAGCTAGTGTACATATTAAAAAAAAATCCAAATTGACCACTTCTTGTAATAATAATAATAATAATATTAGTAATTACTTTTTATTGTGCACCCTAACTTAAAGATACAGACATACAATTAAATTTATATCTTTAAAAACCTAACCAACCGACCTTATCGCTTAGATAGTGATCTCTGCCAACCAAAGGAAATAGCAAACTGAGATAACTACATTATTATATTATAATGTGCTAGTATTTTTTTTTGCATACAAATTTTTACAAATAAATTATTAAATATAAATTCAAGCATTTTTTTAATAACATCTGTGAATTCTGTAGGAATCTGCTCTTAAAGGTTCTGAATCTTGGACAGATTGTGATCGTATAGCTTATTTGGCATAAGCAAATTGGTTATTTAAATATTGCGAGTAACACTTTAAAATATTATTTATGAATTTAGATATCTAGTTACAACATAATCAACATTCTACGAGCTAACTTCTTATTAAGATATGATATTTAGCTGAGTTGGTGAGATTCTCGTTTATAAACCCCAAGAAGTAAGAAAACAACAAACAAAAAGGTGTCAAAACTTCTAAAAAATTAATTAAACTTTGAATTCTTAATCTAAAAAACAAAAGTTTAATGAACCCAGTCTCAGGTGCGAGTTAATAAACGTACTAGCACGCATAAGTTTGTATTAGCGTCAAAATATTAAAACTTTGACTTGACTTCGAAGTGAGCTTCTAAATTAATTATAAATTTCCCGAAGCTTTTCGCGAAACATACAGTAAAATTATAATTTGTTAAACTGGATTATACATATATGTATAGGTATATAGGAGCATAATACTAAAAACATTAATTGCGAAGGATTTTTTATTTCCTCTCTAGTCTAATAAGACAAGGTGCTGCGTTGAGCTCCACCATTTAACAAGCAGTCTCGAAATGGTGGAAAAAATTAAGGGTAAAATATATTATATTTAAATTCTCCCCGACCCTATTACATACGGGAGGTGCATGTAGCTAAAGCTAGTGATAGTTGTAATTAGACAATGGTTGTAAGTTCGATTGCCAGTGAGGTAATATTTATATTTAAAATATTTTAGATTTTTCGTTTGCTCAGATAAATAGGAGTGTTAAGTACCGCCATTTATAAAATAAAGTGCCTGAAAGACGCAAAGTCCATAAGCCATAACTCGCTTAGTTCTATAGGTATATGCAATTTGAGACGATCCCTCATCTCACATACAAATAACGGAGTGTCTTGACACTAGGTTCTCTCTAGTGCTGCAGCAGGGCAGTGGGTAATAGTGGTAGGGTAACACGTGAAGCTGCTTTTTTAATTTATGAGAATAATTACGTTTACTTGGTTTTCTATTATGTTATTTAAAATTGACGGAACGGAAATAATAGTTGTTTTAAATCAACAAGAGCAGTAATATATAAAAACGTACGATCGACCAGATTTCACTATGTATTCCTTATGCTTGTATAAGAAAATCCACATATATTTATTTTGGAGGACGTCGTATTTTTCTAGCTGGGTCCGCAATTTTGTCCGCGTGGAATTCTAAGAAAATGAACCTAGCCAAAGTTATAAGTCTAAGGTAGCCTAAATTACTTCTTATTACATATGTCAGCAAAAGTCCCATTAAAAACAGTCCAGCCGTTCCAGAGATTAGCCGGAACAAACAGACAGACAGATAAAAATTGTAAAAAATGTTTTTTTTTAATTATATGTACCGTGCATACATACATACGCATTTGGTAACCAGCAGTTATTTTAATATTACAAACATACACTAGTGTAAAAAGATTAAAGACTAATAAAGGCAAGCTCAATTTATGATCTAGTTTCTAGATCTAGATTCTGATCTGGAAATTGTCAATTAAAAAGGACCGATGTTTACAAAATTTGTAAAGCTGATAAAAGCTTCATATAAGCACTGACTTGAACGGAATACAAATCCAAACCCAATTTTAATACAGTCAAGGCAACTGAGCTATGACGGTGTCATCATTGTAGATAATTTTTTCAGTTAACGTCTGCTGTAACTATTAAATACTATTGTGAGACTACGGCGGAGCTAACTCTTCAAAATACAATATTTTCCTAGGTTTTGTAATATTCACTTAGGCTTAAGTTCGATTAATTAATTTACTCCGTCTGGGAAGGAGCTATTAATAGGTTTTATTCTTCTTATATTAGTTTAAAGTTTATTCTTATTGGGATGGTGCTATTGTTATTTTGCAGGATTTTTTAATTCAATTTTTTTTTATTTAACTTATATAGTATTCCTATTCTTTTATATTATTAACACATTAGTCCCTTAAATTTTATATAATATGTCATTCATGTAGCTTTTAAAGGTGTAAAGATGTTACACAATGACACAGCTTATAATAGTACGGCTGCAAACGCTCACCTCTCGTATTAAAAACATAATTATAATAATTATTAATCAATTATTATATTTAATAACATTGCAAACGGTTTAAATTTTACACATATTTTTTTTAAATAATTTTAATAGTTGCATTCGGTGAATTATATGAATTAGCAGCGTTTGCCATTTTTTCATTTAATATTAGTTAATTGCAAATTGACGTCTCTGACATTAAGTGTAGATCAAAGTAATTATGTATAATAAATGAAACCACTCTTCAAATACAACATAGCCAAATGTTTCGACTTAACGAAACGTTTGTTTCGTTAAACAGTACATTCAATATAGACAAAATAAAATAGAAAACGGGGGAATTTTTCCATATTTCCGTACCAAAACGATGTCAACGAACAAATAGGAAGTACTCACATTTATATATTTATAGCTATAAGCGAGGGTACTTCACTGACTAAATTACACATTATGTTTCATAACATACGGCCCCGAACACTCAATTTACGCGCGGTTTAACGAAAGACAGCATTTCGCATGACATTAGGAGGGAGTTAGTTGCCAGGCGATTAGTATTTCATGGACAGTTTTTTTCTTTACATATCTTTTTTGTAGGGTAAGTTGAAAAAACTTAGTGTTGTCGCTTTACCAATTTTTCGTAATTTGTTTGTGTCAATATTCCGGACCAGATATAAAAAAAAATTTAACACACCTATTATAAATTTCATATTTATCTAGTTAGATTTGACAAGAACAACAACGAAGAGGTCATTAATTATTTTACTGCTAAATATAGCTGTTTCGTATTATCGGCGGCCTAACAACGAAATTCCTGGAAACATTAAAAAAGTATATAGATAAAAATAACCTGCGTTCATTCTTAGACCCTAAAATATCTCTATATAAAATGTCATACAATCGGTTCAGCGGTTTGGCCGTGATGACGTCACAGACAGACAGAGTTACTTTTGCATTCATAATATTAATTGATATAAGTAAATTGGTAATTAGTATTAGTATTATTAATATGGATTAGTAATTATACATATTGGACACGTTTGTGTCCCAAGAATACAAAAATGTAAACCGTT
Organism: Podotricha telesiphe; assembly: GCA_038994665.1. NCBI lineage: Eukaryota > Metazoa > Arthropoda > Insecta > Lepidoptera > Nymphalidae > Podotricha > Podotricha telesiphe. Next base: position 133,155 of record JAOYRR010000100.1, read on the forward strand.
TGTCATATTTTTTTGAATTTACCATAGTTCCACATATATTAATAAAAAAAATATTTAAATATCTTCAAGATATTATGGTGAGCCCACCCGTAAGTCTACAGGTAGCAAGTCCTCCCAATCCAATAAAGTACTAGAAGCGAGAGCGGCGAGTAATCAGGTCCAACGAAGCGGCAAAACTCCAGACTGAACATGAGCTCGTAATATTGCATTTTTCAAGTGCTACTACGAAGGTTAATCTATTATATATTATTTGAATTAAATATTTATTAAGCGGAGGCCATCTTGGTGCAGTAGAACAACGTCTAACTAAACGCGATTGGTTGTGGATTCGTTCCCTACTCGGAGGAATAATTAAATTATTTTCAATTATTTTTATTTCTTCGCTCGCATATGTATAAATAAGACAAAGCGTGGCGCTGAGTTCTGCCATTCAACTCGCACAACCTCGATGTTAGGCGGAAAGTTGAAAATGGCTTATCTTGACA